>KZ537981.1:64358-95882 GCA_000934665.2 Catajapyx aquilonaris
GGGTCTGTCCCCAGCTCACAGTCACAACAGTCGTTTTGACAGGGCGTGTTAGTCATTGTTGGTGGGGGGATATATTTTTTGGTGGGGGACGGGGGGGGGTCAAGGGAAGGGGAGGGAAGAGAGGGGGGAGGGGACACGGCGACCACCATCACTGTCACTATTCACCAATCACCACTCACAGATGGGGGATGTTAGGACCGCCGCCTTCCTGCAAAAAGAGACAGAAATGTGGGTCTTCAGCAGTACAGACCTGCCGTCCCAAGAAGAAACGCCACATGTCCATGGGTTTGTAGAAAGGGCATTTCTCATTGGGATGGTGATTCGACGCGTATGAGCGAGCCCAACCCAATGAGAAACGCCCTATATGTGCAAACCCTGTACTTACGACGCGACGTTTCTCCAAAACCAGTAAGGAGGTTTGCAGATAGGGCGCTTCATCTTATGACTGTGCTTCGAATGTATGACCCGACCCAAGGAGATGCGCCATATATGTCCATTGGTGTGCACATAGGGCGTTTCTCCTTGGGACGATGATTCAACGCGTATGAGCGAGCCAGACCCAAGGAGAAACGCCCTATGTAGATGGGGCGTTTCTCCTTTGGGGCGAACATTCAACGCGCATGAGCGATCCCGACCTAATGAGAAACTAACTCCCGGTGTCCATGGTTGTGCGCATATGACGTTTCTGCTTGGGACGATGATTCAACGCGTATGAGCGAGCCAGACCCAAGGAGAAACGCCCTATGTAGATGGGGCGTTTCTCCTTTGGGGCGAACATTCAACGCGCATGAGCGATCCCGACCTAATGAGAAACTAACTCCCGGTGTCCATGGTTGTGCACATATGACGTTTCTGCTTGGGACGATGATTCAACGCGTATGAGCGAGCCAGACCCAAGGAGAAACGCCCTATGTAGATGGGGCGTTTCTCCTTTGGGGCGATCATTCAACGCGCATGAGCGATCCCGACCTAATGAGAAACTAACTCCCGGTGTCCATGGTTGTGCGCATATGACGTTTCTCCTTGGGACGATGATTCGAGCGTATGAGCGAGCCAGACCCAAGGAGAAACGCCCTATGTAGATGGGGCGTTTCTCCTTTGGGGCGATCATTCAACGCGTATGAGCGAGCCAGACCCAAGGAGAAACGCCCTATGTAGATGGGGCGTTTCTCCTTTGGGGCGATCATTCAACGCGCATGAGCGATCCCGACCTAATGAGAAACTAACTCCCGGTGTCCATGGTTGTGCGCATATGACGTTTCTCCTTGGGACGATGATTCGAGCGTATGAGCGAGCCCGACCCAATGAGAAACGTTCTATGTTCATGGTTTTGAAGATGGGGCGTTTTTTCTTGGGACGGCGATTCAAGCATATGAGCGAGCTAGACCGACCCGAGGAGAAACGTCATATGCCCATGGTTTTAAACATGTGGCGTTTCTCCTTGGGGCGGTGATTCGAGAGTATGGGCTTGACCCAAGGAGAAATGGTTTTTAACATAAGGGGTTTCTGCTTGGGACGGTGATTCAAGCGTATGAGCGAGCCCGACTAGATGAGAAAAGCCCAATGGTTGAGATATGGCGTTTCCCCTTGGGATACGGGTGTGTATGAGCGAGCCCGACCCAAGGAGAAACGCCCTATGTCCATGGTTTTGCACATTGGGCGCTTCTCTTTGGGTGGGTGATACATGGGAGCGTATGAGCGATCCCGACCTGACATGCGCTGCTATGAGGTGGGCAGGTGTCTGGCTCCGGAAGCAGCGCTCGAAGACACGTTGGGTTCCTTGTCCAGCAGACGCGTCTCCTCCGACGGGGAGTAGTCGGCGAAAAGAAAGTCCTCGTAGTCGAGCCGTCCGCTTCTCCCGCCGCCGCCGCCGCTACGAGCGAGGGCAGAGGGCGACGGGGTCTGGGAGGGGCCCGACGGGGGCGGCGGAAGGAGCAGCGGGGCCTGCTGCATGGGCCGCCCTCCGCTCCTGAGCGTCTCCATCTGCTGTCCGCACATGCAGACCGCGCCCCTGGAGGTGGACTGGGCCACCTGGTTGAAGGGGCAGTGCGGGTTGCAGCACCTGGGGGCCGAGGCGGCGCTCCCTGCCACGGCCACCACCGTGTCCCTGGAGGTCGGGGTCAGCGTGCCCTGGCTGGACTCGCTGGACTTGCTGCTGGCCCGCTCCAGCCGCTCCTTGGCCCTGTTCTCCACCGCGCTCTCGTCCCGGGCCGCCTTCTCCTGCTGGTACTCGCTCAGGAGGTCAGCCAGCAGGTCGGCCCGGGGCAATGGCGATTTGAGCACCCGGGGGCGTCTGGACGCGTCCGGATCGTCCCCCACTCCGACGAACTTGATTGGCAGCGCCTGGGGCTTGGTTCCGATTCGTGGGCCGATCCCTTTAGGCTGCTGAGTGGCGGATCGGACCGGTCCGGGCGTGGCAGGGGGCGGGGCCAGTGGCGGAGGGGCGTGGTCGGATCTGGGCGCGGTGGGCGGGGTTGGCGTGGCCGAGCTGACGTCTGGGATCAGCTTCTCGGTCTCAGGGTCGTCTGACTTGTGACCGCTCTCGGACTTCTTCAGGATCGACTTCTTCTTCTCCGGAGGGCTGCCTCCAAGCGAGCGACGGCTATCCAGCGACTCTTCTCCGGACAGGGACGTCTTGGAGCCAGTCTTCGCTGCTGAAACCAACCACGAATGCGTCAGGAGAGTGCCCGAAGGATGACACAGACCAACAAGCAAAGCACACTGTCCACATCAACCGCACACGAAGGGATTGTTTAACCCAGTATAACCAGAAGTAACTGCTGGCCACATGATTCAAATCCCTCGGATTGCTGGCCTTGATTGGACGATTGGTATCACGTTGCCATTGCGACGTTTGGAGTTAAGGCAGCACACGTATAGCCACAATGGAGAGCGTTATATTGCAGCTATTCGCCCTTGCAATACTATAATTAGGCATTCCGCATTGCCTCCCCGCCTGGGATATTCGCAAACTCCCACCCGCCCTTCCCCTGCTTTAAAAATGTCAGATATTGTGCAAGTTGGCAGTAAATGTCTTCAACCTGTTCATATATTTTTAAAAAAAGAGGCAATGGGACGCTGCGTGCACATTATTGCATTTTTTGCACGCGAAAAAAAAGCCAGGTTGTCGGTTAGGATGGTTTTTGCGTCATGGAGGTTTTTAGCAATGGGGTCCGGGTGTGTTCATCGCGTGCGACCTTCCTCCCGTTTTCTCTCTCCTTTTGATCGCATCGCGTGCCAAGGCGGAGAGGTCGCAGGAAGTGACGTCAGCACAAGTGATGAATGAGTGGGGGTGTGCTCCTGGTCATGCCCCGAAAAATAAATATTTTTTAAAAAAAAGGCGTTGGGAGGAGGTGGAGGAGGGAAGGTTAGTTATCACCGCCACTCCCACTGGATGCCCTACCTCCAGTTTAAATTTTTTTTGGCGTAAGCCAGGGGAAGAAACCCGTCCTTTTAAAGGATCATTTCCAAAGCAGCAAGTGGAGCCAGCTGTTATCGAGAAAGACAAGTCACTCGAAAAGATGGCTTCTCGCCGAAGGGAACGCATTTCAGAAATTAGCAATATGACCTCTCCCCGGTGAGAAGCTATTCTAACAATATGGCTTCTCCCAGATGAGACGCCATTTCAGTAACATTGCGTATCTTCTGGGAGAAGCTATTTTAATAACATGCCTTCTCTTCGGAGGGAAGCTATTCCATTAATATTACTTCTCTTCGGAGAGAAGCTATTCTGGTAACATGACGTCCCTCAGCGAGACGCCATTCCAGTCATACATGGCTTCTCTTCGGAGAGAGATCATTTCATTGGCAATTTCAAAGGGCACATTCGGTAGAGAGTCATGCTATAGGCAGAGTAAAGAAATGGCTTCTCTACCTGATCCATCCACATGTTAAAAGCCACACAACATGAGCCACAGTCCAGTCGGGCCCAGTCTTTTTGAACAAATCCTGATTGGTTCATGCTAGAGAGAGTCTAACCAAAGATTACCCACCGATTGCGGTAATCTTCGAGTTGTCGGTATCAAACCGCGGGGATGTGGATGACTGAGTTTAGTCGAATGAGAGCTGACCTTTCTTGGCGCCTCCGAGCGAGGAGAGGCCGAAGAGGTGCTGGTTGAGGAGGCGAGTGGCCGAGGCCAGGCTCCTGCTCGGGATGAAAGAGTGTCTGCGACCTTTCTTCTCCTTGCGGGCCAGGCTGTCCTGTGACCCCTGCCACTGCTGGTGCTCGTCGTCGAAACGCTGACGGGGCTGCGGGTCCTGCCAAATAAAAGATAAAGGATCAGCGAATCATCACCAGCGGCGTAAGTCCTGTCGATACTCACAATCGGCACCATTATTAAGACTCTTTCCAGAGGCCAAAACGTCTCGCCGAAGGGAACGCATTTCACTTCTCCCCGGAGAGAAGGCGTTTCAACAACATGACATCTCTTTGGGAATAAGCTATTTTGGAAATATGACGTCTCTTCAAGGAGAAGGCATTACAGTAGCGGGGGAAGCTAATTTATATAATACGTATGACGTTTCGGCAGGGAGAAGCATTTCCAGTAGCAAGCGTTCTCTCCGGAGAAAAGCTATTCTAGTAATATTGCTTCTCTTCGGGTAGGAGCTAATTTAGAAACACGCCATCTCTTCTGGGAGAAGCCTTTCCAGTACCATACGTTCTCTCCGGAGGAAAGCTATTCTAGTAATATGACTTCTCTTCGGAAGGAAGCTACTTCAGGAATATTGCGTCTCTTCATGGAGAAGCCATTCCAGTAGCACGCGTTCTGTCCGGAGGGAAGCTATTCCAGTAATATGACTTCTTGTCAGGGAGAGACTTTCATTTGCACTTTGTGCCAGTTCTGCCTGGGCAGCTAGCCCCTCTGGACCAACCCACCTGCTGGAACCGGGTCCTTCTCCGCCTTGAGGCCGGTGACTCCACCAGGCTTCCCCTGCTGCCCCTGCACTCTCTCTCCTCCGCCAGCTCCCTCAGGGCCGTCTCCAAGGCGGCGTCTCCAGAGGCGCTTCTGACAGCCGCCCTTACGCTCCCTTGCTTGATGGCCTTTGGCGATCCTCCGCCTCCTGACTCGGGCTCAGGTTGCGGCTGGCACTGGCAGGCCCTTCGACTTTTGGCCATAACTTCGTCCGACGCCAGCGGGTTTATGTACAGGTTGTTGACGTCCCCTCCGTTCCCTCCTCCTCCGTTGTTGGTGTTCCCTCCTCCCCCACCGACTTCCCCGTCGCCCAACATGGCGGGCGAACTGGCGGAGAAGTCGAGCCAGTCCACGTCGATCAGCTCCTGGGAGAGGAATGGGTGTGTGTTGCAGCTTGCATAGGTGTCCGAGCTGTCCATGGTGTCCACGCTGGCCATGTCCGGCCCCGGGGCGGCTGCGGCGGCGGCGGCTGATGCTGCTGCGGACGACGGGACGACGGACGTCTGGTAGGCGGAGTGTGGCCCCGTGGTCATCCCTAGGCCGCCGATGAGTGGAGGGGCTTCGGACATGGCCCTCATGTACGAGCTCAGGGCCTTCATCTCGATGTCGTAGCTGCCCGGCTGGTGGAAGCCATTCTCCGCAGAGATGAACTCGCGGAAGTCCTGCCAATACCAGACCATGCACTCTTGGTGCTCGTTCCATGACGTGACATGAACAATGCAGGTGGCGTCTTAAGAGTAAGGGCAGGTCCAACTGGTCCCCAAAATTGCTTCCCCTTCCCCCCTGGGATCCACCTGGGATGACGTAGTAGGGAAGAGCCCTAAAGGATATTGCATCGCTACTCCAAGATTAAAGTTGCATCAAGGCCTCCGGGCCACGCTCTTATATTGCTCGACACCCACCCACCCACACCCCCTTGCCCTCCAGCGGTTGGTATACTTCCCTGGCTCTTCTGATGCTGCTCTTCTCTCGTCCGCTCACTCCTCACTCGACCTCATCTCACAGCCTGCCTCATAACCCTTAATCAGAGAAACTTCACAACAATACGTACATTTTTGAGCGTTACCTATACACTAACAGCTACTTTCTGATGGCCGCTAATAGGAACTGCTTAAAACAAGCAGCTTACCTGTTAGGGTCAAAAATCGCCAACTGAAATCGCAGGCTAATCTTATGGTAAGGCGCTTTGGACACTTTGCTACATCAACTGATCATATGCCCTTAGAAGGGTTAACCTATAAGTTTGTCTGGACCATTATGACACTACATGAAAGGTATAAAACTAGACCAAACTCTACCCGGACAATGCAACAACGTACCCATTCTGATGAATCCTTGTCGTTATGACCATACCTTATCTTATACAGTATTGAGTATTAGGGTAACAAAGCTGAGACCTCCCACCAACAGGATGTTATTAACTTAATTAAGTATGTTAACCTGTAATCTCTAGTCACAAAACAGTCCCCATATGAATGTGTGTCACATTTGCGGCCCTGGAACGAGCAAGCGTGCTCGCTACAGGGCCTCTGTTGCGCTGTGTTGCCATTTCTCCATGAAATTGATCCCGATATGAAATGTGTATACTCAGCACTTCGTATGAAGTACTCGGCCCTGGAGCGATCATATATAATGCTCGCTCGAAATGAGATGTTACATGAAATATGTGCAAGAACGAAAAACGGCGTCGAGAGATGTGGCAACACCGCGCGGCTGCAGCCCTGCAACGAGCATTCAAGGCCCACGTTTCGCGTTGTTGCCACATCTCCCTTTTGCCTCTTTTGCATACGATTTGATGGTCTTTCCCCCCATATCCCACATGATTCCCTCCCAGCATCCATCAGTTGACTCACCTGAGCTCGTCACCTTGGGCAGCTACGTATTTTTGTTGTGAAGAGGGATAGCCTCCCCCTGGTTCCCCTCTCGCGAATCGCCCTGTAACATAATGCATCGGCAGGGTTTATCCTACAACCATCGGCTCTCTTCTATTGGCCCACCAATGATTGACGGACTCATCCAAACAAATTAATAAGAAGAGTGGGGAGGGAGGGGGGGAGGACTTTGATCAAAAACTCAAGATGATGCCAATTTATAACAAAAATTAATCCCACATGCTTGTATCAAAAATTGTGTGTTTTTTTGACAAAGATTGGGGTAGAAAAAAATGGGGGGAGTATTTATCATCTCACAAACAAATAATACAAAGCTAATATTTACATCTAATTGAATAGTTATATTGTAGGTGATTTTAATGCTAATTTCGGTATTTACAATATGTACAGAGTTGAAAGCTTTTAACGCGTGAGACGTGGCGCGTGGTGGTCAAGGCCGGTTAACAGAAATCATAGCAAAATCACAGATCATGAGTTCATGACTCTGGAAGTACTGTACATTGAGGAAAACGATGTCAGTTCAGACTGTCGGTACAAAGTAGAGCATGAGGACTGTGCAGAAGGATATCGCTTCTTATCTCATTAGATGGCAGAACTATTGGTTGAGATGGCCTTTTCGCCAGATCATAACGTTCCGACTCGTCCCGGACCGTTGTTCCCGTCTGTTCGCGCAAAACAGTGCGTTTGTCCACCGCACGCCACTTGCAAAAAAAACTCATAAAGCCAGCGTTCAAAGTGTGTGCGTAAAAAAAAAAGGCTGACCTCTTCTCCACACGCGTGCAAATACAAAGGACAAGCAGTCCCACAACTTACCATGGGTTTAACAGTGTGCAAAAGTGTCCTTGCACGCGTGTGTTGGGGAAGAGGTTGGAAAAGCAGCGGCTGGCAACACTGGTGGTGAAGCTGTAAAACCAGAAGGAAGCGGAGAGAAGGAGAAAAGTCAAGAGTGCCAAGGGAAGAAAACCAATGTCAAACAAGGAAGGTGCGAGAATAGCCGGGGGGCGAAAACTCCCCCAGTTAATCAAACTTGTGTTAGCGATAATTTAAATAATTGAATAACAGCTTTCTTTATTATTTCTATTAAAAAACCATGCAGCGAGCGAGCGCCATGGCCATGTAGGATAAAACATTGCCTTGGAGTGTTAAACCGTCACGTTCCATGAGACTTTCCGGTGTGCGGCTAGTGCGCTCGAAAACGCAGCTCTTTGCTTTGCTAAACTTCCGTCACTGAGCTTCGTGCATAGACCGGGGGGTCCATATTATACCCTCCAGTTAGTCGGTTGGGTCAACACCGCCAGCAAAAATCAAATTTTTGGAGAATAAAGTACCTCCAACCCTGTGTGTCACGTGGCAGTGACAGTGCTCAGGACACTTCGTTAATATTGAATGTAAGTTAATTCCTTTGTAGGTAACCTCACAGGTGAGTTAATCCCTCTGTAGAATAATCCACAACGGAATTAATCCTTTGATAGATTAATCTACTGACGTGTTAATCCACATACGGATTAATCCCTGGTAGAATAATCAACTGAAGTATTAATCCGCATGTGGATTAATCCCTTAGTAGACTAATCCACTGAAATGTTATGCATAATTTATTGGTAGAATAATCCACATGAGTCTTAATCTGCGTATGGATTAATCCCTTGGTAGAATAATCCACAGGTGGATTAATCCTTTGGTAGATTAATCCACTGGAGTGTGTTAATCTACATTTTGAATAATCCCTGGTAAAATAATCCACTGCAGTGTTAATCAGCATGCGGATTAATATCTTGTATAATAATATACTAGCATGTTAATCCATTTCGGAATTATAATCCCTTGGTAGGATAAGCCTCTAGTAAATTAACTAATGAGTAAATCATTGAAAAATATATTAATGTGCTGGTAGGTTTACTGGGCCAGCTATCTTGATTGTAACATGCACTAGTTCAATTGACTGGTAGTTTAATATCAGGTGGTAGATAAATCAATATCAGTGGAAGCTTAAGTTTAGCTCTCAGCCATATAATTTCCTGAATATTGTCACTGCAGACACTTTTTTTATAATTTTTTATTTATATAAACTTTTAATTATTTTGCTGACGGCGTCTCTGGGATGGAGCATACCACCCCTGTGATTGGTCAGGAACGAAGATCCAGTGAAGGAGGCGAACCTTATTGGTGGAGTGAGTGAGTGAGCGAGTGAGTGAAGTGAGCCAAGTGAGTGAGTGGGGTGAGTGAGTGAGTGAAGAGCGAGCGGTATGTACACACACTGTGCATCAGTCATCTCTCATCATCCCCTGGCATGATGATAAGGGGGCTGAGTGTGATTCGTGCAAAAAAAAAAAAAAATCATCTTTAGGCCTAGCAGACTCCAAGACCCGAGTTGGGCTGCAGGGAGGCCTTCCGATTGGGTAGAGGGATATGTCAAAAAAAAATATGAAGGATTCGGATATTCGAAAGATAAGTCTCCTTAGCCCAGCCCAGCGTCTGTTGCTCTTTCGCGTGTTTCCCAGGAGGAAGAATGAAACGGAAGAAGGCTTCAAACAGATACTCTTCGCCCAAGATGAGCGAGAGCAGAAGGGGATAATATGTGTTCCCCCAACTAGGCAATGTTGGACATTGCAGACTCCACAATGGTGACAAGTCACACTCAGGGCTGGTGGTACCCAGGAGTATGCAAGTGCCAAAGGGTGCCTAGGAGGAGTAGAGGATACCCAGCACAAGACTGCATCGGAAGTGTGGTCGGAAGTTACCGCTATGACCAAATCTTTTTATAATTTATGCAACATTATTCTTAGACTTTACACTTGCAACTCTACAGTTTATCGGTTTTAGCGATAACTTCCGTCCATATATCCAGTGTGATCTCGAACTAGTTGTCCCATAAATATCGCGTCAAAAATGTGACATCACAAAGCCACGTCTTCCCAGGCAGCTTCAGTGCTGGGCTGTGTGACGTATATGGAGAGTGGTTACTCTGTGACGCCACAATCACCTCTCATTCCGTGCACTGTACAGGGTGATTCAGCAATATCTAACGATTCTAACCGATACCGCGCGGCTGTTTATGGAAACAGCAAGTGGTGTCTGGCAGCTACGTGTAAACAACATTTTAAGCCAATAATCATCAAACTATCATGCGGGTGACTACCGCTAACTGTAGCACATCCAGCCACGCGATCCTGCTGAATCACCATGTAGAGTGATCTTCATTCTACAACGACACTGTACATCAGGGGGGTGGGGAGGGAGGCAGGGTTGTAACTATCTGGGGGGAAAAAAGTTCCTGACAATTCATCAGTCAGCTTGACACTAACACCACAAAAGATTGCACGGTTCAAAATAAACTGGACTGTTAGGAGGAGACAAAGAGGGGACATGACAAGAACACAATACTTCAAGAACTAAACTAATGTTGGGGAATAGTAGTAGGGCCTAGTATAGGCTAACTTGGAAGAGGATCATGGGGATAAGCAGAAGGATTCTCAGGAGTGGAACAGAAGGAATGGGGAGGAATAAGTTTCGCCAATATCTGAGTATCCCAGGGAATCAGCACCCCCATCCCTCCTGATTTTCCACCAGGAATTTCCCTTAGGGAATTCCCCAGGGAAACTCCCTCCCGGACACCGACCTTTTCAGCCCAAATCACGTTTATCTAGGCTTCGTCTCTCAACAAGATGGCGGAGGTGACAGCATGAGAAGGAGGGCTAGGAAGAGATGTAACGTGTGCTGCTCAAACTACAACACTCAAGTCGTAGGATCTGACCTGGATCCTACTATAGTGGGACACATTCCGCTGTATAACTGGTGTCTCATAAGCAACTACACTACAACTACGCTAACGGTCAAAGTGCAGGCCTTAAAAAGTGGTGTAAGTGCAATTTGAAGTCATGTTTTCCAGCACAGGTAACTAGAAGGATGTCACTACTTAGCAACAGTGTATACACACGGACAGAATAAGTGAGCCGGGCTGGAAAAATACCCAGTGTCTGTACCGCATATTTGCAAAGAGCAAATAAGAAAAGATCAGGTACTTTTCGATACAGGTCTCAGATGTGGGCGAGACTCAGGAAAAGAACAAGTATGGCGCAGGCGGAAGAGTAAACAAAGCTGCAGTATGCAGTAGAAGTAGTAGTAGGGTAACGGAATGAACCTCGAATATCTCTGATAACGTCGAGGGAGTCCAAGGATGGGCCAAATCAGAGGGCGTCTGGAAGGAGAGAAGAAGAGAGACCAAAAAGACAAGACATGACACAACTGCATTCTGTCACACTTGGCATTGGGAGGGCGGGAAAGAATCAAGAGAGTTTATACGTACAGGACGCACCCACAGACTCACACAACAATTATTATTATTGTACACGAAGGCTGTACATGGACAATTAGTGCGGTGTGTGCCGAACGGTAGGACACGTTTGGGACACTTCATGTCGGCTATCGGACCTGTCCAACCATCAAGACACCCTGGCGGCCAAGGCCTCAATCTGGCAACCACAGTATATTTATATCGATAAAATTAATTCCATATTGATTTATCGATACTTATTGTTGTAAACATAAATGAATATCGATACGTTACTAAATTTATGACTTACGCGGAAAGATTGTCCAGGTTGAACATTTCATATCGATCCACATGAAAATCGACATCGATATTTGATGTATCGATACATGAAGTTGGATGATCGATCTTTTCATACATGGAAATATATGAAATAGCAATATTAATCGACAATATCGATAACTTCGACATTGATTATATCGATAATTTCGTACATCGATACTTGAAGTTAGATGTTAATGGTATCGATATTCTTCATGTGTCGATATAAATGCGGCTCGATATTTTGACATATGCATCCAAAATAAGTTCGACTGCAATATTATATCGATACGAATTATACCGATATTGATTGCACTGTACGATACTGGCATGACTATCGATACGGCTCGCACACAAATGGGCTCGGCGGGTATATCGATATTTTCATATATTGTGCGCTGATACAATATTGAAACCCGATTTTGAAAACAACTACGTATCGATTATATCAAGGTGAGCATCGATACAAGTCATTACAATATGTTACGTCGCAAATGCGCAATAAATTGTCCTCGAAGGTAGGCTACATAGTCATCTTTTCCGTTTCCAAATCCGATTGTCTGTTGATTGAGTTTAATAGTTACGAGTCAGTGGCCGCCGGGGTGCTTTCAGAAGAAGATGATGGGTTTTCCTGTTTCCCGGAAGTCGCTTTCCTGTTTTCCAAGCAACAATGGTGATGACATTACTTCCTGAACGCGAGTAACCTGCCCCGCAGCCTTCTCAGCAGGGCTGGGTGGAGACTTCCTTATAATGTTTTTGAAAAGGCGCATATTTTTATTGGATCGGCCTACTTGACATCCAGACGTCAAATGCTCGGTGATGCGATTGACTTCCTATTTTTCTGCCAACCAGACGCCAAAGGCCAAAGCAATTCTGAAGCCATCTTGGACCGACGATACAGCATATCATGAATCCAATATGTCTTCAATCAATTAATAATGGTATGGCCTTAGAAGTGGCAACGCCCACATAGGATTTTATTGGCTGGAACGGAGGCCAATCAGATTCAGGCTCCCTGCTCTGCCGCCATGTTGCATCCATGACGTCACATTACAAAATGGCGTCGAGTTCATGCACACGATGGCGGGCATTGCACAAGCCGCTCTACTAAACACAAACGGTCTTTGGAAGGGTAGTAAACATGGCATCAATGTGGTGTTGTGTCAATATGACTGACGGCCTGTCGTCGGTAAAGTCACGACCTCTCGTCTTACACATGTCACAAGGTTTGTCTCTTTTATCTTTTTCTAATAAATAAATATATAAAGTGTATATGGAGCGCGAACCTGGAGCCAATCCCTTTGCCAGCAGGTCGTCGCAGGTCCCCCAGCTCAGGCAGGAAGGCCGCGGGGCAGGGAGTCACGCGACGCAACTGAAGGTCACGCGACGTAACGCGTCGCCCCTTCCCCCACCAAAAGTGCCCCCATCGCTACGGTCCTACCACTCTTTACCACCGGGGTTATCTAGCTGGGCGGAAGCAGGGGCTCGCATTGCTCCTGGAGCTCCTGGAGCTGCTGGAACAAAAGACGGGGTGCTGGCTGGCCTCTGGAGTCACACACCTAAAGGGGCACACACACGCACACACCGTACCCTACAACACTCAACTGGACGACGAGCTGCCTGTCCCGGCCTGCAAGTCATCAAATAGCACGATGGAGCAACCGCAATCTGTAACGGCTCGGTGTACTGGCCATAGCACGAATGAACTCGAATCACGGTAACTGTAGCGCTGAAGGCTACTGTTAGCCTGATTCTGGTATCTGATTCCCGCGAGAATAGACCGGGCCTCATTCAGAAACAGTATGCTTAAACCCTCCTAACACTTGGTTAGTGTGACTTGCGGTGTTGCCACGTTGTGACTTTCACTTACCCTCACCACACACGCAGTTACAGATTGCTCGCTGATCTCCAGTCATTCAAGCCCACACGGATGCAAACCACCGATTCGACCACAGGCTGGCAAGAAATGGGGGGTTTAGACCACCATTTTCAGAGAGGGGACTGGTGGATTGGGAGGGGGATGGATGAAAGTGGGGGGTGGTGCCGTTACGAACATGCTACAGGTACAGGCATCGCTACCGGAGTCACTACGTGCACCAGCAAGCGGACAACCTGGTTACAAAAGCAGTACAGGGTGGTTCAAACTCAGCATTCATATTTTTCCATCAAAAACTTCAGTAAGGTAGTTAATAAACACCCTGTACACTATTCGCCCGATGCTGTCCAAAATGCATCTTCACGCCGGTTGTTCGTCGTTGAGTTGTCTACACGACGACGTTCGGTCGTTGGTCGTTTGGTAGAATAATCCACTGGCATATTAATCTATATGGGGTTCAATCCCTCGGTAGAATAAATCCACTGGTGACTGGTGCATTAATCCACATGGGTTTAATCCCGGGATAAAATAATCCACTGGTGTATTAATCCACATGGGTTTAATCCCAGGGTAAAATAATCCACTGGTGTATTAATCCACATGGGTTTAATCCCGGGGTAGAATAATCCACATGGGTTTAATCCCGGGATAAAATAATCCACTGGTGTATTAATCCACATGGGTTTAATCCCGGGGTAAAATAATCCACATGGGTTTAATCCCGGGATAAAATAAACCACTGGTGTATTAATCCACATGGGTTTAATCCCGGGGTAAAATAATCCACATGGGTTTAATCCCGGGATAAATTAATCCACTGGTGTATTAATCCACATGGGTTTAATCCCAGGGTAAAATAATCCTCTGGTGCCTTAATCCACATGGGTTTAATCCCGGGGTATAATAATCCACTGGTGTATTAATCCGCATGGGTTTAATCCCGGGGTAAAATAATCCACATGGGTTTAATCCCGGGATAAATTAATCCACTGGTGTATTAATCCACATGGGTTTAATCCCAGGGTAAAATAATCCTCTGGTGCCTTAATCCACATGGGTATAATCCCGGGGTAGAATAATCCACATGGGTTTAATCCCGGGATAAAATAAACCACTGGTGTATTAATCCACATGGGTTTAATCCCGGGATAAAATAATCCACATGGGTTTAATCCCGGGGTAGAATAAGCCACTGGTGTATTAATCCACATGAGTATAATCCCGGTGCGGTGTCAGCAACAAGGTTCTGTACTAATTGGCGATTCCCGAGGGGAAACCTTGTCAACGACCTGAACGACCAACGACCAAAGATCGAACGACGTCGTGTGGACATCTCAACGACGAAAGACAAAAGACCGACGTGAAGGATCCTCAGAACTTTTTAATATTTTTGGACCGCCTCGGACTATAAATTAACCCACTGCCTACTACGCTTACTTTAAAAAATTGCAACCCCGGTCTATCTACTGCGCATGCGCCGCATTCCCCCTTTTTTTCCCCCCGCGCAAAAGGTTTTTCTTCGAGGGTGTGAAACTTCCCCCTCAAAACAAACAAAAAAAAAGCGAAACATGTCAATCCGCTGCTTTTTAAATATAGATATTAAAATAGAGAGATGGGGTTGTAAAAAATTAAAAAAAGGTACGGTCTACACTACCTTCGAGGTGCAAAAGCAACAATCGATCTGTTCACTGGGGATTTCCTCGGAATATCTCTCGGGTTTCTTTGCTCTTTTCGTGCGTTCCTACNGGGGGGGGTGAGGTCAGGAGGGGGGAGAAAGTCACATATGAGTATGAGAAGAAAAAAAAAGTGCAGAAAGTACAAGAAATAACCAATTTCTTCAGCGGAAAAGTCTAATATCACAGATTCAGGCCCAATTGTGGCAACACTGGCGGAGTTGTCACCAGAGGAGCTGTCAACGCTGTTACTTGGCCAGTGTTGCCAGATCTTCTG
The DNA here is from genome assembly GCA_000934665.2 of Catajapyx aquilonaris. Taxonomy (NCBI): domain Eukaryota; kingdom Metazoa; phylum Arthropoda; class Diplura; order Dicellurata; family Japygidae; genus Catajapyx; species Catajapyx aquilonaris. Next base: position 79,581 of record KZ537981.1, read on the forward strand.
GCTACTTTTTGTCGTTACCATGTTTGCATTGAATGGTATAAGGTTGTAAACCAGTGAGAAATTAATAATATGCTGGTCGTGCTACTTCCGGACCGGATTGTAAACTGCGACCGGTTTCTCCGTCTACGAGCTTGCACCCTTTAGACATTCGTACGAGGACTCGTAACATGCTCTCTCTCAAGGTGCTTTCACACTAGAGGGTCAAACGCGTTCGAGACGTGATCACGTGAAAATGAGCCAGCGTCTTTAGAGCGTTTGTCCTCGGTTGCGTTCACAAGCTTGCGAGAACAGGTATCGAGATGAGCCAGTTCTTCCCAGCTTATGGACACCATCACTTTCTCTCTGTTTAGCCTCAGTGAGCAAGAAACGAACTTAAAATGGGGGTGGATTGGGTGCGAGACGACACATTTTGGTGGAGGACTGAATAAGGCACCAGGCGGTTACATGAGCATGCGACGTGTGAGAGAGAGAGACGCGGTCGAGACGTGAGTTGCGGGGGGCATAAGTGCATTGTATAGTGTGTGTGTCCATGCCCTTACCGGAGTGTAGAATCCGGGCGAATTGAGCGGGTGCATCACATCCTGCTGGTTGTTGGCCTGTTGTTGCAGTTGGAGCTGTTGCTGTTGCGCGGACGCCGACACAGGTATGTCAAGCAGGTGGGGCGAGGTCGGATTGATGACCCCTGGAGGCAGGCTGGTGCCCTGCGAGTTGCGTCTCCGGTCTTTCATCCCCCCGGCCGAGAGGCCCAGGGCGTGCTCGTGGTTTTTGTAGCACCCTGTCCCGGTGTTTCCGACGTGTTTCCCCCCGCCGGCGCCTCCCCCGCCGCTCTCTCCCCCGGTGCTGTTTGCGTCCGCCTGGGACATGTTGTGTCCTGGAAGGCGCATGGCGTCTACACTCCTGGCCCCCCCGCCCTTCCCCTATCAAAGCAGCACTCTCCCCATCCAGAGGGACAAAGTGACAACAACGACAACATACAAAACATAGACAGACAACGAAGACGTCCACTACAACGACATACGTACGTAGTGTACCACTAGTGGCCAGGCGTGTTTGCCCAGGGGCAGCGCAGGCCCACCCATCGGGAGAAGTGGAGGATCAGGGGGTGGCCATCAGAAATGGGGAGAGAAACAAGCATAGGAGCAGGAGGATAAACAGGAGCAGGAGGAACAAAAGAAAGAGCAGAGTCACGATAACTGTGGCGCTGAAGGCAGGGCCTGCTCCACCCCTAGAGCCCTGCACGCCTCTGGCTCCATGACATGCGACGGTTTAAGAACCGTGTCCGGTTTCTACGGATTATTTCGGGTGTCCAGCGAGGGGCAGACTCAGATAAATGCATGCACAGACCTCGCTATGTGCTGGCTCCCCATTTGATCAAATCGCGTGGGTCGCTTTTTTTTTTTTTTTTTTTTGAATTTTCGACAGGGGAGTCTTAGCTACTAAAGCGGCACGGTATGGGTACGGACCATGCAACGTGGTCCTTTTCATTATTTGAGGGGGGATCCACTACCCTGCCACTAACGTCTAATACTCATGATGGCACTAGAAATGACGTCACGGCCTGATAAACAAGGCGGGACGTCATTTGACCGCCATTTTATTGCGGTGCCAGACGGCGCCCAAGGGAAAACGACGATCCCCCGTCAATCATTTGCATGTTACCTGCCTTAGAGTTGCTAAGTGATACCGACACAACCAGGTATAAACAAAAGTCTTAACCACTGAAAGCCAATAATCATGTTTTAATCGTACCAATTGCTATTATTTTATCAGTTGCTTAGTTCATACCTGCCACATCCAGTGTTGGGCAGAAACTAAATTGAAGTTATTTCATTACTATTGTTTACTCTTAAAAATAACACATGTAAAAATTAAAATATTAAAATGTTACTCTCGAGGCCAAAGATATGATTCGACTTTTTCTTCAATTTTACTTTGGGAAGTACCCTGAAATTATTTGAAATTTAGTTTAACGTTCATGTATCTTGGCAACTGACAGTATTTGCAACTCTATAACAAGTCTTTTGTTGTCTTAGTAACTTGGCTAAAACAATCCCTTTAGCTGGATACTTTTTGTCTGATTCTGAGTAACTTGAGTAGAAAGCCTTGTTTGTTTGTTAGTACGGTTCGTTTCTCGTTCTATTTACGCAAGTACATGCCTAGTACAAGTAGAACCTAATAATATGTAATTATGTAAAACCATTGATTAATTACTTATTGTGAGTAAAACATGTTCCCTTAGTCTTTGAAATTAAGCAATGATATTCAAGTACTGTAGTTACGTGACTACAAGTAGTGCCATGTAACTCTGGCATTATCCGAATAATTGAGCTAACAACTAGGGTAGTTACTTTTTGTCTTAATAACTAGTCAGTAACACCACTTACTAGCACGTAGTAAGTACTAGTTAATTTTTTTTTAAAAAAAATAGAATAAGTTCTCCAACTCTGGTTGCATCAGTTGAGACATGAATGACTCGCCCTGTAAGATTTGACTTTTTGAAGAGCTCACTTTACAACCACTTGCTTTTTTCCCAGTGGATTTCACAAGCGTCCAATCAGAAGCGAGAGATTGATCCCATTCATTCCTAATGAGGCGCATTCAATTAGCCACCCCCTCCCTTTGAATAGGGTAAAAAAATATATATCGATTGGGATCCTTCCCCTGAATAAAACCGAACATATTTACGCCACATGATGAAAAATTTCCATGGTCAAATGATCCCCTGATAGAGGGTGCGTGACCTTTTTGCCCTGAGGTCACTGGTCTCTACGCCTACGTCTCAGGTAAGAGGGTAAATATTGCGGGGGCGTGTCTATGTATGCCTCTATGCGATCAGTCTTGATCCCATGCAAACCGAGTGGCGTGTCATGGTGCATGCCCGCCTGCCTATATAGAAGCCTCCATCAAAAAAAAATAATCCAGGAATTATTCATTTGATAGCCAATGACCGATGCTGACTTCGTGACCTGAATCGACAGGAAATGGCCTGTCGATATATGTGCAACAGGGGGTTTATATGGCCAGGCATGTGTCTTAAGAAATGGGACTGCTGCTGGTCTGGCCAATTTAACTCGGCGTGGCGACTGATATTTTTGTGAATCGTCATCGCCCATAGTTCTGGTTATTTTTTGACAATTGATTTGCTAAGGCAGGCTCCACGTCACGCCACTGACTGACTACCTTGTAAGCTCTGTCCTCTACTCTGAGTAAAAGTCGAATGAGCCTCATCCTACGAGTCTGTCTGCAAAATATAAGACTGGGGGGTGGGGGCTGGGTAATAAAAGTGGGTGGTATAAGATAAAGAGAGAGAGTGGATGGGGGGCTAAGACTTTGAATCTTACGTAGTAGAGTAATTGCTCGATCGGTTTACACACGCGAGATTTGGGGACACTCGGAAGATAAACACACGTCACAGAGGTACACACTTGAGGGGGTGGCAACCAATATGGCAGCCGCCCCAGAATGTCCGAGCGAGTGCTGTAAAGAGGCGAGAAATAGAATAACGAAAAACCAGGGACACAATAAGGAGAGTCCAGGGATAGCATCACACAAAGGGCCAGGAATAAGTGACTCGGGCGTGACTCACAGACGCGATTTTAGGCCGCCATTTTTTTTAGGTCAATGGTGACGTCACGACTGTCGCCTATTGGTCGGATTCGAGGCCAATCACAGGGCAGGACACAAACCCCTGCCAATCAGGTGCTTGCATTTCAAAACAAATGTGGGGCCTGTCCGCGATGCAAGGTCATCCTCCATTGGGCCACTGCAGAGCCAACTGCAAGACATTTTAAGATGTAATCTCGAACCTGATTGGTTCGATCACCCAATTGGCTTTTCCAGTGGGCCAATCGGAAGCGACGCTCGAATCGGTCATTGCCCTGATATCTTGTTACTAATTAATTAGCGCATGACAAAATGTACTCTACCCAGGCATTCTTGGAAGCTGCCGACTCCACCCCTTTCTGTTGGCCACCCAATGACTTGGCGGGATGGAGGAGGATACACCCCTACCAGTGGACATGGAAAGAAGGGGGGTGGCGTTGGCAGCAGCCAAGAATGCCTAGATAGAGTATATGGGGGTGTGAAAAGCATCACTATGAAACCTATACTTGCAGGCCTTTTTCATAATGGCATATGTAGTACAGGCCTTTCCCCCGTCACCGACCAATAGGACCATCCACATACGAACAAAACGGATTTGTCCTCACAATCTCCCGAACAAAGATGCTAAGTGTCACTTTACAGGAAACCAGTAGTGCTGCTTGCACTCTTTTAAGACAAGAACTGCTAGACAGAATAAGAACTGTTAAAATGCACTGACTTATACAGGGTGGTCCAAGTTCAAGTGTCGTTTTATAACGGCGATTAATAGCAGTGACTTTGCGATGACGTAGCAGCGACGCGTAAAATGTCCCACTTCGGCGCATCTTCGGCGCAATCGAAGTGGGCAATTTTACACGTCGCTGCTACGTCATCGTTAAGCTCTTCTATTAATCGCCGTTATAAAACGACACTTGAACTTGGACCACCCCGTATAGTAGAAACTGTAATTACTGCACTTCTCAAAAATACCAATCTTCTTATATACCGTATATAAGAAGGTAAAGTTTGTCTGCATGTAATCTTGTTGGTGCTAATTCAGTACGTATACTGATTACTTTGTCAAAGATGGCGACCGTAGCTATAGTAATGAGTCACAGCCAGAGACACAGCATATTATAGTACAGTATACACACAAAAAAGAAAGAACTATAGTATAGTGAGAGAGGATGGAGAGCACATTGTGCAGACAATGAGACTGACCTGTGTCGACGATGACGTCGATGAGGTCCATGCTCTTGGCGAAGGCGTCCCTGAGGTTGATGTGGTGGAAGGAGACGATGGAGCCTTCCCTCTTGGCCCTCTCTAAGGCCTCCCGCCTCTTGAGCGCCTTCTCCTTCCTCATCTGGTTCTTGTAGAACTCGGCAAAGTTGTTGACAATGATAGGGATAGGCAGCGCAATGACCAACACCCCGCAGATGCAACAGACACTCCCGATCACCTTCCCCAGAGGGGTCTCGGGGCAGATGTCCCCATATCCCACCGTGGTCATAGTGATGACCGCCCACCAGAAGGTCTCGGGGATGCTCATGAACTTGCTGCCCGGCTCCTCCTTCTCCGCAAAATAGGCCAGGCTGGAGAAGATGAGCACCCCCATGGCCAGGAAGAGCATGAGCAGGCCCAGCTCTTTGTACGAGTTGCGCAGGGTGAAGCCCAGCGACTGCAGGCCGGTCGAGTGCCGAGCCAGTTTCAGGATTCGGAGGATCCGCATGATCCGGAAGACCTGCACCACCCGGCGCACGTCTTGGAACTGGTCTGTGTGCTTGTTGGACTCGATCAGGAAAAGGGACACAAAGTAAGGGAGGATGGCCAGGAGGTCGATCACGTTCAGCGACCCTTTGAAGAACTTCCATTTGTTAGGGGACGCGCTGAATCTCAACAGGTACTCCAATGTGAACCACGTGATGCACACAGCCTCCACCATACCCAAATTGTGGTTGTCCATCTGGTTTCCGTGGATGTCCGTCTCCTGGAGGCTCGGGATCGTGTTCAAGGTCAGAGCAATCGTCGACAGCACTATGAACAGGATGGATATCACAGCCACCACCTGCAATACACCAATTCCCCACGTTCTGCTCTTCATCTTCTTCCTATACTCATCCTCTTCAGTCAAAAACTCACGATGATGGCCAAGGAGTTGTTGGGGTTGGGCCGGGTACGGGTTTGGGATATTGCGGTTTCTGACACGGCCACTGGTGGATTCATTCCGTAACCATCTGCTCTTACTGTACCGTACGTAACGGATATGTTCTGACGGGATATTGAACCAACATTACCTACCATCTCTATAATATTAAAATCCTTCTTATTCGTTTGCGTAAGGCTTCTGATTGGCCCGCCGTATTTGTTTACGCGACGCTTCCGATTGGCTCCCGTTCTGCGCCGGCGCAATGGGAGTAGGCAGCGCCTCTGGTGGCCGGGAAGAGGAACTAGTTTTTATTCAAAATCATGTAAAATTTAAACACTTTGTCACTGAACAATCATTCCGTGTCATTTAGTATGAAACATTATACTTCAGGAAAGAGTTCTATCTACCGGGCAAATGACCAGGAAGCGGCCCTTGTTTCCGTGCCAGGTGAATGGCACGTTAATTCCTGAATGGGCATAAATGATCAATGGACTTCCAATCGGCACAATTCTATCTCCCTGCAGCTGGTGCCTGGAGGATGTACACCAGTCCCTAGTGAGGGGGGGTTCGATCGACTGCTGCACATGAACAAAATCAATCAATTTTCTAAAAGCCAGCCGAATCTCATTTTCAATTAAAAAGGGTGATCGACCCAGGAACTTGCTTTCAGACCTTCCCTTTTCGTCTGCTCTGGGTCACACAGAAAAGAAAGAAGGAAAAAAAACACACGCCATTTCTCGGGTTTCCTTCTTCAGGGGATTGGAAGCACTTATCTGCACACAATTCTCATTTCGCGTGATTCAAATTCATTCCCCGGAGGGAAGGTGATTCCCCCGACTTCAACCCAGGGTATCACATGTCGGTCACTTCGTTCCTACAGATTGTTACAGCTCCATTACCTTTGTTTAAACGGCGGCCATCCAGACAGCTCTTAAACTTCAAATGTAAAACTGAAGTTAAATATTACGGACTACATCTTTCTAACGGGGGCTTATACATGTGAATTCACGGATGATTCGAAGTAAAAACATGAGTTAACAGAGCATGAATCCACCAATGACAATGCAGGAATAACACCATAGAAACCACACAATAATGGTCAGGTAAAGTGGAGGTTTTGTGCTCCTCTCGTGTGTAGTTAGCGCCTCGTTATGATAGGAAATGTCCTGGGTTGTGTTTCCACATGTGTTATGTTTACTACGGCTTGCGGGGGGGAAAGGGTTACGTACAATATGCTATAGACGGATGCAGGACTGATGTAACTATAAAAGGATGGAGCCTATGGAGACGAATCGCGACGGAAAAGAATAGTAGACAAGATGGTGGGAGGTATAGAAAAAAGATAGCCAAAAGCGAAGAATACGGAAGGAGATCGGGTGTCTGGCATCTATCGGAGGCATCGGATCACATGTTGGAAGAAGAATAGAGGAACAAAAAGAACACACTAACACATGATTTTTAGTTTGCTACGTGACCACACATGACACCTACAAGATGGCTCACTGCAGCGCTCCCATGATTGCCAATCCGGAAGAAAAAAAAAATCTTCCTGAACTTTACAGGCGCTGCAGTGGTGGAAAATATATTTTGACTCCCATCTCTTTTCCTCTCGCTCTTGATGGGAACGTGGATGGAAAAGAGAGAGCGAAGAACAGTCAGAATCAAAAAAAAAAAGAGAAGGTGTGAAGATATAGGACACACAGAAGAAAAAATAATAATTTTAAAAGACATGGTGAAAAGAGAGGGCAAGATGAACGAGCCGGATTGACTTTTGGTCCGGATGACGCCCAACTTTCCTCTCTTTCTCACTCATCAAAAAGGATTGTTGGGTTCATAACCGTGACAATGGTTTGTTTCGTCTCGCGCACTTCCATCGGTCGAGTCGGAGGAAGGCGCGAGACGTGTCCCAGCAACAGAAACAATGGTGCCTTTTAATGTTGTCCACCATGGCGCTTTCCACTCGGCAAACAATGGCCACAATTTGCCTTACACATCAATTCAAAGCTAGACTAACCATTTTTCCAAACAAATGGCAAATGGTACTTGTAATGTAACGGGCCTGAGTCAGTACCAAGTCGGTACAGTTGGTACAATCAGTCTGAATGAACTTAAGAGTGGAAGGCAACATGGCTTGGCGAACGTTAATATTCTCGGCTACCCCAACAGAATAGCAATGCCATGCTACATGCTTCATGCTCATATACCAAGCACTTACATGCGGAGTCATGCCAGTACATGCACCCCCCTTTTAGCCGCATTAATACCCCCCCAGTGCAGTGTGCATATTTTTTTAAAACTTTTTATCTTCTTCAATAAAATATGGCGCGAAAAGAGCAATACAATGGTGTGTGTGTCTGTGTGCCGTGTTCTACTGTATATGTGAGCCACCGGTACACAGGTGCGCGCGGTACACTTTGTGCTGAGAAAAGAGGTGCGATATGTTCCTCAACAAGAGCGACCCTGATTTTTTTTTTTTGTGTAGTCAGATTTCCCCAACCTCTTGTACCCCCACCCGTACCCCCCCGTACCCTTTGTAAGTGTCGTTACGAAGTCAAGCCTATCCCTGCACACATGTACTGCCTGTAGCCAATCCTCTACTTCCATACACGCCTCAGTGTCCGGTACAAAAGTCGTACCAGGAAACGATTTGCGACAAAAACGGGCAGCCAGTACACAACCAGTACGTGGTCAGTACACAACCAGTACAGTACGTGGTCGGTACAAAGCCAGTACACGACGTCCGTTACATATTAGTACTGGTGCCGATCTGAAACCCAGTACATTCTGGTAGAGGTTAGGTGCTACAGCGCCGTGGTCATGTGTACGGGGAAGGGCCGACGGGGTCATTTTGAGTACATCCCGGCAGGAGTGTGGTCGTCGCGGCTGCCCTTCCCTATCATTGGTCTCTTTCGACGGTTCGTGGCAAACGGCAAACAAGTCCAGACACCTCGGCCTGGTAGTACATACATGACAAACACTGGAGGTAGAGACAAGGGAAGAAAGGTGTGGGGTAAGTCATACGAACTCAACAACCATGGCCGAAAAGTGTCCTTTTGATTTGTTTCTCGAAGCCCGCCGTCTGTTTACACCTGTTTAAAATCCTTCAGATGCTTCATGTCATTTCATCCTGCAAGAGAACTGGTCTGCTGGGAAAGACAACTGTTATTTCGGTCACAAAAAGGACAGAGTTGAAGGGGACACAGACACACAGCAAAAAAGGAGGGGGACAGATCAGACAAGAAGATGGCCACCCCCGAGTGGACTACAGGGTGCTGCAAAAAAAAAACTTATATTTATCCTCAATGGGTTTGGATAAGCCAAACAGTCACTTTGAAGCTGCAAAGCCCCTGCTGACAACTTTGCATCACCCTGTGGCGATAGAGCCCGAATCCACCGGGGGGACATTGCATCTGCTCCGCGATAAAAAAAACGGCTCCTATCGGCTACTTTTCCCCCAAAAATGGAGGCTCCACCTTTTCTTACTTTTTTTTCCGCCCCAATATTTTCCAGCCACCGCCATGCACACAACAACAACAACAACCGGGTGGCCCCCATCCCCAGGAAAGCAGCTCAAAAAAAGCTCCCGAGGCGCTACAGTGACGATCACTGTATAGCACACAACTCTTATCGGAATATTTCGCCCCAACAAAAAGCTCATGCTCACCTTTTTCCAAGCGATCCTTTTAAAAAAGTGTTCCCCCAAAAAAGCAACTTTGTTACTCTTTTTTTTTGTTTTGTAGGTAATACAGCACACAACCGGTGCCATGCGCTGGCTATATATTATACCACCTGTAACCCTAACCGTCATTATATGGCCGCAGAGTGGTTGGTCACCAAGTTCAGAGTTGTCAACTTCGCAGTACTTGAAATTTTTTTTATCGAGGGTCATTAATCACCATTTTGCGACAACCTGTGACAAACCCCCCGACCTTGGTACACCACACGTTCCACTCGAGCTATTAACTTTCCCGCCTCTATATACAGAAAGGACATCTTGACAGGTAATATCATCCGTGTAAAGTAAGTGTATACCCATCATATGTTCTGTCTGAAGTTTTCTGTTCCCGGAGTGTCATGCAAACTGGTTAGTTACACCACCAGCAGGTGAAATGACACGTATAGCATGCAGCCACGCTGCTCTTGACGACCACGCCAAGATACCTCTTTACTGAAGAGAGTTTTTTTTTATGTCGTCAGTTACCAAAAAAAGGGGGGCTTTGGTAGTGGGGGAGGGAGTACGAAAAGAATTTATTGGCAAAGACCTTTTCCTTTTTGGACAGGGGTCTGCTGCATGAGCAATAAAGGTTGGTGCCGGGCCAACACAATCTTGCGGAAAGTAATCCCGTGAATAATTGAAGGGGAAAAGAAGGCGGTATATCTGCAGTTACAGCTCCTGTTCTATATCTCTCCCCTGTGGGTTTCAGGGGGAGGAAAGGAAGGAAGAAAATTGATTACGTGTTGTCCCTCCCATCTTTTTTTTTTTTTTAAATGTCCGGATACGCTTGGATCACTGTTGCCCAAACCAAATTGGGAGAAACCGTATCGTTGGACGGATTTTTTGGTGACACTAGTGACTCACCCGTGCTGCGATGGAGGTGGTGGGTTTCTCGAGCAGGTCCCAGAGGAACTTTTGGTAGTGCGTGCACTTCCCTTCGCCAAAGTCCTCCTCGTCCCTCTGCCTTAATGACTCGGCTTCCTTCCTCATCTCCTCGTGCACGTGCTCCTTCCTCTGGTGGTACTTGTGCTGGCAGCAGGACTCGAGGTACAGCTCGTCCACGCCCCAGTACTCCAGGTCGTCGCTGAAGGCCAGCACGCACATCTCGTCCACCAGGTGGAGCTTCCCGGTGCGGTAGAAGTTGAGGATCGAGCTGAACGACTTTGGATGCCGGTCGAAGAAGTATTCGTTCTCTATGAGCGAGTAGTCGTCGCACAGCTCCATGATGGCCTCGTGGGTGTTGCACTCTCGAAGTCGGCCCAGTCGCGTGTGGGGAAGCCTCTCCAGGGTCCTCCACAGAACCTCATGCTTCGTTCCACCAACGTTGATGCTCACACGCCTATATATTCGCACACACGCACAAAATCACACACACGTCACCGTGGATCAGAAAAAAGAACGAGCGCGCTCACACTCCATCTCTCTCCCCCCCGCCGCCGTTTAACCCACGACCCTCACCCTGGATGATGCATGCTTCGCAGCACCCTTGCACCTGCGCCCAAATATTCCTCGTGACGACGACCCATGGACACACTGGATTCTGGTTAGGAGAACCTGGACAGCATTGTCTTACAACCTGACGAAACCCTTCCCAATAATAACTGCTACAGCTCAGCTTCTCACAAGCCCGTGAAAATGCTTGTGGTGCAGCTAATAACAATAATGTCCTGCAGCATTGTAACGGGAAGGAATGCGCAGTATACAGGGTCCCTAAACTGTTATTAGTTGACGTCACGGTGCAGCTACTGCGGCGGATACAGCTTAAACCGGCTCAGATCCCCCTCTCAGTTCGCATGGTAATTGCGCCTTTAAGCTGCGATTTGCATACGTTCAGAGGGACCGGCTTAAATCCTACTCTTCAGCTCGTCAGCCGCTATGCTTTTGGTATATCATTAAGCACTCTTCTGGATACTTGCCCATAAACACGCCTCGGATTCACAAAAGGTCTATAGTCTATGACCGACCGAATATCCTGATGCCCCCTTCCCTATCAGCGTTATCAGAAATTATTTACAAATAGAAGTCAGATCCTGCTACTGTTTCTAAAACTAGGACCTGCACCAGCAAAGAGCCAATAGCCACAAAGCAGTAACAGTTGCCCACCGCTCTAAGCCAACACTGCCGTAACATGGAAAAACGTCGCATCTGCACGTAGCCGCAGATGCGGCGTTTTTCCTTATTAAGGCAGAACAGCGCTTAGGCCCAGCTATTATCTGCCAAGTAGCAGGTTAGGTTAGGTCAGGTTAGGATTAAGAGGGACCGTGGGCCAATCAGACGCTGCCATCGAGAAGGAGGAGCTTGCGGTGCACCAATGAGTGGCGTCATTACGAGGCATACTGCGCAAGTGCAAGGTTGAAACTGGGACCGCGTGCTTAATTTAAGCAGATTAAATTAATTACTATTATGCACATAATTATTATAAAGAGGGGGGTGTGTTTGCTGACCGTGTATGTGCGAAGGGTGGGGTTGGGGGGAGAGAGAGACGGGTGTGGTCAGTGGTAGATAAGCTACATAAATCCGGGGAGAAATGATGCGCGCGCGCGGGCTACCTGTTGAGGGCCTTGCTGCGCATGATCATGAAGGGCTCTGGCGGAAGGGAGCTGATAGAGCGCGAGTGGGCCCTTTGCATGGGGGCCCCCGCCACTGGGATATAGTACCCGGAGGCCTCGGCCAGCTGGGCCACCAGCAGTCTCCTCTCCGCATCCTCCTCCTGTTGCTGTTGCTGCACCTCCATCATGCCCATCCCGCCCCCGCCCCCACCGACGCCGCCTCCCAGAGACGACATGGGCCTCTCCAGGGGCTCCAGGGCCCCCCACTTGACTCCAGGGGGCCCGCCGCCCTCCCCGCCCCCCACACCGCCCTGGTAGGCCGGAGGTGGGGGCATAGTGAAGGCCTGGTGCTGCTGGGGGCCTCCTCCGGCGGGGGCGCCTCCGCCCCCGCCCCCTCCGGCCCCCTCCTCGCCCCCCTGATCGCCCACCATCGCCCCCGCCTCCTCCTCGACGGATCACCACATCTCAGCACAACCCATCTCGCCTCGCTGCCTGGAAAACAACGAAACAAAGATCAGCAACACCATCACCGAGGATCATCAGAGGTTAAACAGAGGATGATATCAAGGAGAGAAATGAGCGCATAAAACTTGCGATATGTGCACTTGGATGGACCCTATAATGCGTTCAAATATGAGTCCGCGTGCCTGCGTGTCCTGAATATAATTTTTCCTTTCCACGAGATGAAATGGCCCAAAATTAGTGGGTTGAAAACGCCCCATTCTGCGGCAGGCGTAGTGATAACGAGTCAATTATTCTGGCGACGCCTTCCGACGCCAAACGGTCCGCTTTATTATAAACGGTGTTCATCTCGGGAAGGGGTCAAACCTTTAGAAAAGGTTACATGCCCGCAAGTGGGACAGTCACGTCCACGCAGGACACTTCCATCGCTTTTATGAGTTACATCCTGTGAAGGTTAGACAAAGTGTAAGGCTCCCTGCGAAGAGTGGTCATGCAGAGAGAGAGCTTGGTCAGGTTTGTGATCAAGCATTGTGGAAGTGCAAAGAGCTTGATCCTGACAAATCCTCTCCCGGCAGGATTCTGTGAGGGGGACCACTTGCCAGACAAATCCTTTCTTCCCTCCAACCATCCCTCCTTCCCACACCAGTATAATCCACTCAATCGCTATAGGAGTCTGGACACTCTCCAGAAGCGCGACTTGCTCGGACTTGAACCAAGGTCCGATCGAGATCGAGACGTGGCTCGGACGCGTCTCAAATAAGAAGAAAAATAGACGACGAATATGTGCCACTGGGGACCGCGTCTCGACCGCGTCTAAAACAACTTATGGCATAAAAATTCATTACCTTCGTTTCTGGACTCTGCTAACTAGCTGTTAATTTTGGTCATTATTGTAAAAATCCTGGTCCGATTTGGCAACCCTGCAGAAAACACAGCAGAGCAACAGAGTTATGCTTTCAAATTGGATCACTGCAGATCCGATTCCCAGATGTTATAGCCTTGGCTCCATTTCTAGATGTGTATCGGAGCAGCCCCGAATTTTGGCACAAATCCTTCCTACTCCTCCTCCTTCCCTTCCCTCCCACTGCGGACACCCACGTGACATCCGAACACGTGGCCCCGCATTACGCACAAGTGCGTGCAAGGTCAAGGTCGCATTATGGTCACGCACATGCTGGAAAGATCTTGGGCTAAAGGCCCAACATCTGAACGTCAGATTAGACACAACTGAGTTTGTAGACATCGTTTTATAAACTGCAGTTAGCTAACTGTTGGAAGAAACCGGGCCTGGCACGCCCTGGAAGTGTCACACTGCCGAAAAGTTAGTGACACGCACACGGTGCGTGACTAGCCTCCGCACCCAAACGTGACAACAGACCGCTAATTGAATGCTTCAGACGCGTTTTATCCATTCAATTACCACCCAGCTATTTCCCAAGGTTGCTGGAGTCGTAAACTTACTCCTGAAGTATGAAATTCGCAGCATCTAACTCGAGGCGTTTATAAGTTAGACAACCTCTTTGAATTCCAGTCTATAAGCTTGCTCTGGATTCCTGCTGGCCTGAAAGATGCGCTTACGAGAGCACAAGAATGGAGACGCATCATTTGCGCGTAACTTTCCAACTTACAAGACCTCGTTATGTAAGCTATACACCATAGCTCTCAAATCACATCGACTGTGAAGTTTAGTAACGAACCGCATCGTTTGTCTAACCATGGCACCGATCATCATTAACAACCTGAATTTCCTGAAAATTTTGTCTACTAAACATCGCAAATAATGTCCAAACATCGACATGTGTGCCCCATGTTGTCACATGCTATTTTCGGCCCCGAAATAGTAGTCGCGAAAAGTAGCAGCGACTTTCACCTGTTTTCAGGCTCCAGTAACTATTCCACTGAAATACATACTAGGGCAGATCATTATTGGCTGCTGAGTCCAGTGAAATTCGGCAGTCGCGTAACTCCCTCTGGGATTGACTACAAAAGGAGCAATATGGAAGTAATTGGAGCGTATTATCTGCTAAAAGCGGATCGAGAGGGGAGCTCATTTCGGTCTTGAAATCGTCTTATTTTCTCCGTCCATCCATCCATGAACATGCAGACGGAGCTGGATTGATAGACAAGGCTTCCAAACTCCTGGAAACCATTCCTCTTCGACGTAATAGTCGCAGTTACAGTATTTATTAGCGCTCTTCAATTTGGGCTAACACTTTGCGGATACATCCTACGACACTCCCATGGCAACATACATTTGAAATTGAACAGACCTGTACTGTACATCCCTGCATCGACATATAGGCCTGTAGTGCATACCTGAGCAAATTGAATGCATAGTTGAGTAAGTGAGATGCAAGTTGCATGGTCTTGAGGGATATATAGGTCGAGTATTGGGTGGAAATGAGAGCAAAGGTTTTCCAGATGAAGTAATTCATGCATGGAGAGCAGCCGGCAGGAAGAGAACTCGACTAGTGCAAGTTTGAATGGTGGTTGGAAGACTCGAGGTTGGCCATGCAGGAAGGCATAGGAGGCTATAGACGGCGCCAACCCTCCGGACAGATCAAAGTTTGCCCCCCCCCCTCCCCCCTCCACCACACCACCCCCCACCACCCCTGAAAAAGAACAAGGGCGCTGGCCAACAACCAGAAAGGAGTCTGCTCCGGTCCAGAGAACTACATCTAGGGGGTCTATGGGACGAGGGGAGGGAGAAACACACTTGTGCTGACAGCCCCAGAGCTCAACTTTGGGGGACTGACACGCTCTCAACTCATGTGATAAGGAGCAGTCGAGCTGCCCAATGGCTATAACTGACCCACTGCAGTTTTTTATGTGGTAGCTGAACGCGCCCTGGTATAGTCACAACACTCTGAACGCACCCTACTGGAGTCAAGACAGTCTGAACCCACTCTGGTATACTCACGAGTCACGACAGTCTGAACGCACCCTAGTAAAGTCACAACAGTCTGAACGCACCATGGAATAGTCACGACAGTCTGAACACACCTTAGTAGTCACGACAGTCTGAACGCACCCTAGTAAAGTCACAACAGTCTGAACGCACGTGAGTAGTCACAACAGTCTGAACGCACTCTGGTATACTCACGAGTCACGACAGTCTGAACGCACCCTAGTAAAGTCACGACAGTCTGAACGCACCCTAGTAAAGTCACAACAGTCTGAACGCACCATGGAATAGTCACGACAGTCTGAACACACCCTAGTAAAGTCACAACAGTCTGAACGCACCATGAAATAGTCACGACAATCTGAACGCACGTGAGTAGTCACAACAGTCTGAACGCACTCTGGTATACTCAAGACAGTCTGAATGCGCCCACTGCTCTAAACTGTCTTGGCCGCCATTTGTTCTAACAAAACGCAACCAGGCGGCGGGGCGTGGACGAGAGACTACTGAAAGGGCCAGGCATGAAACACAGAGGAAGAGAGAGTCTGTGTGCATTGAAGTGACAAAGCAGTGGCAATTAGAGTAGGAGGATCCGCGTGGTTGACCGCGATCCAAAGCGGCGCGGCGCGGCGGTGGTGCTGGGATCAACGCGGAATCAACCTCAATCCAAGAGCCTTTCCTATTTGGGGCAAAAAGGACGCGTATTTCAACCAATATTTTTTTCCACAGTCAGACGCTTCGAAACAATATGCTGCCTTTAAAGTAGATAGTCCTTGAAAAGAATCCCCCCCCACTAGAACCTTGAAAAGGAAGAGAGTCCTCCAAAAGCATATTCAGTCTTCAACCGACCAGAAACCTCTCCGGAAAACCGTCGACATTTTCGAGAAGAGTAAACAAGTGCGTCCTCCTTTTTTTCTGACAGGGTCAGGAGGTCGGGGGGGGG
>KZ537981.1:106037-139398 GCA_000934665.2 Catajapyx aquilonaris
CCCCCCCCCCCTCCCCCCCAAGGCCCACCCAAAAATAATATTTCTCCTATAATAGGCTTATTCTGTCCGTCGGGTGTTTGCCCGACCTGATAGTACCGCTACCTCCCGCACGACCTGAGGGTGGCAGGAGTGTGCAGAGGGAGTCTGCGCCATCTCTGCGTGAAAAATATAACTACATGGTAAATCGGCGGGCCGTTTGATTGTCACTGCCATACTTATTATAGCTTTTGCCAAATTTTGGCAACGGGTTCCCTATAGTTTAAAAAGATTGAAAAATGGAGAGAGAAAGAAGGTTGTGCATATAGTAAGCTGTGCTGTCATCATTTATAACCAGGCTTTTGTGGCGGTGCTACAAAGTACCCAGTACCTGAGAGATCAAAAAGGTAGTGGAACATGTCTTTTTAATCGGCAGTTAAGTTGAGAAAAATTAATCCCGATTAATGTGTACATGCGAGCAGATGTTGCCTCGAGTCGAGTAATTGAAACCTGCTCCAGCAGATGTTCCCAAAAATTGTGCTAACAAAAAGTAACAATAGGGTCCAACATCAAGGTTGGGGGGTCCATGTGAAAACCACTAGTTAGGACCTCTATTCAGGCCGTCCTACCCTTCTATTGATAGGGAAATTTTTGGAGGGTTGGACCACTGGGTTTTCGGTTACAAAAATGAATTTCGTTTTAAAGACGGGTTTCACCCTGTGGGCCAGACCAGTCAAAATCGGGCATAAAAAAGCCACGAAGAAGTGGTCGTGAACTCTTGCGAAATAACGACACTTTTGACGGATGACGCGAATTTGTCATTGTGACGTGGATGCGACCATGTTACGACCAAACGCCGAGTGACGACAACCTTGTTTCCTCCAGTGTTGTAATGGTGACAGGACAAATTTGGAGCGGCACTGTACAGTCCCACTCAATTGCAACGTAACCTGGTTTTCTGGATTGTTCTGTGGCTATGCATAATATACCTTACAGTAAGTCAAGAGGTACAGCGGTGTTAACACTCACCAGACAAGCGACATCCACCTGCGGCTTGTGTAATACAATGCATTGCTTATAAGTCTACAGTACTTGTCACATTTCTTCTTCAAGAGCCAATTGAAATGGGGGCCATCAACACAAGTGGACACGCCACACGCCAACTGCTTAGAAACACTTGCAAGAAAATAAATGGCTCCCCCCCCCCTCTCTCTCTCTCTCTCTCTCTCTTTCTACAAAATAATACTGGGTGGTTCTCTGACCCCATAACCTGCGATAACAAAAAAGCACAGGGTGTTTCATAACCAGCTGAAGAGGAGGGCAGTAGGGCAAAGCTAGACAACGCAAAAAGAGTCCTTATTTCGACGAAGGGGACGCCGATCGATGCAGCTGCCTGATAGGTCCAGGAGCCCCCAAATTTCCAGGCTCTTCTGTTGGCCCACCCCTATACCCTCTCTCTCTCTCTCTCTCTCTCTCTCTCTCTCTCTCTCTCTCTCTCGTGATGATGATGCCCCTGCAGGTGAATCGCACACCTTCATTATAACCGGTCCGCATTCCCTATATAGTCAAGCCATGTTGCTTGAATTTTTTTGTGTATAAAATGCGAAGTTTGTTTGTTTGTCCAGGTTAGGTCCCGTGGCAACCGGTTGCCATGCAGTAGCTAACCGACGGTTTTGACGGGTCAGAGGCAGAAGGACCGTGGTGCAAGTATATAGGCCGATTCCAAGAACGGCCGACGCGACACGTAGGGTTGAACGAGCCCGTCAATGTTGTACTGGTCATGCGGCATGCGAAGTTGTGCAGTTTAGCGCGCCGCTTGCTCAAATAATGATTCAGAATAAAAAGTATGGGGCGGGAGTTAATTCGACAGAAACATCCAGAGCAAGGTATCGATCCCCCTCGTGCCCAAAAATAAGCAGCTTATTTGTGTAACTAGCAGGTCGTAATCGTAATGGACGAAGGTCTTCTCGCCATGGTCACAATGAGGAAAAGCCTCTGTTTGCGCTTTTTTATTTATTTACTGTAGCAGCGGACCAGTTGCCAAATTTTGGCAACACTGCTTGTCGTCGTCGTCGTCCCCCAACTTGGACGTAGTACGATAGGCCGCACTGCCAGTTGGCGCATTGGCTCTCCCTCTGCACACTTCTGCCATTCTCAGGGGGAAAGTAGTACTACATGCACGTTGGTGATGAGTCACCGCGCGGACAAAGTCCACCCTGGCGCTATACTACTGTGTCCTCTATAGTAACAAGCACCTAGGTGATGAGTCAACTTGTTTACGGGGTGGAATCGCGGATTTATTTACTTATTTATTTATTTATTTATTTACGAACCAAAACTTGGCAGCACTGCCCTGCCATCCGATTGTCCACGCAATATCAAATGCAGCCAACAGATGGCGCATCCTTCCTCTCTGCACACTGCTGATGACTCACCGCGGACAGAGTAACGGGCCCTAGCCAATTCTATATACGATTTTTATTAATGTTATTAAGTTTTTTATCGACTGATTTCATGGCTATCAGAAATATAAAGAGTGTCGAGATGTCCCAAGGAAATGGGCCATATCGACAAACTTTCCTCTTTATATATAAGATAAGCAGTTGCTTTTACTGGCTATCAGGAAATATTAGCTTCTAATATGAAGTGTCGATTTCCTTCTTTTCGTTGGGCAGTGTGGACTACTTGTCCTGCGTTGCGACTTTTTTTGGTGGTTCCTGTGCGTGCCTGCAGAGCCCCATTAGTCTGATTCGTTGCGTCGTGTAGTTTGTTAGGTGTAGAGGCACACACCCACCTCCTTTTTCCCATCCACCTGTTACAAACCCTCTCCCCCTCTCTTCTCAGAATAGTTTGACCCACATTTACTATTACAGGAGGGTCCTTCTCTCTCTCCATAATATTCGTCAGACCCATTTTTGCTTCGAGACCCCCTGTGTTTACCGGTCCACTCCATGCCAATTACTAGGCTTAAGTACGGACCAACGCATGCCGATAAGAGTAATTTCCAGAGACTTACAGTGGCACACGTATCTACCAGATAAGCGATTTAATTGGGCTCGTAATTGCTGTTAACATTGTTTCGCCAAATATTCTCTCCTATTGCGCATGATTGTTATTTTTTTTCCCTTCGAATTATTATATGCATAGTCGTTTACAGTCTTTCATTTGTTCCCTGGCTTCATCGTTTCTTCCGACCTTGCCCTTTCTTTTTTGAGTTTTTCATTTCCATCGAGGTTGTGCTGACGTGGCGTTTTTCATTTTTTTTGAGTTTCGGGCGCCTAGAAACCAAGAAGGAACACAACCGCCTTCCGTGTGAAATATTTAAAGCTCTTCCGGCCCAGCTCGTGAAAGCCAAAAAGCTCTATAGTCTGCCCCTATAGGTCTATCCCCCCCTCCCTCTCTCTCTCTCTCTCTCCCCCCCCCCCCAAATAGGAGTCGATAAAAGTCACGATTTCCGATACTGACTAGTTTTCCTTTCCAGTCGGCAGCCAAATTATGCCCATCATGCAAACGTCGCTCTGATACTGCTCGTCCTACTTTTTAAGGGCCTATCCTTCATTCGGAGGCCTTTAAAAAATTGACAACCCTTTTTACTATCTACAGGGTGATCCAACCACTGCTTACACAAATTCTTGCCTATTTAGCCCCGTTTCATCCAGATTTTTATTTTTAGTATATAGTAATTTTTTAATGAACTTATTTGAGCATGATGTCACGCTCCATAACGATAGCGTGACGTATTTCATGGACGAACCCTATAAGCTATAGCCAAACACTATGCTAGTCAGCGAGGTTAAAATTAAGCCCAATTATTATAGCTTTGCGATATATGGAAAAATCATGGGAAAAATAGATGTACCACAAAATCTTCTCATGACGGCGCGGCGTGAGATAAATCGAAATCGCTGATCGCATATCGAAAATCTAAACATATATCGGCTTTCATATATAGCTAGTTTCAAATATCAATAATGTTCGATATATCGAAATTGCGTGTTACATATCGATATCAAAAATCTGCGGAACACTGACATATATCGATTCAAAATCTTCGATGATATTGCATATCGATAATCTCACAATTATGACATCGGTCTCCATGCATGTGCAATATCGCCGATATGGAGGAAATATCGATAACATGTGCGATGCATCGAAGTCGTACAAAGCATATCGATAATCTAAAGTACGGTATATCGGTTTCCATATCTTTAAAATGTAAATATCGATAACATTCGATATATTGAAATCACATACAGGGTTCGTGTTTCAAGTATTTGCGTCACTTCTTGATAACTGACATCGGGCGATATCAGTTATCACGAAGTGACCCAAATACTCTCCAATATATTGCATATCGATCATCTAAACTACGATATATCGATTCGAATATACAGTATTTAAAGATATTATCGATAATCTACAGGGTGGTCCAAGTTCAAGTGTCGTTTTATAACGGCGATTAATAGAAGCGCTTAACGATGACGTAGCAGCGACGTGTAAAATTGCCCACTTCGGTTGCGCCGAAGATGCGCCGAAGTGGGACATTTTACGCGTCGCTGCTACGTCATCGCAAAATCACTGCTATTAATCGCCGTTATAAAACGACACTTGAACTTGGACCACCCAGTAGATTACGACATATCGGTTTCCATACCTTGAAAGCGATATGGAGGAAATATCGATAGCACGTGTGAATATGTAGTATCGAAATATTTTTCGACGCAATCGACACACGTACAAACTGTCGTCGATCATCAGATATCGGTGAAGATGGACAGGTGCCAACTACCTGTGGGATTTGTTGGCACGCTGTCGGGAGGGCCTCTCGTCGCTTGCCGATGCAAGGCGGGTTGCACCTTGATTGGAACTGTACCGAATAAAATCGGGCAATCCGGTTAGGGCAGAGCTGCAGCAAGCAGGAGAGAGGCCACAGGTAGGAGTATAAGAAAGGTCTGTGCGAAACACGCTTGATGAGCTCGAGGAAAAACAGCGTAACTGTGTCTGCCAAGTGTATAGCATGGTGTCAACAGTTGACAGGAACTGGGCACCCAAGAAATTGCCAAAATTTCTATAGTCACGAGATACAAACGGGCCAATGCGTCATGTAAGTAGCAAAGGTGCCAACCTCTGCAGCAGGAGGGCCTTCAACTCTACCTGCGCAAAACCTCACCCAGGTTGCAACATCCTCCGGAATTCCAGTGACGAATAATCCTCCCTCCCTATGTGACGACCTAACGACGGACTAATTGGTTTCGAAACATCTCCGTGCTGTGTAAGCCTTAATGGCACGCAATCTCTCATCACCTGTCCTCTTTCTCTCTCTTTTTTTGCATTCTTCATTTTTTATATCCTTTTGAAATTTTTTTTGCGATGCTCCGAAAGATTCCTTGGCGTCCAGCCCGGGCATAAACACACGTCCGTCATGCGTGTTGTTTACCCTATAGTTTTGGCCCAATGCTGCGCGGTGTTCACTGCCCTGAAGTCGGGTCAGGGTTGCCAGGCAAATTCTCCTGCCCCAATATGGCAGCCATGACAAGGTCGCCAGGTGAAAATTTAACGCATCATGACCTGGCCACCTTGTAACAGTGACAGCCGCCATGTTGTATAGTTGGCGGATCAGGCAACCGTGACTCCTCCCTGATGAACACCTTGTCGAGTCACGATAACTGTAGCGCTGACCTACCATAGCCGAATGCCGGGTTAAATGAGGCTCAGCAAAAGAGGTTCGAAAAACAGGAAGGTGTCCGCGCATATCCTGACAAGAATGCAACTACTGGCCCCTATTTTTATACGCACGACGACCCAGCACCCCCCGAAAAATCCTCTCCAGGTCACAGGGTTTTTTGGAGCCAAGGTTGCCAACCGCGGGCCAACACTCAAAGGGAACGTCGGAAATAATCCGAGAGATCGCGACCTTGAAATGTTCCGTCTGTTTCTTAATTAATGCGGTTGTGGAGGGCCAAAAATGAGGCGCCCTCAGGGTGGGTGAGTTAGTTTTTTTGGTGTTTACCCCCTCCCCCACACACACACCAGGCCGACGCCACCGACGCCTTCTTGGCAACCCTGCTGGGCGCCCCCAAAAAGGTCACTATACCGCTGTTTGTTGCCACAATGTGTGTACTGAGCAGGTAACTTTCAGAGAATGTTCTGGCTCACGTCACCTATACTATACTATTAGGAGTGATGCAGCAAGAATATTATTGAGAGAAGTCTATTATACTGTATACAGAACAATATTGCAATATTTTGGACTTTCCGGAATCAGTATAAGACATCACAAGTTTCAGCACTCTCAGTAGTCTGAAAGTGGGTTAGGTAGTCCAGACATACGAACTTCCTGTTTTATATGTAGAGATTTCAGCACTCTCAGTATCCTGGATGTTGGTTAGGTAGCCTGAACACACGAACTTTCTGTTTTATACGTATTTAGAAATTTCAGCACTCTCAGTAGCCTGAGAGGGGTTAAGTAGCCCGAACATATAGACTGTCTGTTTTAGACTTCAGCACTCTCAGTAGTTTGGAAGTAGATTAGGTAGCCCAGGGGTCATACAAACTTCCTGTTTTATATATGAGACGATAGAGAGAAGACCTTTCAGTAGTCTGGAAGTGGGTAGGTAACCCGGCCATATAGGCAAACTTTCTGCTTTATATATTATAGAGATATAGAGACAATACTCAGCAGTCTCAGTAGTCTGAAAGTGGGTTAAGTAGCCTGGACATAAAGGCTGTCTGTTTTACATTATATAGATATTTCAGCACTCTCAGTAGTCCGAAAGTGAGCTAGGTGGCCCGGACACACAGACAGATTTCATCCCAGCCAAACGGAACTGCGCATGCGCGTCCTCCCCGCCAATCAGTGCCTGTCCATTCTTCCGAAACACCTACCATCAGCCGAGAATGTCCATCACGAAAACAACGTGGGCCGGATGGACAAGGACTTGAAATAATTTAACAGGCCCGCATCCAATAAACCTTCAAACAACAAAAAATAGCTATTTCATTTCCCGTGACAGCTAGTCGATCGGCTTTTGCTGATGGTTATAATATCGGATGGGTTTTTGCGGGGAAAGAGAATAAGTCGATACGCACGCTCGGTAAGCAAAAACACACGCCAATGAGAGGCGTGAATAATTCAGCGCGGCTATAGTTGAAGGCCCACCGACCAACCAAACTTACGGGGTTGTCCTCCCCAGCAACCGGTTGCCGGAGTAAACAAAAACGTCAACAACAACACCGCAACTTTGGGGATAGGTAAAGTGCGCAATTTTCAAACGTGCCCCCAGTACCCTCCCTAGCAACCTGAAGAGCTTACCGTGTCCGATGCAATCCTGCGGTAAATCCGACACAAGCGTCACAAGCGTGCGTTCCGGTGCGTAAATCCCGTGCGTGCCTTGCGTTCGGGCAGGCATCCAGAGGCCATGTGAGCGCTTGGCTCCTCCTACACCTCTCTCAACCAAACTCAAAGGTGTGTGTGTGTGTGTGTGTTGATCCAAAAAATAGTGGAAGAGGAGGGTACTAGGAACCCTCGAAAACAGACGGCGCCACTCTCTGGGCCCCCATTGGACGGATCAAAGGCACCCAACAGCCATCTGCTGCTCGGACACTGCAACAATACATGCCAGTTTTCGACAGGGTGTCTAATAAATAATGTATCAGTCCCTCCACATCTGACCACCAGTCAATAACAGCGCAAGGGGTACCACCATGTCCTGCAAATTCCAGTAGTCAACCTGATTTTAACTTAATTAACCTAATAGTGCTCACCAATGAGTGGAACGGTGGGCTGGAAATCTGATGGCACATCATAATTCCTAGAAAGGCCTGAAATCCTGCAGAGTCTCTATAAATCCATTGGGAGTCCCAATGAATCTCCAGGAATCCATTGGAGTCACAAGGAGTCTCGAGGAATTCATCGGAGTCACAAAGAGCTTCCAGAACCTGGAAACAAAGTCTGGGGATAATATTCCAGCGCTGCCATAAAGTCTGAATTCGTGTGTAGCATGCACTTAACTTTATTACAAATCATCTGCATACATAATAAACTCAATCCCATTACACGCTTCATGGCCGTGGAGTGTCACGGTGCATCATGGCATGTCATGCCAGCCTCGAGGCCTTTGCAGGCATGATGGGCTTCATAAATAGTCCCCGCTGAACACTTATGACTAGCTACAAAATGCAAGGAGTCCAGTTACGTGCCACACCTTTCCGAAAACCAGACTTTCAGCGTTAGTTATTCATATCACACAGGACATATGCTTATTGATCATGTTCTGATATCGGCAATTAATGACCAGAAAACCTTTGCAGTTTACTATTGGATACTCGAGTACAGCTGTACCACCCCACAAAAACATAATCCGGCTGGAAATGGGCCAAAACAGTTTGTTACGTACTGTTGACAACAATGTGTAACAAACTTTTCCGCCTATTTTCCATCTGGAAAATGTTACCTGGATATCGACGAGCCAACCTGCACAAATGCAGTTCAGTTGGCCACTGAAGTTGAACTTTCAACATCAGTCATGGTCACCGCACCGCTCTGACGCTTCTTCATCCTCTTGTGATGCTTCCTGGAACCAACATGCACTCTCCACTGGTCGTCCCCAACCAAAAACTGGTCGCACGTCTCGCATCTTCTGACACCCCGCAAGCTCCCTATGGTCCGTTCCTCCTGAGCCAGCGGATCCACCGCTGGCTTCCTCCCTTTCAGTGCAGCTTGAACAACCTCCACCGACGGCTCCAGCACCTTCTGGTCCCAATCGGCCGGCTCAGTCGCATCCAACGCGTACACCGGCGGCACCGGCCTCCCTGGCTGGCGCAGAAACCTATTGCGGATCCACTTAACCTGCCTCCTGGAGTATGCTCGCGTTGCCCTCTTCAGCTGCTCAACACAGTCCATCAACCTCTTCTGGCCATCCTCAGACTCTCGCTGGTCATCCGGTAGAAGCAAGTAGTCGTGGAACTCTTTGAAGCCTATGGACTGGAATATTCCATGGGTGTAGTCCGGAGTCCTGCAAAAAAAAAACACACAATAATGTTACTATTACAGCAGGTTAAATTATCAAATATGATAATAAGGGAGTTCAAACTACGCTCTATTTTTCTGTAGTTCAATCTAACGCCAACAGATGTCTGGCTTCGTTCACGCTCAGTCCACTAGATGGCGCGAGGGAGGCCAATCCCATATCGGCACATTATGGCGGGAAAATCACTTCTCACGTGGCTCTCACATTTTTTAAAAGATTTTTGTTTTTAAAATTAGCAGTGGGTGTGAGGAACCTAAGAGCTAGGAGGGTGTGTGCACCAAGCCCTGCGAAAAAAAAAAACCCGCCTTTGACGTCACCCTAAAATTGGCACACTGTGATTATCCGATTTCGGTGGCAGCGTCTGCGTGTGAAGACGGTTGCGTCACAAATCCAAGAATAAAAATACAAGGAGCTTCAGACGCTTTATTGTCATGCGACCCACGCAACGTCTGCCATGTGTGCCACTCACTAATTAGTCTAGAGCTCGTGCCGGCCGCAACAATGTTCATAAAAGGCGATGTTTATAATACCAGAGAATGCGTACAACTGGGAGCGACAATTCGCTAATAATAATCATTATTATTATTATTATTGAAGCAACATTTCATAATCGAATTATGTCACACAATTTGCGACGCCACGGAACTGTCTGCTTGTCTATATAGTGCAGCAGTATTTGTTTTTCTGCAACTGCTTCTGCGATGCAATTTTTGCACTTCCGTTTATCGTTTTTGCATTACCAGGAGGAAATATCTGGTTCCCATTCTGAAGGTTGGGTAATTCAGCAGCAGACCCACATATGCGGCGCTCCGACTTTTGTTTTCTGCGAATGCAAATTGCGTGTCCATGAATAGCCACGGATCGTAATGCAATAACACGTGTGCACTACATCCAAGCTGCTTACATTAATTACTAACTGCTAGGCCCTAATTAGGAGCACAGCGAAGACAGTCACGTATCGGTATGTAAATTCATATCTCGATACAAAATAATCGTCAGTAATATTTGCCATAAAACGAAACAAACGGAAAGGCATAACGCACACAAATTTGCAATAATTCAATGTAAAATGCACTTACAGCAAAAAATTAATCAACAATGAACATTACTTGTACATTTTTATTTATTTATACTTTCGTATTACACACGAATAAGTAAACAAATAAATAGCAGTCTACAAGTTAAGTTTTTGCTAGGGTATATATGTGAAAAGTGCATTTTACATTTTAATTTACTCGTTATTCCTCTCTACAATTTTATGTGCAAATACGTCTATTCCTTGCGTCTATTTATTGCGTACTTCGCAATGCCAATTACCGACCGGACATTTCACCATAATTACTAGCCGACTTCTCCGGTTTGCACCACATACTTTACGATCATGTTTCGCAGATGATGTACCGCTATGTAGTGTCGCGTTACAAATTCCAGAAACAAATGAGTCGACTAAGTACTCTCAGGTTTTACTGCTCGAGTAATATAAGGGCAAAAATTTGATTCCCAGCGGAAGTGAGTGGGGTGATGATTCATTCGAGCAGGAATCCAATGTTTTTTTATATATATATTTTGATCCCGGCGACATCCTCAAAATGTTCCCACCTGTCCATTTGTCACTTGCACACATGTTGTCAACTGACAGCAACAGGAAGTACAGCTTTTCCTTCCGTAAACCAACACCCGCCTTGTCCAGCATCAGCCCACAAAAACGGAGATAATAATAATGCAGGCTCCGGAGGAGGAGGAGGGCCATAAGAAAAGCGAAATGAACGCGTAGGAGGAAAAGAAAAGGTTTCTTTTTTTTTCCCACGCTCCCGGCGGGGGTAACGAGATTCCTGGCTGCAAATCACCTGGTTACGCAACCGCACACACTGTCTACGACCCAGACTGGCTTGCATCCTCTCACAACACAAGGTCACACCTTCTGGGTGTGGCCCTACAGGTCATCAGTCACATATCTTCAACAAGAAATCAGTATCCCCCAAGAGCAGCCTAAATAATCTTACATAATAAATCAAGACAGTTTGTCTGCATGTCCGGGCTACCTAACCCACTTTTGTAGCACTGAGAGCAATGAAACTTGCATCTATATCTCTGCATATAAAACGGAGAGTTTGTCTGTATGTACGGGCTACCTGACCCACTTTTGTAGCACTGAGAGTGATGAAACTTGCATATCTATATCTCTGTACATAAAACGGAGAGTTTGTCTGTTTGTACTGGCTACCTGACCCACTTTTGGAGTACTGAGAGTCCTGAAACTCTTGTCTCTACATCTCTGTACATAAAACAGAAAGTTTGTCTATATGCCCGGGATACCTAACCCACTTTTGGAGTACTGAGAGGGGTGTTGAAACTTGGCACACTCATGGCTTATGTGCCAAGTCACAAAATCCTAATTGGGTCCTAATTTACCCAAAATGTATAGGATGTAGTTTGGTATATTTTACACTGAGACCCACCGTAAACTGATTACAGGGTCGATCTTTAATTAGAACGACCTATTGAATAACCAATTGCACTTGAGTCGCAGAGTTCAAACAACTCACAAAAGGGAATCGGTGAAGGAGACTGCGGGGTCGCAGGAAGTGTCTTTACGTAACCAAACTGTGACTATATAGGTGGGACATAAACCTAGCTGCCCCATCATTATGACTTATGTGACAGGCCAGTGCGTCTCATCAAATCCAAGACAAAGGTTATGTAAATCATGTATACGTAAACACGTAGAAACAATCTTGACAACTGAATGTGACCCGGTTGGAAGCTGGAATTTGGCAACAGTGTAGTAGACTAATAAAGGTGTTTATGGTGGTGACTCTTCAGAAAGTGTCACCAGTGCGATGCCTGCCTCGGATTTTTGATGGAGGTCAGTCAACTAGGGGGAAAAGAATGCGGCGAGTCCGGTTCCTTCTGTTGGCAGCAACGGCGGCGCAACAAAACCGACCGTTTATTGCGACTCGTCTGTACCTCTTTTACCCCCGCAACGAGGCGTCGGGTGCGTCGAACCCCCTCCAAAAAAGAGAGAGACACGTCCTTGCTGGCACAGCACCAGGCGTCTATTTCCATGGGGAGCAGCAGCAACCAGCAGAAAAGGAGAGACAATTTGCCAGAAGACGTCCCACCTCATCTAACTACCTTGATTGGCTGCTCACGTAACCAGGTCGTTGACTAGGTTACGTCTGAAGAGGACACGGTTTGAGGGACGGGGGAAATGTTAGCCCGGACATACCGACAAACTTTACTCTTTATATATGATATGTAAGATAAGATGCATTTTCTGTGGGGGGGAAAAAAATGACACCCACTGGTTCTGTTGGATCCTCTGCTGGTTGTGGAGCTTGTGGAAGTTGTCCAGCTCCTCCAGCAGCCCCTGGTCCATCATCTGGTCCACTCTCTGGTCCAGACGCGTGTCCAGGATGGCCTGCTGGCTCTGGAGCCAGAGGATGAGGCAGTTTGGGAACCTCAACGGTCCACCGAGGGAGCTCCCGCCTTCCTTGGACCTCTGCTCTCGAAGGATGCTGCTCAGGGTGCGACCTTCTCGTTCCAGAACCTCCAGTGCACTGGAACAAATCATCTGTATAATAATTATTATATAAAAGGGCAAGTTTGTTTGTCCATTTTCATACCCATTTTGCTCGATACATTTGGTCGTGCAAAGCCGCTGCTAGCAAGAATATATCTATAAATAAATATTCGTCGTATGCATTGACACAATCGTATTTTATGCAGGACTGGAAATGGCAGTCCTGAGAGAGCTAACCTACATAAGGGAAATGAACCAAAAATATGAAATTATCCATGGCAGCTTCTTCTAAAATAGTTTTAAATGTGTCCCATAAAGGAAATCAGGAGAAATCGGGAAATCGCCTGATTCCAAGAAATCCACAGCACTTCGAGAGACATTCAAAGGGTGAAAGGAAGCGCCTCCAAGAAAAAGACACGGGAAAGCTTATTTGCATAATGCATAATCGAGGAAATTCTGCGACACATATAGAATCCAGGCCATGTGGTAAGTCTGAGAAGAAGAAGAAAAAAAAAACACGAAAACATCTGCAAATGGCAGAGGTATTAAGTTTTTGAATCGTTGATTGGTTCACTGTGTGTGAAGTTCGAGAGAAAAAAATCTAGGAAATTCGGAATTCGCCTACATAATTCAAAAGATGTAATTCTCCAGAGAACCTGAAAATTAAAAGCAAGGTCTTCTGGAGAAGAAAAAAAAATCGCGCAAACAGGAAACCGTCAAGAAAC
Organism: Catajapyx aquilonaris; assembly: GCA_000934665.2. Lineage (NCBI taxonomy): Eukaryota > Metazoa > Arthropoda > Diplura > Dicellurata > Japygidae > Catajapyx > Catajapyx aquilonaris. The sequence continues at coordinate 119,294 of KZ537981.1, forward strand.
TCGCAGAGAACAAGAAGCCTTAAATATCCACAGAATCCAAACAAAACCCACGCAGTTCGTGAAAACTAATCAAAAGTAATAAAACCCTCAGTCGGAAAATATGAACCGTATGGGCTGGAAATTCAAGCGGAAAATTTACAAAATTCGCAATCCTCTGTACGGATATTATTGAGGGAAAACATTTGAAAATGTGTGCCCATTCCAATAAAAATCCAGATAAAATTCCAAATCTGGTCGTAAAATCGGGATTAATTGATACGAAAATACACAAAATTCCGGAAATCAGTAATATCCCACAGGATGTATCCAAAAAGGACTTGCTAAAAAAAAAAATCCGCCTCGAATCCAGGGGGGCGTGCTTCCTGGAAAATCCAGGTCACCCATATTATAATATTTCCCCCTGCGAAATAAATTTCCAAGAGTCAGAATCCGGTTTGTGTGCAGTTCCTTCAACCCCTTATGAGTAACTGAATCTCCGTAACTCTTTGTCGCCGTCTGCATTGCAATAATTATAACCAGTTTTTTATTTTCTTCTTGCAATTGGCCAATTCCTGTACCTCCCTCCAGAAATTCCTGGAGTGGAAAGAGCGTAAGTGGAAGTCGTTCGCAATTCATGTGTGGACTTGCCCTTAGCCTTGAGAGAGGGGCGCCCCACCTTCCCCCCCTGCCCCTGGGTCCATTTCCTCTGTAGGGCCCCTCGGCCTTGAAGTGTTGAGGAGGACTCTGCCCCCAGTGCCAGAGGACTTCAAGGGCATCCCCATTCAATCCTCTCTCTAGCTAGCTCGCTCACTAGTCTAGTCCATATTTATACAACTCACGAGGTCGCACATCCTTTTCCAGTGCAACCAATTACCTTTCGTAAGATCTTGTCACCATCTGCAGTGTGACATTGGGGGGTCACCAGTGACACGTTGTTCCTCGAATCTGTACTCATCTGGCCCGATGATGAGTCAGTCACCAATCTAACAGCAAAAATCTTTGAGTCACTACTTGAGTTAGCTGGAATTGCTCTATTCCTGGATTGGATGAGTTACGGGGCCTGCACGCGACCCACGCAACGTCATCATCAAATATGCACTGACCAGCTGACCACTTAACAAGTCTACTAACACATTCGCTGAAAATATTATTTATTGGAAAAGAACAAAAAAAAATGTCGCCAGGTCTTTCAACTATAATGTGTCACGAGACACCTTGACATGTGCCAATTATGTAGTCTTGTCTATAACTAGTTGATAGCCCCTTTTCCGATGTAACGAGGCAGACGTCTATTGGTCACTAGGACAATAGTCGCGTGCTTGGTTCTTTGCGTTTACGACCCGATAGTGATGCATATTTTTGGTCCGAAGAAAAAACTGCTACACGAGATGGGTGCTATTAAAGTATATAGAACCGAGTCTATAATTGAGGCCTGCCTTTTTTAAATCGTGCAATGTCGATGGTGGCTATTAATAGCCTGTTGCAAAGTGGTTTAAAATTTGCCTGGCCTCTCGATATAATGGTATAGAAGTGCTTATATATGAATATGGATTTAAAAGTCCAACGACTCGGATGACATTTAAGTCGTGTTAATTATTTTAAATTCGCAATTACAGCTTTTCTTGCGACGCCATTTCTAACTATATACGGTATGCAAAAAGATGCCAATTACTTAACAAATAGTAACATAAAACACAAATGTACTTGTATAATACTGAAGCACAACTTTATTCATATAAAATGCGTATTTCTGAAATAATAACGACATAACTAATTTCGATACTTTCATAGCCAAATCAATGCCTTAAAAGGTAATGACAGTTACTTTAATTGTTCGGCACAAATTCGCGGAATTGTCTCGTCAGTTATTAAACCAGGAATCTTTATATGATTTCACTCCATTTCCGGTGCAAGAACCTGATCCTTTCCTTTCTTTCTTTTTATTCGATTGTTGGCAAGTTCCAATTTCGTAACAACCCGTACATATATAGCTCGACCTTGAGACGCAGACAAAAAGCCGCGTCATTTGGTCATTTACACCCGGTTGTACGAACGCAAAATTACGAGAAACACGTACCATTACGTAACCATCATCATGATTGCAGGAAATGTGCACGTTGCACACTCCAGCAGACATGAAAGTGATTGTTTACCACCAGCAACTTGTTCGAAGACAAGCAACAATCTTTTGAATTTATGCACCAAATGTGATTTTTCTCTAATTATTATCAGTGCTGATGTCGCGTGTCTTTAAATAATAAAAAAAGTTCTGGCGGCTTCTGTACTCTGGCTGGATTGCTGCTTACGCAGCATTTGCGATCGAAAACATGTGTTGTGTACACATACTTATTTATCGGTGCAGCATATGACGTGTCATATATGTAAACTGTATAAGGTTCCGTCTTTCGTTATCAGCAGGCCAGATATAAGGTCGGATCACAGATTAAAAGTTTTGGACCCGCGGTCAAACAAAAACACATTAATTTCCTCGAAATTATGCAATCACGCTGCCAGACCTCATTAAACTTATAGCCACTTCTTAATTACCGCTAATTATTTACGTAAACATCTACCCTGAGAGGATATCGGGGTTTTGCACCTGAAACCGAGTACTTACAGTATTATTATTATTATGTGCACTTACGTCGACTATTGCAAGTGTACTTATTCTGTCTTACCCAGACAAGCCCATCAGTTACGTAATGGTCTGGGGAAAATGTGCATAAATCGATTCCGCCAATATTATTGCCAAAAAAATTGGCGTACATTTCCCGATCCGCAAACCACAACATTGTTGATCTAAAAACCCTGGATCCAATGTTTTGTGCTCGATCAGCTGTGTCCGTCTGCCTGCCTGTGTCTGTCTGGCAGAACTGGGTTGTGTTGCGTAAGGGTGGCAAAGAGGGAGGTCAAGGTCAAGGTCACCCCTCCACGGTGGGTGATGGGAGGCGGAAAAAGGAGGGGTTGAACGGCCCAGAGCGCGGGAAAAACGTGCGTCGCACTTACTGTATGAGTAACAAACCCAACCAGACAGAGAAAAGTAATAGGAAAAAAAAAATAGTTGGCGGGAAAATCATGCGCGACTCGTCCTTTGTGGCCCTGTCTACTCTTTTTTTTATATATACATATACTATATGTTATACTGTTATGCACGAGCTAAACAGACTCGTTACTCGCACGCAGTGTGTGACCAACCAACACTAATAGCAATGAAAGGAGGAGGATACAGGACGGTGAGGTGTACTAGTCTGGCACACAAAGAGGCCGGGGAGAGTTACGGGTTGTCACTTTTATTTTATTTTTTATTTTTTATACAATTACGGATCCCTTACGGCTTCATTTCGCTTCATTTTATTGTCCATTCTGTATATATTTTTAACGTTTTAACCTAATTCCTATATTTGTTATTTTAATATAATATTTTATGCAGTATATTAATAACATCATTCTTTATTTTATCTACACTATATTTATTTATTTAGTTTATCTGCATTATATTTATATTATGTATTACATAATTTACTTGTACCAATTTATTGACTTGTACTACATTACATAACAATTTACGTCGCGTATATAAATATTTGTTACGTAATAATTGAGATGTTTAAATGTTTAGGCAGTAGGTGACTTGTGTATTTGTTTACATTAAATGCGCTGCATAATTACATTTATATTAGTTATAAGCAAGTTGGAGGGCTTATTCACATGCATTCAATGTGTATTCTACTGTAACAGTATATTGTGCACACTTTTTTATTTATATTTCTTATTTTATATTTATTATTTTACTCGTTCGTTATTTTATCTATTTATCTATCTATTGATCGATTATTTATTTTTATTCACTTATTCACTATATATTTATTTATTCACTTATTTATTTATTTATTCCATTATTCATCATAATTTGTTTATTTATTCCCTTATTTATTATTTACTTGTTTATTCACTTTTTATTCATTCATTCATTCATTCATTTCTTTCTTTCTTCTTCTTTTACCCTGTGTACATTTTACAATTACATTGAATGTGTGTCACCTTCGCTGATTACTCTAGTTGGGGTAATGAGAGTAATTGAACGCGCGTGTACTCGTGGTATTTATTATTCATACATTTCATCTTATTTTGGACCAGTTTATGCCAACTGGTTGCTTCACTTTTTAAACGGGCGTCTGGAGTGGACAATCAGTGACTTGACCCAGTGACCCCCTTAGTCTTGTCCATCATCTTGTGTGGTCCTTGGGCAGTGCAATTATTGTAATAATAGTGACCAATCGAACCCGACCTTGAACCCTGGAGTCCAACTTTTCCGATGAGGAAGTTACGTAAATTACTTGATATCCACGATCCGATTACATTGTCTTCAAAAAGAGTCACTTGCTCGGAACGTGACGGGTGATTACGCATTTTAATTTATCGCAATTTGATGCGGATCAGGCGTCGCAAAAATGTACATTCCAAAAGAATGGAAAAGTGCCTAGCTATGATGGGGAAAAAAAATTGCATAATGACGCGCATGAACATTCTGGATTTAATTTTTTTCCCCCGGCCAATAAATTTATTGCTCCATTATTTGACCTACTCAATTGTCGAATTCGACGATAGCATCTGATCGGGAAGTATTTTGTTCCCATTCCCGACTGTTCAAGTCGGTTGCAAAACATTTGCAAGTTATTGCAACATGTGGTGTCTGGCTGAATTCAAGGTCAGCGAAAGTGCAAAAAAAAAAAAAAACTACCGGTGCGTGCAAAATAAATAAAAAAAATGAGGAATTTGTGACGCGAGAGGGAAACGTTCGCTTACAGGAATTTTACCGGCGTCGGTAAAAGCATAGTCATGTTATGTTAATTGACGGTACATTATTTTTTATCTCGGTGAACCTTCGATAGGAAGGGAACAACAGATGCTTCATTTCCTATTTGAAGCTTTTAAAAAACCATCCATAAATCTGCAATGAAAGCTACTTATATGTAATCTGACATTTCCTATTTAATTGCAGGTAATTCATTAAATTAGCGCCATACACTACTGCAACAAAATTGTCCACTGCACAGTGAAGCCAAATGGAGGTCACAAAAGTCAACGCAATAAATCAGTTACATATTTTTTTGTGCACACATGTTGCCATCCCATCGCATTGACCTCTTTGATACTCTTCCTATTCTTCAGATAATTCCACATAATATTGTAACAAAGATTGCAAGCGGTCAAGCTTGGGTCAGCCAATCACCAAGATACAACGTCTCTCTCTGGCCATGCACATGTATATTTGGAGCCGTACCCTGACCGGCAATTTAAAACGGACTAATCCATGCCAAGTATCCTTGATTCTTTAAAAAGACGTGTCATTATTTAACAGATGGCCTTTGGCCCGATCCGTAATCAGGCCTTGAAGCATCCTCTGGCCTTCCGGGTTTTGAATGTTGGATTATCCGACGACATTACCATAAACTCCACGCTCCATACAAACTGGCAGGTGAGACATCAAAATGTAGCGGTGTAAACAACCTCGCTCCAACATGACGCCAAGAAGCAAAAGATACTCCGCTGTTGGGATAGGTACAGATTATGCAACATTGGCTTATACATCACTGCGAGGTTATCGCATATGTGTGTTGCAACACTGTAGTAAGCTATCTGTAATCAGCCTTCTCACATACTGAACCCATATTGAAATAGACCAGTAACAAAGTAACTGAAATGTACACATGGCGCTGCAAATATTGACGCTGCAATCTCTTGATACAATGTATACGGCTTAGATATTTAAGCCGTCCAACTTAATTAAATGCAACGAGCAATCATGTAATTTTGTACTGAACATACCTGGAAACAACAGAACAACTTGCATTAAATAAATTACTAATTATTTACTACATAATTACGTATAACACGTGTGATGTCAGAATGTTGTCGATACTGGGAAAGTAAGTCACTTATCTATTGCCGCATCCCACTTGAGCAGCGTAACTAGGGCGTACATCATACTTCCTAGGCATACGCTTTTATCTACGGAGACAACTAAACTGTCGCCAGGTGATCACTTGCTTCACATACAAGCCATATCGCAAATAAAAAAGGGGGGAAAATGAGGTGCTCGTTCAAGTAGCAAACAAGTGACGCAATCAATGAGACACTCATTTCCTACCACAAATCATGTCACTTTAGAGTGCCAAGTAACTGATAATGTGCACTTGCTGCACTTTCACTAAGCAATTACATAACCTTGAGGTTGTTAGCATGGCCTTTTTTTACTCCAATTTGATGAAATCATCTTTGTGAGGTTCCCAACAGCTGCGGCACGATAAAAAGGTGTTTCTTGAAATTAATAGGCCGCTATGCCAAAATAAGTATCATTCTGAATGTAACGACAGCATGCTCAAGCAGAAATAGTCCTTACCGTGCAATCTTCCGCCTGTTGTTGGGATGCAGCTCGTCGGCCGACTCCGGATCAACTTTTTGCAACTTTCTGTACATGTCCTGAGTGGAGCAGTCGGCCATGAACGACCCAGGTACGTCGTCATCGCTTCCATGGTCACCGCTGTTCTTTCGCTTCCTCTTGCCAACCAGCACGTCCCAAAGAAGAGACTCGATGTAGTAGTTTGTTCCGCCTACAACCACCGGCAGCTTCTGCTTGGACAGAAGGTCCTCCACCTGACTTACAGGTTAAGGAACCCGCATCATAAATGTGCCCATGGGTTTAGTCAAAATAATCATCACCGGAATTATTCAGTATGGTGGTCAATATCTCGCCACATTTCTAATTGAAGGTCATATAGCTCAAATGCAAAGCAGCATTATCACATGGTTAAGGTCCAAAAAACCAGACTTATCACACCCCATTCAAGCGACTCATTCAGTCCTAGGTCAACCCGCTTCCTACTCGACCTCGGCTGACCGATAAGAACAAAGAAATTCTTTGTTTCACCTTATCTCGTCCCCTCCCTGCTGATCTGGAAAAAAGCCTCACAAATAGTCAGATAGCCTTCGATGTAAACATGAACTGGGGGCCAACCATAATCAAAAAAAGGATACAATTGGAAGCGCCTTGTCTCTAAAGTCAACGACGGTGTAGTTGGCCTGCGGTTCCAAGAAGTCCAGAAGATGATGCTTGACCTGCTTCCGCTCCTCTGGGGTCACCTTGTTCGTTATGACATCCAGCCCTTTGTACACCTGCGGGTTGAGGAGGCCATTAACTTTCCCTTTTTCTTTTTCGATCTCCAATGTTCCTTTTTGGTTCGGGGCGGGGTGTGTCTCTACCTGCATGGAATCCGAGCTGATGACCTCCCCTTGGAACCTGGCCGCCAGCTGCAGCGCCAGCTTGGACTTCCCGGTGCCAGTGGCACCCAAGACCACCACAACTGGCAAGGAGAAGCGTGCTCCACACGCCGCCATCTTGTCCGGTCGGTTGGAAGGCGCGTTCGTGCCGCTGCCACCCCCCCGAACAAACCGGGTGCGTTCCCAATCGCGCTTCGAGGAACAGCCGCGAACGTGACGTCACCCAGGGTAACCACCCTCTGAAGCGTCATGGTAGCCAAAATGCTGGCCTTTTTTTTCAAAAAAAATAATCATAATCATAATTTAATTTCAAAAAAATTACCTGGCTGCTAACGATGAATGAACTACATTTTACGGACACTATCTTCGTACTGTGCACGTATGAAAGAAAAATGGTCATGCAATAGTTGATGTAACAAATAAGATACGTACGAAAACATGTTTAGAAAAAGTTGCGTAATTCCAAAATTAAAACAGTAGATAACCTAGCATATCACCTGTTACGTCATGCCCATTAACCTCTTGTTGTTTTGCTATCGACATATTTCATAACAGATAACTTATTAGATCGTAGGTCACCCCACAATTATGCGACCCCAAGATATAAGTTGTCGTCACTATTTTTTTGTACTTCAATGAAACTAATTAGCTGTTTTGATTTTTTTTGTGTGTGAACCTATAGCCCAAGTGTGCATTAGACACAACTTTCTGCGAAAATATTTTTTTGGCATGAAAGCGCAATTTGAGCGCCAGAAAATCAGCAATTAAAGGCGGATTAAGTGTGCCGGGCCGGACAGCCAGACGGACCAAAACCAAGGACAGACACTCCGCCTCCCCCCCCCCAAAAAAAAAAAAAAATGTGCAACAAAAAAAAAGGTGGCCGGAATCTACAAAGGTGGGCCAAATGGCAAGCAGAGAAAGTCACGCTCATCAGGAAGGGACCCAAAAAAAATGTCGTTTTTTTTGTTTCTTCCAAGGACTCTAGCCAACACAAAAAATACGCAAAAAGTGGACCAAAATTACTCGCACCTTCCGTAAATATGTGCTTCCTTCCTGGCCTGCTTGCCACCTGCGCAAATTCAGAACAAAAAAAGTGTGTAATTTAGTGTACTTATTGGGCCAGGTGCAGTGACCAAGTACACAAGCACCATTTATCCTGTGGATATCTTCTGATTTATAGAGTCTGTGCCTATGTTTGTCCGAGATAGTGGCTGTCATCTATGTGAGGAATGTGGTACTACATGGACAGTCCAGGTATAGGGCAGCTATAGAAATCTCCGAGGATGCTGCTGGTCATATGTTTTTCTTGACCAAAAACAACGCAATATGTGTGGGAGGATGGTTAATGAGCAACAATCCAATTAGTTAGTTGCCAGGTGACATCCAGTCGCCGGAATTCCGATCGGACCAGAAACGAAGCTCGTGTATTCTTAGAAACTCCGCCTTCTTCTTCTCTGGTCTTTTTTACCTGTACCTATACTTGTTGACACTTCTTGTGCAACACAGACCTTTTGGTGCGGCCAAGTACAATCGACAACCCCGCTTCTTTTTTCTCTCTCCGCAGCGACTACCAGGCAACAATGTCACCAACTTTACACATACAGCCAGAGATGGAAATAGTCCGACCCAATTATTTCCTCTAGGTTCAAAAGCAGGCGTTTTCCTGTGCCCTCCGTTTGTTTGAGAACAGTGCTGGACATTCATGGTGTCTTACTGGGGGCGCCACGAGACGCTTAAGGCAAAAGAGCGAATCGCAATTGTATGACTCATACGGAGGCAAATTTGGATTCGCTCTTTTTGCCGCCAACTGCTCGTGTCCCCCATCAGTACTGCACAACCCTGATTGGCAGATGAATGAACCGTGCACAGGTTCGTAGCCCCTATACGAAAAAGGCGCCAGCTACGAACTATTTTCGACCCGGGTTCAGGAACCAACCCCAATTCTTTACTCTCTATAGTCGCTAACCACCCGGCTTCAAAAATAAAACACTAGACAGATTGTTCACTCCAGCAACCGGATGCCCCTCTCCGTTGGCTGGCCATTGTCCATCGGCGCCGTTTGACCATTTGCCGACAATGTATGTATATGACTTCATTTTTTTTATATATACAGCATATATATTCCAGGGTGCTAGACCTCTCTCAAGGTGACGGGGCGAATGATTCACGACCCCGCCTGCTCATAGTCGCAGTCTATAGATAGTCCGCACGGTCTATCGCGCCATAAACACAAGGGATTCTCCCGCCAAAACAAAGAGCTCGTGCACCTCGCATAGATGGCGCACCACATGATGACTCGCCCCGGACAAAACATTGCTGCCAGATGCCAAATTTGGCAACGTTGCGCAACTTATTTGGCAGCGGGATAGATTGCGCATTCCATAGCATTTCGGATGGAATGGCGCGCCTCGTTTTCAAACCTTTGATAATGCGGGTTCTCCAACCTGGCTGGGGGGACTTGGCGCAGGATTCGATCTACGTCAAAGTGCTGGGGGGGGGGGGGGGTNAGCGTCGAGAGGGGATGAGGTTGTAGGGGGCAGTGGCCCGACCCGGATCAATGCCGACGTCGGTGACGCCGTCAGTTGTGGAGGGGAGGGGAGGGGGAGTGCGGGGAAGAGAGGAGGGGGCATTGGCTGCAGGGGTGCTGCACTCAGGATATCCACCCCTGCCCCTGCCTGATTGTGGCCTCCAACCAACCCTTCCGTCCTCCCCCAACTTCAACCCAAAAAATACATCACACGTGACTCAAAACCCATGCAACAAACACATGCAATGAGACCCGCTCATAATTATCCATTTACATTACAAACGACAACAATGCGGACTATTCTCTAACGCGATGATAATAATAATAATGGGTGAACGACCCTCTCTCTTGTCTACGCCGCAGGATTTTACTCTAGAGCTAATAGTACACATTACCCATCCCGCTATCAACACTGCATCGGGTTGTACCGCGCGCCAATTATTTTCTAACCACTTAAAATTAGCAGCTAATGTAGCCGAGACAGGCAACTGTTACAGTTGGCGAAAAAAATGTAGCTAATAATAAGTAGCTAAATATTAATGTAGACACCACCGAAATAACTAATAGTAGCTAGAGCCAGTATCCTATATTCATAAGTTGGCGCCGAAATAACGCCTATATAGCTATAATAGTAGCGATAGCCGGTAACTTATTAGTTATTAATAATAAGTTGGTGTCGAAATAGCCACGGCTAATTTAAGAGCTATAGCCGCTACAAGTAGCTGCGTAATGAGCAGTCTGGCGCCCCAAAAATAATGGCTATGCACAGCTATACTAATAAATGAGCTAAAGTAACATCTACAAATAACGGATTAGTTGCGTAACCAGTTGGTGCCGGAATACCTAGATAGTGTAGCTACTATCAAATAAGCTAAAAATTATTGAAGCCAATAAAAGCATTGTAGCAAATAATAGCTGTATATTAGGAGCTATAACCACTACCAGTAGCTGCTTAAAAGCTGGCAGTTGTCGCCGAAATAATGGCTATAACCAATTTAATATTTCAACTGCTCAACTTGATCACTGGGAAAATCGTCGATTTCGTGTACACAGCCGGTTATGTCAAGTACCCGAAGTTGTTACCTTTGTGTGTATACAGTACCCCCCCCCCCCTCCCCAGCAATGAAGGTAAGTGCGCAGTGGGCATGTGTCGGTGCCAAGGGGTGCGGGTGCAGCAGACCAGGCAACAAACTGGTGGCCTTGGCAGAGGTTCGCCGACTCTCTTTTTCTCTCTAGTTCAGCGTCCCCCCTCCCCGTGTGTGTGGATGTGGATGGATGGTTGGATGGCTGATGAGGAGGACACGTACAGGAGGAGACTCGGGATGGTGGCCTCCAAGGCATGAACAGTGGGAGGTTGGAAGGGAATGGGTGGGTGGGGGAGAGCCCTTTCCTGCTGCCCCGGCGTTTGGATGGCCCCCTGACCTAATTCTCGAAAAGCACGTGGGCATGTGTATGCACACACACACCCTCCCCAAAAAGGGACACGCATGGACGCCACCTGTTCTCATACGGCCAATCAGCTCATTTCGCGCGCAAAAGCCTCAGGAATAAAGGAAATGTTTTTTTCTCGCCAAAGTCGCGACAAAGCAACTTTCTCATTGCCAATATTGCAATTTTTTAATCATCACCACCACCACCGAAGGAAAAAAAAAAAGTATTATCGAACGGCTCTGTCCGTCCGTCCGTCTGTGGACATGTATCAGGGCCTAAACCGCAAGAGATACCAACAAACGGTTTTCGGATTCGGATTCAGCGTGACCAACACATGTTTAATGGCAGCCTTTCCGGGTGCACTCTATCCTCCAAGGTCGAGTCTGCATGCTAATTTAGACATTATTTTCCTTGGGTTAGCAAAACGTAGTCCAATTTTAATTTCTTTGGCAATGATAAAAAAAAGTCTACTCGAATGTCGTGACTTCATTATTTTGCCTAAGATACAACCGAATTTCCGGACGATCACTGCCTCAGAATAGTTGGCTGATTCTCCGGATTTTCCCTTCTTCAGCGCAACATTAGCTCGAGTCACACACACCCCCCCAGGTGAGTCAGTCTGGCAAAAAGGTCTGCAACCCGCCCTATACTCGATTGTAGGACGTGACCTCACCCAATCGTCCCAGACACGCAATAGTCGAAACCTACATTACAAACACTTATCGATCTCCTAGATCACAGACCGAGATCGCGTGACATCCCGAGACAAGCCACCCCCTTCTATTGGCCCCTTTTCACTCGTCAAAAAAGTAAATAAAAATGTACACAGTAAGACTTACCCAGCAATATCCTCAATGAATTCCTTCTGGTAGTCTCCAGCAGTCTCCCCCGAAGATTTCCTTGATCCTTATCCTGTTTGTTCCCCAGCCCGTTGCGCAACTCACGAGGAACAAACCGTATCTTTCAGATAAGTTTGCGGCGGGAACTACCAACTGGATGTGGTCATTTGGTCCTTGGGAATCTGCCCAATTAATAAATCCTGGGGGCCCATTGATATGCATCCAACTTGAACAACCAGGCAAAAAAAAAAAAAACTCCCAACAAGGAATGAAATAAAACAAACTCTTTTGCATCAACTTGATTTTTTTTTTTATCTTTCTATATTATATCGGACCCCTCAATCATATTTATAGTAATAAAAGGAACTTTCGGGCTTTCTTTTTCTCTGTCCCGCTGTCACAACAAGCGGGTGGTAGAAAAAAGAAAATTGATACATTTAACATGGGTAGATTACATTTGTGCAAGTTTGAGCCGATGACCCGTGCTGGCCTATGGGAGGTCAAACCGATCATGATTCCAAGTAACTTTTTTTAAACATGATTACGCAACATATAATTTCCTTATTCGTGATTCAAAGACCGGACCAGCACAAGTCATCCAGCCACTGAGGGAAGGAAACTACAAGTACATGAGGGGAGCTCTTCTTGCCTTTTTTTTTAAGCGAGTTCCTTCCCACAGGTTCCAAATAACTTGTTTGCCATATATAACATTTATAAAATAAAATGGGAGTAAAATAATAATTAAAAAATAATAACAGGAAGTAAAGGAAAACGAAGGCCGACCTCGACCACTTTGGACGTGAAAAAACAAAACAAAAAATGTGGAGGCGGTACAAAAAGTATGGGGGTGTAAACATTTTTGGAATGTCCGGAACTGACTGAAATACACTTTACCAGAAATGTAATGTGTCGAGTGGTTATTTCAATTTGATGAATTATGCTGCTTTACTGATATGTGGCGCAACTTCCACGCCTGCTACCCTCAAAATGAACTCATAAATAAGCATCTGTGCAAACGTAGCAGGCGATGCAAACCGCATCATCAGAGTATGTAGTTAAACCGTCCAGTGGTCAAAACAGTCGAGCGGACAAATGACAAGTGCATGCCGGACAGTCCCGGACAGACCAAAAAGCTTTTTCCATTATCTCTCTTTTTTTTGTTAAATAAATCTTTACAGAACATGATTGATAAACGGGGGTTATTTCCCTTGAGCTTTGTTTCTCTATCCATGATTTTTCTTAAATTCTCTCTTTTTTTTTGAAAAAATGGAGTATGTAAATGGCATGATTCGAATGAGTTTTTCTAAATATATATAAGCTCTCTTGATGTGTGAGTATCTGTCTGATTGGATGCAAAAAAACGACATTTATCTAACATAAACATGGATAAAGACTGTACATGATTACGTGCTAGGAAAAAAAAATTCCCCTTTCTAAACTTTTCGTTACATCCTCATGAAGTCACACTTTTTTAACCAACTTGATTCAGTTCAAGATATAACCAATAAAGATCTGGTATAAATTTGTCTTTTTTTTTCAGCGCATGATTTTGGGAAGACCAGGATTTATGGGGGAGGGGAGGGGAATTTTACTTGTCGGAACTGTGTGCCAATGGGAATTTTTCAAGGTGTTACTATTCTTATATAAGCAACTGCTGGAGAGTAACTGCCGAATACTAACAATGACTGTCCTCTGGAATGCTGAACTACTGACATTCCGGATGCTACACAGCTTTTTAATCCTTTCTGAATATTAATCGTTATCTCCTGGAGATGGCCTGCTTTTCTACCTACATCTTTTCCAGCAGAGGCAAAGTTCTTAAAACATGATTTTTATCCCATGATATGTTGCAAGACGACTACGGAGTGTACACAACACCGATCGAACCTGCCCAACATCTGCAAACACACACGATTCTTTGAAACACACACAACAGCGAGAGATGGAAACGATGACATTATTCCACCTAACAGGCTAAAAGGACAAGCTTCGTTGACATCCCGCCAAAGATGACAGTAGGGGGGCGTTCAAGAAGCAGCAGGGGGCTGAGGTTTGTAACCCACACACTTATCTACCATTTTTTTAAAGGGTTGGGGGGACGAGGAGGAGTGGATCTGGAACGTGAAGGCAAGAAAAAAAAGTGACGCTAGATCCAATTGGATAATAACACTGTGACGGCATAAGGATTAATAGGATGGGGGTATGTGCTGCGATTACTTTTTTAGTAGGGATGAACTCTGATGCTACTCTGAATCTGGTAGAGCCGCTTGAGGAGCTTGTCGTGGTTCCGCTGGAGCCTGGCCTTCTCCTTCTCCATGGCACGGTGACTGCTCCCAAGCTCCACGCAGAACTGGGCCGCCCTCTCCAAGATCCTCACTTTAGGGGCCCGCTCATCTCCAGCCATCTCCGGGATCTGCCACGAGCAACACCCAACATTTTTACCACACCGTTCCTCCAGAGAGAGGACAAAAGATTGGAAGCTGCTGTTACCTGGTCCCGAAGATTGGCCAGCATCTTCCTCTGGGCGACACGCCTCTGCCTCTCCATGTTGTTGTGCATGTTCCTCTTTCCTGGCCCGACCATCTCATCGTCGTCGTCGTCGTCGTCGCTCATGGACTGCACGGCCGACCTCCTCCCGGTCTTCCTGGCCGTCTTTCGTCTGGTGCTGTTTGCTGGCCGTCCACGACCTTTGACCGGCTGGATGACGACAGCTCTCCTTGGCCTTCCAGTGGTAGCCGGTCGCTCCTGGACACGTAGAAGAGCAGTGGTGGGCCTGTTGGTCATCAGGAGCGACCTGCCTGCCTGCGGGGCTTTCCTAGCCGCAGCCACGGCCATGGTCACCTGAAGCTGCCTGCGCACCAGTGCGCTCGGGTTGGCCGGAAGGGACGTCCTGGTCACTGCCTGCTGCGGCTGGACAGGCGTCATCGGCGGCGGAGACGGCGTCGGCGTCGTGGTCTCAATCTCCGGGAAGGTGGTCCTAGCTTGTGGGAGCAGCAGGCTGGTCCCTGGGGTCAAGATGGGTCTGGTCGTCCCCACGTTGACCACGTCAATCTCCTCCTCTGTTAAAGAAGAAAAAAAGACGGCCAAGTTGAGACCCATGCTGGACACACGTGTTGCCCCGTGGCCATGAAAACTTGTCGGCCACATTCCTTTTACCCTAATTAACCAATCGAGGCCACCTCCACACCGGAGTAAGTACCATGAGGACAAACTGCCCTTGCACAACTTGCATTTCAGGCTGCCATAGCCCCTAATTACACACGCGACATATTCCCTTTCTTTTAACAGGTCGTCCAGTTTGCAAAATTTATTTACTGACAACCTAACCCGACGTGACGCAACTCAGGACCCCCAAGGTGACCTCAGATGCAGCTCCGCCAGGCCATTTCCCCTAAAATTTTCGACCCCCCGCATAAGGTGGTCCATCGGTTTTTTTTTGGTGGGGTGGTTTCGTCTAGAAGGCATTGATCTCGTTTTCCCGCCCTGCGAGTACTCTGCCTGGATCGATGCGGCGCCTGCTGCAGAGAGAAGCACTGGCCTTGACATTGGGGCGCCCCGTTCGACGCCCTCGACGCCTCCCCCCACCAACCCCACTCCGGACAGCACGCCAGTCCGCGCCCTATTCGACCCCGGACTCCCGGGTCTGCACTGCATCAACACCAAAGCCATGTAGCACTTCCCATTTCAATTACCTCAGGCAACTTTTGCCCGCCGTCTGCATTTTTGTTTTTTAAATTAAAGAGACTGGATAAAAGGGGGGCGTCGTCGAATTCTTGACAAGGACGCTGTCCGACGGCCTGACCTTTCATTATTGCCCTCAGCCAGACGCCCCCCCCCCCCACTTTTTTTTTTGTAAAACGCATTTAAAAAAGACCAGTTTGGTGGCAGCTAAGTGTGACCATGCAGATGGAGGGCACCCTTCCCCCATCTACCACGCCCCGTCCCCTCAAAAACTGCATTTTAAAATATGCACAGGCGGGGAAGGGGGGGGGGGGTGCTTCTGTAAAAATTTTGACAACTAAGGCCAGCTGGTACACAAAACAGGGTGGTTCAACAAGCAAAACTCGCTTACAATGCGTCCCAAGCTTGTAATAATCACTGCATGGAGAATGCATGTTTATTTGTTTCTCATAACAGGCTTATTCTCTCCGTCTGATGTTTGGCCGTCCTGATAGTATCGCCATCTCTCGCCCGACCTGAGAGTGGCAGGGGTGTGCAGAGGGAGGGTGCGTCATCTGTGCCCGAAGAAAAATACTACGGGGTAAATCGGCGGGCCATCTCATTTAATTGTCGCTGCCATACTGATAGTAGGGTTTTTTTTCCTCCAGATTTTGGCAACGGGTTCGCTATAAGTTTCATATGATCTGCCAACTGGTGCATTTTTCCGCCCCAAGTGTGCGGAAATGAACCCATTCCAAGACAGTGCTCGGGTGAAAGTGCGTGCATCGCTTCCGGTGTACACTGTGCACACTGGTCGGGACAGACAGCATTGTACCCCCCCTTCTTTACCCGCCCATCCATCCCCCCTCCGCCCCTGTAGCTCGAAGTGAAGGGCACTTTCACAACCAGTCGTCATTATCGTCGGCAACTATTTAAAAAAAAAAAAAAAACGTCGCCCCGAAGAATAGAGCAAGTGGACCACCACCATCAACCATTGGTTTTGCCCACTTGTTGCTCGAACACGTGGGAAGGAATCTCTCACACACACCGGCACTGGCCTTCATGCAGGTCATACCTTCTCGCACGACTATATGGACCGGTTTCATAGTCCGGGATGTCGCGAATCCAGTCCATCATGCAAAAGCGCACTTTTCCAGAGACGCTACCGTAAAAAAATAAGGGGGCGGGGCATGGACAAGCGGTGGGCGTGGCTCGACTCAGGTCGCTCATGGTAGCCAACTGTTTTCACAAGTTCGCTATACTTTTATCTTGCCATGGCTGACACATAATTTTCCGGCGTGAGCTGTGCCAGTGCCAATCTCCACTCGCGCCGCCCACGTCTGAAAATTCCCGACAATTACGTCCAACCGTGTACCGGGTGCGACGGCCACGATGCACATGTACCAAGGGTTTACGACACTTAGGTCGGCGTAACGGGTCCTCTTTTTTTTCTTTCCTTCTAGATGGCCATCGCTGCCCCGCTTCTTTTTTGCGCGCCAATAAAAATCGCTGTGGTCCACGATCCGGGAGGGATGGTGGTGGGAGGCAAGGGGATGGGAGACCCCCGCCAAGAGCAAACCAGAATGCAACAAGCAGCATTGTGAGTGGCATTCAACCTCCATTCATTCCATGCACTCGTATACTGTATGCGTGGAATGACACCACTCCCCCCNCCCCCCCCCCCCCCCAAAAAAAAAAAATATATTTAAAAAATTCTGCCACATTCAATCTGGCCAGCCCTCTCTCTACATCTATATGCGTCGGCCTGTCGGTTGGCGAAATATTGCTTTCACTGTTTGGCGATGAAGTGAATGGGCGACCCATATTCGAGGGGGCCCCCTCCAAATTATATGGAGCTTGGGCGCAACTCGCATTTGCCTTCCATCCGCTTGTCCTACTCTCTCATTGCAGACAAAACTATACACACGCACCTCGCATGTTCTGCATTCATACGTGGAATGAATGGCACATGTCCAAGCAGAGCCTGATACACGTCCATTACCATGATCAGCCTTCTTACGCGCTGGGTGTGTCACCACAACACAAAGGTCAGATTGATGCTCTCCGCGACACCGATACTCTCCCTCAACAGAAAAGGCCCTTTTGTTCCTAATAGAGGGGCTATACAGACACAATAGTCAGATTCTGAGAAAGGGGAAGCTGAGAAAAACTATCTCTGGGAGAGATATAGTCTTGCAGCAGCTATCTGGCCCCACCCAGGCCCCAGGGAATCATCTTTCTCTCTCCCCCTGCAAACCGACGGGGTCAAATGGGGCCAAGTTGACCCTCTTACCTGACCCATTTGCTCTCTTCCAACCGAGCCGACAAATAATTCCCCTTCGCCCGGCTGCTACCCCGACACCTTTCATTTCTTCACTAGAACCCGGACACCATACTCTTTTATCTCTACTCCACATCGCAATTTCTCTCCCCCCCTCACCATCTCAACTGCATACACACGTGATGCTGACCTCGCATAAGTGTATACACATAACTATGCATGGTAGAGAGAGAGAGAGAGAGAGAGAGAAAAAACATCCCTGATCCAATGTCAATGCCGGTGACGCAGCAGTTACTGCAAAACCGTTGTGTAATAAGCACTTCCTGGACTTATCCCGATTGGTTTTTTTTTTGACACTTCCCGATAGACACACGGCGACTGCATTTCACAACGCAGTACGTGGTGGCGCCAAGATGTGTCCTCCCAGAATCGGTTGCTGGGGCAAACGACCAGCGAGATTCCTGGGACCAACCTAACCTCCCTTGCATATCGAAAGCGACCTCGAGGCGATGGTTTAATTGGAAAAAAAGGGGGGAGTGATATACATTTTTTATGGCATCGGGAGAATGATCGGATAAGACGTAATGAGGTTAAACGGCTAGCAAAACTTCTAGTCCCCGATCTCCGGGCTGGACTAATTAACCCCCGGAGACACTTTCCCAGAGCCCGTCACTCGTCAGTCACGCCCCTATTCGTCATTGAGATTTTCCGCGTGTGTGTCGATATGCACTCAATTTCAGCTCCCAGCTGTTCAAATGTACGACTATCGCCGACGGAAGGGAACGGGCAGCAGGAACTGGACAGGAGCCAGCACTTCACACGAGCCAAGTTTGTTGACTCAACAATACCGACGTGTGAATGGCCCTCGTGCGCTTATAGTGGGCCGGGTCCACGTTCCCGGACGCTGCATATATAGTGAATCTCGAGCCACATAATTCTGCCAGGAAAAATGGGCAATCAAATGGCCCCGACAATCGTGAAATGGACGAATGGTTTCAGGAAGCATCCCACACACACAAGTCGCCATTTTTTTTCCCTCCCTTCTGCCGAAGTGCTGCTCTTATCACGTGGCCTCAAGAGTGAGTGGGAGGGGGTGGAGACATGGAGGGGAGAACCCACTTCCCGTGACTCGCCAATATGGAACGCCAAGGATTGGCAAACCTCAGTGCTTCTCGGAAGACTCCCGATCTGCACTCCCCAAGAAACGGGCACTCCCAGGTTGCCGGAGTCAACAACTGCCAAAAAACTACCTGCACAGTCCCCTCCCCAAGGTGGAATTTCCCTATAGGAATGTAACCCCCTGTACACGTGCGTGCGAAGCAATAGTTGTGACAATTTTCGAGGGCGTGAAATATGGCTGTGACAGTGGGATCCACGTGTGTTAGAAAAAGGGCCTCGATTTTTTGGAGCCTGGCCCAGTCGAGTAGGCCTCCCGCCTAAAAATAAGAATAGGCCCAGTCCAGCAGTGGCGGTGGGGCTTGGTGTGGGTAGGTGGGGAGATGGCTTCTCTCTTGGTGGGTACGGCGTGAGAACCGGCGGAGATGGCGCTCACGTGGGAAGGGGACAAACATTGGGGCTATTCAACACTACCTTTTTCCCTCTCTCTCTCTCTCTCTCTCTCTCTCTCTCTCTCTCTCTCNCCCCCCCTCTCTAAAGGTACTTGTCACACGAGCAGCTGTCTGTCTCAAGGCCAGGACCTGTACCGGTACAGCATCTCTCCTTACATGTTTGGTTCGGGGAATATACACAAGGGATGACTATAATATGAATCGCAGCTAGTGCTCATCAAATTGCTAATAAGAGAGAGAGAGAAAAATCGCTAACTTCTGGGTGTCGCCTAGTTCATAATTATCTCCAGCGATTTGTCAACACCCCCCTAAGGTTGCGGTTATGCAACATCCGATGTTGGGAAGATTCCGAGTCATGTAATGCGAAGGCGTTATCTGTTATGCGTGTGTACATATATACACGTATCGGTGCTTTTGCCTTGTACTTTGCGCCTCGGCGACGGCATTGAGGAAGTCACGGCGCCGGATTGGCCCGAGTATGCCGGTGAGAAATATTCGCGACACGCGACAAATGCGCCCCCCCCCCCCCCCCCCCACCA
>KZ537981.1:139408-197660 GCA_000934665.2 Catajapyx aquilonaris
CCCCCCCCCCCCCCAACAACATACCAAAAAAAAATGCAGCGCCAAGTTGTGTCATCCGATTCCCGAGAAAATAACAAGCCGGTCTGTATAGTCAGCTGATCCGACGCATACCGCACACTTTCTTCCCAGGAAAAATGAGGCACCGCCCCCCTCCAAGTACATGCCAGTCTCAATAGGCAGTTTCCGTCTTGGGAAGACCAACAGTCCTCGCCCGAAGACAAATTAAGAGCTACGCCCCCCTAACCGGCTCAATTAACACGCGGAAAGGTCAGCAATGGTCACACTCGCAAATATAAAGATTGTTCTTACCTGAATCGGATGGTGTCTGAACTCCCAGATGGTCTGTGTTGATGGCGGGCCTCTTGGGCAGGAAATAACTGTGGTCACTAAAGGCGGAGTGGTACGGGTTGGAAGATGCTGAGGAGGAATCGGACGACGAGGGCGACGGCGCCTCGTCCTCGCCAGAGTCGTCCGAGGTGTCGTCCGAAGACGAATGGTACGAAGTGTCCCTGTCAAACTTAACTTCACTAACACACGCCCCCGCGCAAGAAGAAGAAGAGTCCTCCTCCTCCTCCTCCTCCTCCTCCTCCGGATAAGAAGTCCTAAGCACTGATTCTTGGTGACTGTGATGGTGCTGGTGGTACTGGTGGTCGCTGCTGTTGGTGATGCTGTGCTGGTGCTGCTTCTGGTCCTTGTCGTTCCTTGGCTTGTTGTGCTCCTCGCTGCAGCAGAGTCCTGCCCACATGCAGTCGTGTCGCACGTCCTTTCCGCCGCTCCAGAGGAAGTTTCCTGGGTTCCAGTCGTCTCCGAGAGGGTCCACATTGCTGCTGCATCCGTCGTCGTCGTCGCTGGATCCGTACGGAGGCGTGCTCGGTGGGGTCAAACTGCTCTCGGGGAGACCGAACTTCTTCCACATGTCGTCTCCTGGCAGCAAGAACCCGTCGGTCGGATACAGGTACTCGCACAGGTCCATCACCAGCTCCTGGGTCAGGTCCCAGCGGGGCTGGCAAGGGGTCAGCAGGCTGTCCATCTGGCTGGACGATGGGCAGCACGACCTCATAGCCCGCCGCAGGTCACGGGGGGCCTCCTCCTCGGGAAAGTGCAACTCACTGCACAAAAGAAGGCAAGGAGAGAGAGGGAGAAAAAGAAAAGGAAAATAAGTCCCAAGTTATTTTGGAGGTCCTGTTTCTGAGGAGGGGGGGGGGGGGAGAGGTNGTGGTGGGGCTATTCTCAGACAAGACCCCCGAGCTACATGCGTAATCGGACGGCACAACAACGGTCCCATGCAGGGTCATAAACCTACTCTCAGAACCTGGTTAAAATAAAGGGCCTTCGGTTTTTTCCCCCCCACAAAAATACGCAGCAATTCCTCCATGGCTTGGCAATAATCAACAACTCGATGATTTTTTCCCCTCCTTGATATTGTTCATGAATAACGAAATAGCGGCATCATATACCTGCTGCGTTCTAATTAGTGCAGCTTGCGTAAAATAGCTTCCCTTGGTCGCTGTTGTTTGTTCCCCAATATTACACTCCCGGTGGTGCAACCGGCTCTACCGCCAAGGTGCAGGTTTGTCCTTGCTAATAATATTGTAGGAAACCAGACAAATCCCGAGTGCAATTGGGCCTTCATGGCCCACCAGGAAGGCACACTTGCTATCCAACATGTATGAAATAATGTCGATTGCACCACTGCACGCATGCACAATATTTCTACATAATTATATGCTACCTATAAACCCATATACAACGTGATGTGGTGCAACACTCCGCAATAATTAGCAACAAAACATATGTACCGATACACGACAACCTGTCAACTGGGGGTCAAGAGCCACGTCAACAGTTTGCGCCATGTGACGCAAGATTTTTTTTCTCCCCCTATTTTTTTTTCTCTCCCCAACGGAGACGGCCCTTGTCCTCTTCGAGCCGTCAATTTTACGAGCTCGCAACTAATGGCCGCTCTCTGGTCGGTTCCGCCGAAAAAGGTTGTTTTCGTATTATCGCACCCTCTCCAAAATTCCGCCTCTAGTGTCGTTTTGTTTCATTCTAGGTCGAGTCCACCAAAACGAGGGCCCCGGCTTGTTGTACGGTGGAAAATAAAGAAGAAGAAAAAAAAAGAATCCTCCGGTTTGCAAAGAGCCCTTCCCCAGACAAGCTCTTTAAAACGGCTTGAATGAAGCCTGATGGGACCCGGCATGCCTGGCTCTCAAGGCCAACAGAGTGAAAAGAAGGGGTCGATATGCACCCAACATTCCTTCAATCACTGGCTCTCCCCCACGATTACTACCCATACCCCTATCAACACTTCCGGTTTATATGGGCCACAAAGTAACACAACTCCCGCCAACTATCCGGTAGGCTATATACACACTGGGGAAGCAAACTGTAGGTCAGTAACCACACTTCCATAAGCCGCTATATTTAGCCGGCAGGTCGGTCACATTCCCCAAGAGTTCTCCCACAGGTATATATCGGACCTTTAAAAACTCGGTTGCTTTTTTTAAAAAGGCATGTTTACGCCTTCGCGATTTAAGCCTCGGTCGCGCGACCAGACGCTTTGCGACCGGAAAAAAATGTGGTCGCGCGACCGAGGCTCAAATTATTTAGGGCGTCGTCGTCGTAAACAGTGGTTTTGCGTCCCATAAGTTAAGCATGTCTCCATTGGACTATCGGACCGGCGTCTGTCTCTCCGGCGGCTAAAAAGGCTAAATAAATCACACGGTGTGAATGCACTCACAGAGTCTCCGCTTCGCTCCCTGGGCGACTCGGAATCCGGCTGCTGGCCGGGGTCCAACACATGCACACTCTCTCGATATACACACGTGCACTAGCACATAACACCAACTTCCTACCGCGGCCGACGCTCAGCCGCGACTGAGACGAAACTCGCGCTCTCGACAAGCAGGCAGCGCACCAAGCGGTGGTCATCGAGTCGCCGTGACGTCACACGTTTTTCGGGAGATTGTTGGGGAGGGGGGGGGGGGGTGGCATTTCCGTCGGCTCCAAGGACCCACCTACCCCTCCCAAAAAAAAATAATTTTAAAGGGCTTCGAAAAATGCGGGGTTGCCCCCTATACACCGCACGTGGACCTTGGCCACGTTGCTACTACCGGCGAAGCTATAAATAACCATATTCAGCAATAGGCACAAGGCCTGATAAGCATACAAGCAACTTGCGGAAATGAGCACCTGCGGGGGTGGGTTGTAAAAAGAGGAGAAATGCGCCACGTGTATTACACGGCGGGGGCCGGCTCAAGGCAAAAGCAATGCATGTGTACTTTTACAAACGCCGGCGTATCAACACCATTGTTCAACGAGTGCTAATTAATTTCCATTGTAAAAAGGTGCCCGATGCATTGCCACGTACGCGCTGCTCTGCCACTTTCTATGTGTGTGTGTGTGTGTGTGTGTGTGTGTGTGTGTGTGTGTGTGTTTTTATATATAAAAAAGGAGTTTTAAATGGTGCACAGGTGCCCCTGACCCTGGGGACACGCGCCGCTGACCACCCTACGTGGCCTTCGCCAGCATGCTGACCTTGCTCCGTGGCACCCTGCCTACATTTAATCATCCGCCCCCTCCGTCCATACGCAACAAGTGTACGCGCGCACACACACACACACACACACACACACACACCGAGATACTCCGGTTCCGGTCCATCCTTCCATTCATAACCCCACGTAACAGAGATGCCAATATGTCAAGGCCACGTACATATCTCTAGTAAAAGCCAGTACTGACCCGATTGCACCACTGAAAGTAATTGTCCTCGCCAGTCCGACGAGGCCAAACAACTCTTTTTCATGCGGTGCCGGAATCGCAAAAGGAATTGGCAAGTGCTAGTTACACCCCGAAACAAACTAATCGTTACAAAAAAACAAAAAAAAAATCTGGACAAACTCCCCCTTTAAAAGTTTCAAAACCCGGCAACCTCGGGATAAAATCCCCGGAGAGCGCGGGAAACCCGGCGTCTGCTTTTCCACCCAACCCCACCCCACTCCGGCATTTCCCGCCAAAACTCTCGCCAGCCCCAACAATACACATACCTTTTCCACTGCTTTAAAGAAAAAAGGCCTCTTCTTTTAAATAATCAAAAAAAAGGCAGGCGATGCACCACACACAGTTTTCTCTTATTTCTTCTTCTTCTCCGTCTCTATATTGCCCCCTTGAAGACTAGTATGGCGACCCGAACTTCTCTTTTTCTTCCCTCCCTTTTCCCCTAAACCGAGCGCAGGCAAAGTTCCCGCGCCGAGCTCTTCCCGCCAAATGCCGGCCGGGACGCTTCCCGCGCAAACAAAGCCCGCCAGACTGTGACGTCACAAGGGAGCCACGGCACACGCACGCTTGGAAATAACGGCCGGCAGGCAGGAGACACACACCGGGGGGGTTGGAAATAAGGCACGACCTGGGAAAAAAAATATGGCGCGCGGATCGTCTCATATATCACAGCATATGTGCACTATTCGTCTCGCAAAATATTTCATTTCTGGACCGATTGTTGGACATCTGGGCGGGCGGTATTGCCTACTTCTCACCAAAAGTGGCCACCTCACTTCCGGTCGCCCCCATTTGCTTTCATTGGGAGGGTTTCATGCCAATTAAGGAGCAATCAAGGTTTGAGCCCAGAAAAGAAAGCCGGGCACGCGCCAATTTTCCCACGGGTGAAGGCCGGATATAAATTGACAAAATGATGCTGATTGGTCCCATCTGTTTTTGAGGGGGCTGGGGGGGGGGGGTTAATCGGGACGGAAGTGTGGAAGACGGCAGCCAATCAGCCCCAATCATATGGGACAGGGAATTTTTTTTCTTTCCTTATTTTCAGAAGAATCACACGCTGGAGCTAATTGGAACACGAGCACTCACGACTGACTGACTCACCCGGTCGTCCGCTAATTAAACCATCACTCGGGACCCTCCAGGGGCAACAGATTCACACTCAAACAATGTCCAGAACCCCCGCGGAAACCTGACACCTACACTGCCGTGGGTACGACCAGGGGAGGTATGCCAGTGAAGGCCAGTCCATCGATTTCTCGGAACACCCAGAATTTCTAGTCAGTTTTTTTTGTTTTTTTTTTTGCACATCGCGTAACATGACCGTGCAATCAAGTGCAGTCGAGAGGAAATTGGTTCCGCCCAAAAGTTGCCAACAGCCACCTGGCACTTAACATATGACTATCATAACAGAAGTCGCGCACAGGTGGGACCAATCGTGAGGGGGCACGCTCGGCAACACGTGTCGGACACGCTTCTCACCACCTTCCATATGGAAGCATTCGGACTGCATGGGCAACAATCACTAGCACGATAGTGTTGCCAACATCTGATTTCATGTCAACCGCAGCCGCGTTTTAAAATAGTTGCTGGGGTGAACAATCACCTCGCCACATTCCTCCCTCGTGGGACCATGGCCTCAAGCAGTGACAATGGACGGTTGGACCAACGCTGGGTTGCCCGAGGGAGTTCAAAATCCCCAAAAGTCCCCACCTCCTGACCTCTGACCCCGTCGGCCAACTTCACCACTCTTGGCCAAGTGTCGACGGGGGTGTTGTAAAAAAAAAGTGCTGGAAACAAAAGCTCGAAGCATCCGGTACGCTCCCAGTGGCCGTAGCGAAACGAGGGGCTGACCTCCCGCTGACCTCCAGACTTTGCCTTTTTTCGGTCTTCCTTTTAGATGCCAGGCGTCGGGGCAGCGTCGCGCTAATTGACCCCTGGGTACAACCCCCTCCGGGAGCACCAGACTCCCATTTCCCAACCCTCCGGGATTGGGTTTTCCCAGCCCCGAAAATTCCTACCCTTTTGACCTCCCAACATCAGTGGTGCCCACTGTTACGAATCGGGTCAAAACTTATGGTGACGCAAAAGGTGATAACAGATTTTTTTTTAAACCCCCCCTCAAACACATGTGCATAGTTTCATATATATGGCTGGGTGGGTGTCTAGACTTGGAAAACCCTCCCCCGCCTCCAGGTCATCTCGAAAAGGGCGCTTTCGAAGGCCACCCCTCCTATAAAACTCCGGCGGAAATGACATTTGCTTAGCAGGCAACTCAAAAAAAAAAATCAACAAGCACACAAAAAAATATATAATAACTCGAATGGCCGCTGAGAGGATTCTTCAAGGGCAACAAATATTATTTTACACGCGACTTCAGGTCACTCGAAGCACGTTTCATACTTGTAGCCACTCAGCCTTGATTGTTCGCCCCAGCAAAACACTCGAGCATTGGAATACGTTATATGAGGTTGTGATTGGCCCAACCCCGGATCGTGCAAGATTATCGCAACATGCCCTATTCACTCCCAAGCATTGTATACAGTAACGAGCTACTATTCACAAAAATTACCCCAGAAATTACGTGCACACTTACGCGTTTTGTCGTATACGTTAGAAATCAGGCTGCATTTGTTGCCAGTAACGTGACGTAACGATGCCGTAACAACCCCCCTACTCGCATTATTATCAGGTCCGCCAGATAACTCCGGTTCATTCATCAGACCAAAGGCAACACATGTACGGTACGTACACACTGGGCCAGCTCTCGTATACTATGTTGTTTCTTGGCCTGGGAAAGAAATTCCTTGGGTGTGATGTAACCACGTGCCACGTGTGCGTACAGATATGCAAGTGCGTGAGGAGAATATTCCGGAGCTCCGATCTCTTGCCAATAAACTTTACGCACTATTCCCCGGCCGGTCCGACTTGCTCTTGAATAAGCAGAGCTTCATACAAGGTTATCAACTCTTGAAAGATATATCGAGTTACCTCATCCGCAGGTATATATGGGAGGAAAGAATCGACGCCATGACACTCGAGGGCAAAATTTTTGTTTCATATTTTTTTCCGATTTTTTTTGGATAGCAGCTTCTGGCAGCAAAATGTGAATCCAGTTGAGTACGGTCAAGTTCGTTTTGTTATCTGTCCAGGCCCCCTCCTCAAAAGTGTGTAACCGGCTCAACAACCGGATTCCGTCGGTTTGTCGCCTCCTCCTCCTCCTCCGTCCTCCAGTGACGCTACACTCTACCCAAAAATCCATCCAGGATTATTCTTATCTGTGGTTTTCCAGAGTTGGCTCCCGAAATATGGACAAGGTCCTCCCCCAACACCGAAGCAACAAGTCAGGTATTTTTAGCCCCCCCACCCCCCCCCCCCCCCACTACACCAACATCACATCGGCTATTCCACGCTCCATTTCACCAGGCTTGACCTCCCCAAAAATAAACTAACTGCCCCTCGCAAAATGTCGGTTCAAGAGTGGAAACTCGACCAGATTGTTCTTTGAAAATTGCTGGTTGCTGGGGCTAACAGTTCGCTGTATAGGCTCGACTTCCCCCATAAAAATAGCAGTGTCCCAGCCATTTTCAAGCACCCTGTATATGTTGAATAGTGGAAACAACGGGCTTTTTCTTCATTGTAAGTGTATATTGCCCCGAAGGGCCGGCAAACACCAATAAGGGGACCGTTAGGTAGGAAAAAGGCAGCTTGTGATTGAAGGGGGGAGAGAGAGCTTTGGCCTCTTCCCGAAAAAGAAAAAGCTTCACAGTGGCCACCCCGTGGATGAACCCACCCCTACAGTGTCCGCTACAACACGGAATCATACTGGCCACACAGGTTTACACACTTGGGTGCTGCACTGACCGAGTCTCAAGGGGGGAGAGAGAAGTTACGAGTTGTTTACACTAGCAACCGGTTTTTAAAAGGAGCAACAATCGCAACAAGTGAATAATCCCCTATAGGATTGTGGCTGCAGGAGTAAACAACTGCCCAAAAAATTCGCCCTAGAAAATTCTAACGAAACACCCTGTAGGTACTTGCCCGGATTTAACAAAGTAATACAATGTAAAAGCGGATTTATATTTAAAAAACGCGAGTCAATTGCAGAGTCATAAATGCCTAGGATGCAACGTGCAGGTGCAACAGTTTTACTGCACCTCGCTGCACTTGCGCTGCTTTATTGCTCGGTCGTGCAGCCACGGTTGTATGCACCCCCCGATATAGGCAACAATGTCCCTCGGTATCAATTAAACACTGGGAGTAAATCAGGCGATTATTACAGCTTCCTTCACGACCACCTGCAAAGATGTGGCGATACCATTTCGTGATTACAGGCTTACCTACACTTGCACCGCAATAAAATAAAAAGTATAAGATCACGCGGTGCACATTTTGTTGGTATACGGTATATATCCGAACATTTTTAAACTTTTTTTTTTTCTGCCCATTACAAAAAGTGGTGGGTATACTCGTGAACCTGCCATCCGGAAGGTTACACCAGCTGACGTAAAAGCAGCTGGTGGACCGGAAACTAAACATCAAGCCAGATACAGTAAAGGTATTACGTTATTCATAGTTTTCCATATATAATGCCCCGCATCGCACAGGTGCAATGTGCTCATAATACTGTATTCTGACTAGTCGCACGAAAATGCTGTTTGTTGTCGCTTTTCGTCACAATACACTGAATACAGGACCAGGGGGGGCCAAAACACCTCAAAAGTCAGTGTACCTGTGTACGTACCCGAAGCCTTCTGGGAGGCAAAGCATTGGCCTACAAAAATGCAAAACGAAGTAAACACGAAACACGGTTGGATTGACAGCTCGACTGTGGCGACCCTGGTCGTGGCCCGGGCCAACTAACAATCCGGACCATTGTCCCCCCCCAGAAAATGGTTGGAATAGAGTGAAAAGTGAGTGAAAAGTGGTCCTGAATAGTCCCCAATGGAAGGAACCCAAAAAGATTGGCAGGGGAAGAAAAAGGTTCCCTCCTTCCTCCACCTCCACCACCACCTCCAACTTTCTTCAGTCTTCCAGGGTGGGTGAGATGACCTTGACCCGTCCATCGGCCAAAAAGGCCATTGTGACCACCTTTTGGTCCGAACCAGGTGGCAGCAGTTTTTGTCTCGCAAGTTGCACAAGGAAGGAAGGAAGGAAGGGAAAAAAGAAGAAGCAGAAAGAAAAAGGAGGGGGGGCTGCGTCCAAGAGCTGACCCACCACCCACCCACCAACAATATAACCAGTTCCCCAAACCTTATGCTCTCTTTTTCCGAGTATACGCTCTTCTTTTTCCACCCTCCTACTCAACACCCCCCCCCCCNGAACAAAACCCAAAAGCTTGTTCCAACTTGAAAGCTTCAGCTAAACAGGTCTCCAGCTTTACTTGGGAGCAGGAGGTGCTCCCTAAAAAAAAAAAAAAAATCAAATGCCCTTGAACGTGGATTAAAACTATAGTCTCCTTTGCTAATAGCGAAACAAAAATAGTGCTTCGGGTAGTGCACATTGATATTCCATGATTTTTTTTTGGGATTATTTCGAGTTTTTTTTTCCTGTTCCTTTAGCATTATCACTGAACCCCCACGCATATTTGTCGAAACTCTGCACGTGTTTTGATCCCATCCGATC
This sequence comes from Catajapyx aquilonaris, assembly GCA_000934665.2. Classification (NCBI taxonomy): domain Eukaryota; kingdom Metazoa; phylum Arthropoda; class Diplura; order Dicellurata; family Japygidae; genus Catajapyx; species Catajapyx aquilonaris. The sequence continues at coordinate 148,811 of KZ537981.1, forward strand.
AATCTCTCCACACGCACTCTAAGCCGGATCGCATTCACATTTGGTCACAGGTACACACAAGCTGTTGTCCACATGTCATAGCCTGTGATCCCTTTGTTTGGTGAGAACAAAACACTTTAACGGAGCTCCCGGTAAATGTTGCGGATCGAAAGACTGATGTCACCGCGCCTGCTGATCTCAGCCAAAAATCGCCCATTGTCACCGCGACTGGCTGGCGACTTTGAGTATTAGACTCTAGAGCTTAAATAAAAGGTGCGACCGGAAGAGACTCGGCAGGTTCATCTACGGTGTTAAGCCATGCAGACTAAGCACTGACGAGCAAATGAAGTGCTTCCAATTGTTTAAAAAACATATTGAAGCACTTAAACAATAGCTTGATCGAGGACAGTTGCAGATTGTTTACACCACACCTCCTTGTGAGAAAAGTAGTGATTGTTGCTTCTCATTCAATTGAACTGCTGCAGCCAGCAATACGTCAAACACAATGACAAGTCTATAACCCTGAAGCATGTCTCATTGCTGCAATCAGCATATCGAAGCTTCTAGTCTAGACCATTGGAATGAACTTAACCACTGTTGGGCAACATGTTTACGTCTAACACTTCAAATACGTCACCAAGTTAGTTAAGTCCCCTCATAAGTAAGTCTGAACAGCTGGGGTTAATTGCCCCTGAACATTTTTTAAAATATATTTCCTCCCTTTTTAGATGTGTCTCTTGAAAACACAGTGTAGCTGCTTGTCTGGACGAGGAAAATATTTGGTGGGGTTCGTGCCCCGGGGTGACCCCGTGGGGGAAAGAGATATAGTACTCAAAATGCAGAAGGACTGGAGTCAGTCAGGTTGAGTCCCCCCCTCCTGAGGCCTGAGTCACCAATCTGTCTGATGCCGGGATTACCGGGTCGCCAGGCAGCGTTCTGACCTTGGCCCCGGTCACGACATGGCGTCTCCTACACTATTTTTGGGCACTGATGGGATTCGGGTGCTCCAGAGGACGATAATTGGGGACAGGGGGCTCCCTGCAAATTCATAGCTTTCACAGTCCCCCACGAGATTGGAAGAAAATTGGAGTTTCCAAGATTCCAGGATATGTATACCATCAGATGCGTCGATGATCAACAATAATTAATAATGGAGGTTACACCTTCAGCGGTTCTACAGGGCCCGTCCAATTAATTAATCATGCATCTGTCCAATAATGGTGGGCATACCTGTCGATCACTTCCCACTGACTGATTGGGCTTCTCCGCTAACCGAATCAAACCAGCCCTACGAGTTGTTCCGACAAGGGGGAAAAAGAGCCTAATCAGATGACGAAAAAATTCTAATTTAAAATAATCTTCCAGCATCGCATCAGTCACTGACTGCTATAAATGTAGCAATGCTTGCCATTCATATAGTCACCTGTAGGTCGGCGGTGTTTTTGAAGCAAGCTGCTGATTATGTATGAGTCTTTACATGATGCATAAAATGTTAGCTCGTAATATTATAGTTTCAACTGGGGCTAAAGAGTGTCCTTCCCTTCCCTATATCATTTGTAGCACCTACAGTTTTTGACTTTCTTCCGTGGACCTCTATTATTTTCCCCCTCCAAAAAAATTACATGTTCGACATGCCTGCACGACATCCCACTCGGCTAATTCGGTCACTTCGGACAGAACAGTTACGACCCGAAACCCCGTACTTTTCCGGCAAAATGAGCTGGATCCCCAACCCCTCTGACGTCAAAACCTGTGGACAACAGATCCCAATCTGAAGGAAGGTATAGGGTGCATAATGCAGGTGCAAACATGCGACTGGGGAGGGGACCTTAAGAATCAACCGGAGCGATAAGAGAGCATCATCTCTCCACTCTTCTCTCAGATCGTGAAGATATACGCACTGCCAGGCATTAATGGCCAGCATACAGCACAACCAAGAGGAGCAGATGGTCCTGGTGAAAGGGGGTGAAAAAAAAGAAGAAGAGAAGAAGAAAGAAAAAAAAAAGCACGCGTTCTTTTCTTTGGGAGCCTACAAGAGAAGCGGGGGCCTCTCTTCTTTTCTTGTGTAGGAACTAGCTGGCTTATTGGTCTTCTTCTTTCCATCGCATCCCACCTGCCCTCTTGGAACGGTGGGTGCCCCTGTTACGCGTCGCACACACGCCGCCTTTTTCTCCAGACTCCCAGCTGCTCCAGCTTCTTAACACCAGCACGCACCACCCACAACAGCAAAAAAAAAATCAAAGGAGACTCAGGTCCCAGCCTGCATCTCACCGGTGGATGACCTCACCAGATTTTCAGACAGCCAAAATAGTGTATACGAGGTGATCAATCCGATCACTCATCAGCAGGTGCCCAAATAATATCATCAATCCGTGCTCTGTTGCTTCGTGTCTGTATGCATTTCTCGAAAATGACGAGCCCTCCCCTGATGTAAGAGTTCGCGGGAAAAGTGCGTCGGAGCGTAACCTGAGCAGGTGAAACATCTCAGGGCACAAAAGAGACCTCCGGAGATTAGTTGGTAATTTTTAAAAAAACTGCAAATTTCCCAGTATTAGTTATTATTATTACCACATCGCAAGGTCACCCCGGGTGAGGCTTATTTTAGCCGAGCTAACCGGAACAGCCTGCTAATGACACGTTATTATCAGCTGCCCCTTTCAGAGGTAGGCGTAACTGCAACATCGCAAGTATCCCAGGCATCTCCGTTCGAGCGAAATTGACAAATAATGAGTGGACCAAAAATATAGCGACCAGACCGTGAGACAACTATAGAATTGCGACAACAAAAGTGTTCGATATATATCTCTCTATATATAAATCAGAAACTTTGTCTGGATGTCCGGGCTACCTAACCCACTTCCGGACTACTGAGAGTACTGAAACTTGACACTCTGATGTCTTGCGTGCCCGCTGATTGAGAGAAAAGTACTGAAGAGAGAAAAACTGCACTCGTTTGAGTCTATAAATGCCCAATAAATAAACCAACCATACCGAAGCAGTTGGTGTAGTGGTTAAGGAGTTCGACTGCTAATCGGGAGGTCGGTTCGAATGCCGGTGCCGGCAACTCTAACCGTGGTTTTATGTGGTTTCCCACGGTTCCTCCAGGAGAATTCCGGAGTTATTTCCGTAAAAATAGGCCACAGCCGCTTTCTTCCGTCCCTATCATATCCCCAAAAGCTAAGTAAAAGTGAAAGCAAAGAGTTCCAGACAAAAAAATCCCCCCTAAAGAGCCGCCGGCTTATCACGAGGTACGAATTATTATTATTATTATTATTATTATTATTATTATTATTATTATTATTATTATTATTATTATTATTATTATTATTAATAATATTATTAATAAACCAACCATCTGGCTGCCATATATGTAATCGTTTTATGTCGAGTACAAGCTAAGCTATAGTTTCTGTATGAAATATGACCGGTTGAGGTCACCCAAATCTGATTGACGCCAGTTGGCTATACAGAAGAGTAGCTGGGATCTCCCGATAAAGAGATGGTATGTTACCCCTGTGAAAAGAGGGGGATGCCTGACGCAGCCGAAGCAGACCCTTCCTTTTGAGATCTCGCTTCTTTTTATCTATAAAAGAAGTCGACTCCTGCCCGCAGGGGCATCAGGGCACCGGAAATGAGCCCTCCCCACTTTTCCCTTTACCATCCGCCGGAATGGCCCGAAGTCAGGTAAGTACATGGTCGGAACAGATGGATCACACACACACCGGACCAGCAGCAACGCTGGACAAATCCGGCCATATGGTCAGCCTGAACAACGCAACAAGAAGTGCGGGGAAAAAAACCGAAGAAAGGAAACCATCAGGACCATCCCAAAGACATCGGGAGGTCATCAAACAAAAAGAATTGGGAAAAAATTGAAGAGACTCGAATCTTTGCACACAGCCATTTCCGGTCGGATTCACGCGACAAACTAGGTAGGCTACTAAGGAAGTGGCCCACTTGTCTATCTTCAGTTCGTACCACAATATTGAGAATGTTCATGCTGATGATACACCCTGCACATTTTGTACCATTTCCGAGTGTTCTGTGGGACAATATTAATCTTGAAACAATTCGGTTGTAATATTCCCAGAACAGACGCCACTGGACCTGAGAGTCCAGTCTGAAGACCCTGCAGCAAAATATTTCCGGAAAATGAACCGGTCATAGAGCAGGGCGTAGATCAGCAGCTGACAGGCTACCTGCAGCCCTCCCAAAACCCAAAGGGCAACATAAAGGAGCGGGCTGGGATCACCCTTTTATGCAATCAAAGCTTTTCTTCTTCTACCTCCCTGGCCTCTTTGTGGCCATTTTTTTTCTCTCCTTCTCCTGTGTACCCCTCCCCAACTTGCTCTTTTTCTTTTTCTTTTTTTGGGGGTTTTGCACAAGGCAGGTGTGGCGGGGGCACAAAACACCCACCGCGGCCCCACATCCTTACACTTCTTACATCTTCTTGCGCCGGCCAGCAGCTGTCGAGCCAGCATGGTCAGAATAAGGGAGGAAAAAAAAAGCTGGATTGTATATAGTGGAAGAGAGTGGGGTCAAACCCAGATGACCTCTCCTTCTCCCGCAGGCGAGGGTATCCATCGCAGCCGTTTTCACTTTCTGTGTCCCCCTCCTCAGGACACATGATATGAGCTGCTATTGACCGCAGCTGAGGTCAGCAAACCGGGTGGTAAACAAATCGCTATCAGCTGCTTCTATAGGGCGATTCGGTTACCCAAAAATCTTTCGCTGGTTCCTCTGAAAGCCAAAGATTCTGGCGTCTGGTCGTGGAAAGATGCAGGGACTTCACCCCAAGAGCAGCCAAAACAAACCAATGTGCTTTCACAGCAAGAGTGAGAGACGACTTGGGCGCACAACAAGGGCATTTGTGTGCAACAGCGTCACACCTGCAGCCGCGTCTCTTGGGAATAATCAGATGCTTCGGCTCATCCCTCCCAAACAATATATTTAAAATAATTAATGAATAAAATATAAGCTCCATACTTCCGTTTCGGTTTGTCATTCCTCTCTCCCCCCCCCCCCTCTCCCTGTAGGTCAATCGGGTCAGATCCCACAACACGAATTGTTACTTTGGCAGGTGTTTCCTCAGGAGAAATAAATAGCAGTGGAATTGGACAGGAAATACGAATCGGAAGGACAGACCGGTTTTTGTGTGGCCGTGTGCGGGCCCAGCACCATTGGGGGGCAGCATGATTTTTTTTTACCAGAATAATAATAAAACCAAAAAAACATTTAGGGGTGACCCCGCGGGTAGGCGCGTGCCGTTTCGCCCCCGTGAAGGTGACGTCACAATCCAAGAGGTCAAACTTCACCTGCGGATTTCACGCTTGGCGACCCTCAATTAATAACCTACCAGCCCTCGCTAATGGCGTCTCGTGACCAACAGCCCGGTTAACAACATGCGAATAATTTTTTTTTCCCTATCCTCAACCATATTTTTATCTGTGCACCTCATTACCCGCAGGTCATCAAACACAAAAAATTGCGCCTTCGCAATTAACGCCATATCGGAAAAAAATATACAAGACCGCGCCCAGTCCAAAAAATCTGTTACCCACAAATCAGCCGTTGTTTTTTAAAAAAATTACAGATTAAAAAAAATGCAAACCCTGTAATCAACGATACAGTCTGAGCTACTGTTAGCAACAACAAATTGTGCCGTTCCTTTTTTTTAAAACTAAGATATGCAAATCCGGCTCCCGAAAAATGAAGCAACCCTGTAATCAGATTAGGCGAACAACATTTGGAGAGAAAAAAAAAAAATGGAGCGCAAGAAGTACGGCAAATGATGCCCGTTTCACACGAATCAAAGCAAAAACAATGAATTCATGTTGTTACTCCCAACTCCCCAAAAAATAGAGAAAAAACCCCACATGCAGCACACGTGATATGACCACATAAGTGTTATTAGCTCCTCATTTTTTTTTTTTGGTACCTCCTCCCACCCAACTCCTCTTATATATATATTTTTTACAGATGTGTTTGACAGCAGGCAGCAGGTGGAGATGCCACCTGTTTGTTACCGCACCTGCCTCCATCAGGTCCATAAAAAAAATGAGGGAGGGAGGCACACATCACATCACACATAGTACGTGGAAAATACATGTCGTGGTAGGGGAGGACCAAGCACCTGTCGGTTGAGGTGCCAGGTCAACGATTCGGACAAGGTCATACTCAGGATGAGTCACATTCTATGTACTGGGTGAATTTTCTAACATTATTGCAATGTACAGATCCCCCCCCCCCTCCCCCCTCCAAAAAAAAAGAGGCCGCTTCCTGACCCAATCCATCACCCCCTGAAACTGGATGCCCAATTACCGCCCGCATTTAGACGCAATTGACAGTTAACAAGTGCGTGCCCACTGAACCTGCCAGATGGGACACACAGCACATGGAGAAGAGCTGGACTCGAGAGAACAAAATTTGAGTTTGGTTCAAGATTGGACAAGATGATTCACTTCCTTGCGCCTTACCAATCAAGAGGCCCCCATCAGTCATCATTCGACAAAATGTGACTACATAATGACTTAACAGCATCGGAATCGGGTCAAAAGGCCAAATCACAGCACGTGCCTAGTTCCACGGCCAAATTGTTGCATAACTTGCTACAATGTGCCTCAATGTGTAAACATGGATGAAACTTGAACTGTGTGTGTGTGTGTATGTATGTATTTGATCAATTGCAGCACATTTCAGTTGCAGTAATGTACACAGCAACAATCTTTCGAAGGTCACTGTCAGCGAATAACACGTCTCCCGCCTGGACTCTTCCATTTATTTTGCGATACCGTAACCTTCGAGGTTGAAAATACCCCAGCTGATTAGTGCCCAACATTGTATACACACGCGTTTGTTATATATGGGGGTGCGAACTATTCGCACAAACACATCAGGCAAGGTAGTCCCTTGGCCTAGGCCTAGTTGGCATCAGCCCAATTCGACCGCAGACTATGGTTTTTTTTATGCATTTCGGTGACCATAACTTATGGCTATGTGGTCTGGGTCCTGTCCGCCAAAAAGGCAGCGCTCGCCGCATAAACAAACTCTGAGTCACTCAACCGGAACGAACAAACTATTTTTACAAAAAAAAGTAATATCATTAAAAAAAAAAAGGTTGGCAATGGTTGGCATAGTTTGCATTGTTGCAACGAATCTAATTTCTGAGACCATGAGTAGCATGCATCGGTGGGTATGAGCAGTGGTGGCTCACCGAAATGTTTTCTTCCTCATATCACCAGCCCTTTGGGACACCACAGTGATGACTAAGTGGAGGTCAGTTGGGGTCCTGCGGATGAGTGACAAGCAGGACAGCTATCAAGACCTGTCACAAACTGAGCAGGCTGCCCATTCATTAGAGACCAATATCGCCCATCCCACACAATCTCCTTCCAGCAGCCACAAAGATACTTGCTGGATAGGACTTACCACCACCCCCAACCACGTTTGGCTCTCCAGGATGAAGGCAGCGATGGATTGCAGTTGGCTAAAAGAGTCAATGGGACACGTACAGTAGATCTCTCTGTATACTGTATGCCCACTTGGGGCTTTCTTTTGTGTCACAGGGTTGCAGGGTGTATGCCATTGTGTACACATACACTCATTGCGTTTGCCTGTTTGGGTAAATGCATAATGGTGCAGACAAATACCTCTCCCTTCTGTTCAGTGGGACACCTTGTCTGCTTCAAAAAAAGTAATGATGCAGTACTCTTCCAGGATTGACTTTGCTGTATATGGCACGATTTTTCATTGAAAGTGGTTCGTAATAAAATTATGAGATGAAAATGTCTGAGTGCTGAAAACATGGACTCGAAAGTTGAGACCAGTTGAGACCTTTTTTTCCCAATTTCAAATGCTCACAGCAGGAACTATAATTACTATATCACTCAAAAAAAAAAAAAAAAACAATTGGTGACGATTGTGCATTTGGTTTCATTATAATATCATCTCCATCTTTTTGAGTGACATAGTCCCCACGAGCTATGCTGGTGGCAGCTACGTCTCCTGGCAGGGTCTCCCAAGCAGGACAGATCTTTGAGGGTAGGAGAGACAGACAAAGTAATCTTATGCTGTGATTGCATGATTGTTATGTCTTTCAATATATGACTTTTGACATGATGAATTATGTAAAACAAAAAAATTGTTTGCAGTGTTATGTCGTTATGACAGTCAGCATTTGACATATTCCAGTCAAAGAACCAAATGAACTCCAGTTTTAGCTCTCTTTTCTCGTCGTTTCTGTCTCCATGTGTGTCCCACCTTTGTGGCTTCTGATAGCCATAGTTGCTTTGGCTCCACAGTCGGAGGGAAATGTTGCCAAGTTTCGGCAAGAGGTTCACTCTCATTATGCAATGAAATAATTTGCTGGTTGCACAATATGGCAACATTGCATTTTTCATTATTTGAAGGGAAAAAAAATCGCTTGTGAACAATGTACACAATTGACCACCATCTGCCACCATCAGAAAAATTAAAATTAAAATTCTGGAAGGTTCCTATATAATGCCTGCTGTGGCCATTTGAAGTTTTTTAAACAAATTGTGAGATTTGGAGCGCATATTTTTAACTACTCACAGTCAGACAGCAGATAATTTAGAAACTGTGCTCCTCACTTTTCCATAATCTAATATTACCAGGACCAACTTCCAACAAAATGGCGCCATCCCAGCATGACTCCAAAAGGATGCCCACTGGACAATATGGAATATGTTGAATCCGCTTCCAACCCCTGGCCCCGGGGTTTGCAGGGTGCTCATGATCCGGCATCAAACCTTTGAGTAGTGACAATAAACTGGATCAATCGGGGCGACATCATTCCTTTTACCTTGTTGTTGTGCTGGTAGTGTGGGACTTCCTTGGCTCTGACAACCTTCCTTTCCCGGCCCGACCTGACCTGGCCTGGTCCGGGCAGCAGCACGCGATGCAGGGCTTCCACCAGCTGCTCATCCCTTCCCGCATCGTCTTCGCCCCTTCCCGGAGACGCGGGCCGCCCCTGGTCCTCATCAGGTACTGCGAAAGACGCGGTCCGAACGACGTTCGATTCGTCCGAACCGGTTGGAACGCTCAGGATGGTTTCAGAAGCATCCGCCGCGGCGTCTGTGGCGCTGCGGTCGGTAGGTGGCGCCCTCTCGCGGCCGATCGGGGAACTAACGGGGTCGGCGGAAACTTCAAACTGCGGACCGGACATTTCAACGCTGTCCACTCTTGGTATGGCCACTGGAGTGTCCATCTCTGGGTCGACAAGTGCGGACAAGCCGGCATCAGCGGTACCCCCAAGTACGGCGTCGATTTCCTGCTTCATCAAATCGGACGTACCGGTACGGTCAGCTTCAGGTACTGACCCGCCGGTGCTCATGACACTCTCAACGACGATTCCGGCGTCCCCTGAGGTACGGGTACGGATAGCACCGTCAGAAACTGACTCGTCGGTACTTAGGAGACGTTCGACAATGTTTGCATTGTCTTCTGATAGTACAGTGTCCACAATGGTTGAAACTGAACTGGGCATGACATAATGTGTGGTGGACTCCTGTTGCATCGGTGTACCAGCTGGCATACCGGTACTGCTAACCAGGGTTGTGGTACCAGTAGTTGTAGCGGTGTCTTCATGCACGTCGATGAAATCACCGGACAACAACAATGCAGCAGGTACGTGACACAGCTGTCCAGCGTACTCGTTGGGACACTCACACTTTTGGATAATGGACACATGTGCACCGTCCTTACCATCAGACACAACATGTTCTTCGGTGTGGCAGGTACCAGGTCCGCATGGGTTGTACGTAGAGCAGTACGATGCACGGACCGACCGAAGCTCCGGGATGCAGAAGGTCAGACCTGTGGTACACAATTCAGTACAAAGGTTATGTGACATTAAATGTACGGTACGTACCAGCATCTGGATATTGCGCGTGAACATGACGCGCATGACACCGACACATGTTGGAGCGTGTCCGTACCCTGCCTGGATCGCATCCATCGAGGACCACCACACGTTTGTCCTTGCAGCCTCTGAAGTACACATCCTGTCCGAAGCTCCAGGTCTGCAGTACTGAGCACTGGCACATACCAAGCAGGTCCACTGCTGCGTGTTGCGATACACCTTCGGCAAAGACCTACACCAGAGTTTGGATTTTCAGTTTGAACTACAAGGTAACTTACGGAGCAGGTGTCTTCATTGTCCAGACATGCTACGTAACATCGGACAGGCGGCGGGTTCAACTCATGTTCCGCCGATACCCAGCGGAAGTACTTGGTCCATACCGGATCGTTGTCTGAACATATCGTCGGCAACAATGCCATCAAGAGCAATACATACATCGCTGGATGTCATACAAATATTTTTGTGTGTGTAAAAGAAGACACTTCAACAGCGTATCGATGACAACATGTATACATTGTTACCTCACAACAATCAACGTACAGAGGTATGGTAACTCTCATTATTTTTTATTGATTCGAAAACAACTGTACAGTCAGAGAGAAAATCATCCAATTTGAGTGACGTTCTTTGTTTTTCACTACATGTCATGTTAACATAATAATTAAATTAGTTCGTTCGTGCAATAAATAATTTTAGAGCCTGAAGTGTAGCGAGCCAAAAATTTTTTAAAAATACTAATTACCGGTGTCAAATAATCCAAATTGCTCGAGTTAAAATGACATGTGGTGCAATTGCGAACATAACGTGATATGTACATTGGCTTTGGTACTGACAGTTTAAAAAAAGATGTTTAAATTAAAATTAATATCTAAAAAAAAATTGTGACCAAAATATCTAACCATACATTAGGCTTCCTCGTGAACTAAGTTTCAATTACTCTCTCTCTAATTGTGACATGAGCCATGCAAAAAAAAGGCCTCGGATATTCTGCATGTTTTGTTGACTAGCTCGTTTGCCTTAATTACACTTGCTTTTAATGAAGGCGAGTCTTTTTAAGGCATTGGTACAAATCGGGGGTGATGCTTCGTCATTTAAAAAGGTGCAAAAATATTTGGCTCAGACGGCTCTTTTTGTCAGCTTTGCCGGCAAAGAAAGCATATGAAGTGAACCAAAAAACAAAAAACAAAGTGCGTACAAGTCGTGGATTCCATTCCCGAAGATTCAACCTTACAATTAATTTGATGCTAACGAGGGCAACTCTAACACTTTCCGATTATCACGTCTGATAACAACCATCACAAACCAGCGAATTTTGACAACAATTTTTAAAACTGCAATCCTTTTAAAACACATTGTCATCATTATTCCACGACCAAACAACATGTTAAAAAATGTTCGTGTGAGACATACACACTAGGCCTAACAATATTTTACAAAATTTTTTATCTGAAAGCAACTTGGCAAGTTCCGTGGTATTAAAATTAATCCGACTAATTGTGAGGGTAAATCTAAATATTTGTAATAATTAATTCCGTACATGTACGCCAGGTAATAATACTCGTTTTAACATTGTAGACACTTCATGTTAAATGTTAAATGGTACGTAAAATATCCAACAATGCGCACTAAACAAAAAAAAAACTTGCCTTTTGTTACGCACATACACAATATCACATACACATACACACTCTTCGCAACAAAAAACATTCGATCCAATTACATTAGTGACCAGACTGATGGCTAAAAAATACTGCGTCAATTGTCCATACGCACATGAAACTTATAAAAAAAACAGCACTGCGATGCATTCGTCCCACATTTTGGCAAAAAATTATCCTGAAGCATTTGTAAGAAGATTTTATACACAAGGCATGGTCGGTTTTTGCGGAAACAAACGGTTGGAATGCTGCGCAACAATCCGTTAATGCTGCTGTAGTTATGCGGCTAGAAGAGTCTTGATGTTCTTCGGTGTGTTCTCGTCATTCAGGTGCTTTGTCGTGTACCTGCAACGTCGCATTGTTTTAAGAATTGTTGCAGAATTGCGGTTACGAATTTACCTTAAAGCGTTGAGAAGTCCTTCCGACTTGGCCGTGGGCTGCTCCTTTAGAACCTTGACGCATCCTTTCACCTGCGGAGAGAACAGCGTTAAACATAATAGTTTTGCAGCGAATTGGACGAACTCACATCGACATTAGAGGCCTTAACGAACGCTCCTGAAGGATGCACATGGTCATACAGGATTATCAGTCCCACCATGACTCGTAGGACGAAGTGTTGCGTCTCCTCTCTCCGGAAGCGAGCAATCAGATCCGGATTCTCAAGCATACGCTGGGACACCTTTGCCATCGTGCTGAGTGTCTCCGTCGTGTCTTCTATAGGTATATCCTTATTCTGTAATGAAAAATGTGCAATAATTATTGGCCCATGGGACGATCACACGAACTGGTACCTCCGACACAAATTTGGTGGTGGCATCGCTGAGAACTTTGAGCATTGGCGTCGCATGTGCGTAAAACAGCGACATCCTGTTGGCCATCTTATCGCTAACCTCCCCGTTGCATTCAAAGGCGTCTCGACTGGCCATCCGTTGCCTCGTAATAGTACGTCTGTAGTAGCTAAAGTCGTTCTGAATCGCCGGCATCGTCATCTGCAAGAAAGTCGGTTAGCCAAGTTCGCTTCCTGTCTGCAAGCGTACCTTATACTCATCAAACTTGAGCACAAACTCCAGAATCTCGGCAAACTGCTTCACTAACGCCTGCTGCGTCTCCAAGTGTTGGGTCGGCGTCATCGGCCCGGAGCACAGTTGGTACAGAATTTTCGGTACGATGCACTCTGCAATTAAAGTCGGATTAGCTTGCCGTATTCGTTGGCTCACACAGAACGCATACCCAGCTCTATGGAGAACTCGTAGAATCGCTTCAGCTTCATAACGAGCGGCACGACTGCTTCCCACGCACGCTCCTGCATGTCCTCGGACGGGTTGGATATGGCTTCACGTATTTCCTTCCCGGCTCCCTTGTACGACTGCAGGTCCTCCAGGATAGACTCGGAGCTCTCTAGAACCATCTGTACTTCCTCAAACGTATCCTCCTCCAATTCGGTCGGCTCCGCATCTGTTAAGTACTCGTTAAACACACATCGTAAAGAGCCAAATAAACATGTAGCGCATACTTTCAAAGTCCAGGAACACGTCGTACTTCTGCGGAGAGCAGCAGTTGGAGTCGTCCCTGGCCAGAAGCCTCAGGAGGTTGCCCATCTTTTCTTTTGTTGCAAGGGTCAAAGTTCAGCTGCGCCCCATCAGTAGGTGGACCCAGGGGCGGATCCAGGGGCGAGACTCCTCTCTAGAAGGCATGTTCTTATGTTGAGCTGAAGTTTTAGAGGCGAGTGTGTGCTTCGGAGGAATGCGAAAAAATATGAGCTGATCATTCAAGTGGTTTGGAGCAATGTTCGATCCGCCGGCCGGGGATACGCCTCGCCTGATCGGCCATTTTGGATCCCAGTCGGAACCACAGCCCGACATTTTGGATCTCACAGTCCACCATTTTGGATCCCAAATTAATCAATGAACATATTAATTAATTAAACATTATTGGCTGTGTCTTTATTAATATTTCTATTGCGAAAAAAATCGGATTAGCCTCAGAAATTACGCGACCATTAGAATTCCGTCCACCTGGCAACATTGTGGCGGCCATTTTGACGCGTAGTTTCGCCCAAAATGGCGGCTAGAATTCCCGCTACATCTGGCAACTTTGCGGCGGCCATTTTGTCGCGTACTTTCACCCAAAATGGCGGCTAGAATTCACGCTACATCTGGCAACTTTGCGGCGGCCATTTTGTCGCGTACTTTCACCCAAAATGGCGGCTAGAATTCACGCCACATCTGGCAACTCTGTGGCGGCCATTTTGTCGCCCAGTTTCACCCAAAATGGTGGTCAGAATTTCACGCGGCTATAGATGAATTTTTGTTTTAAATGAGCGCAACCGAGTACGCAACACAGTTCGCGCAAATTGTTTCCAACACTACGCTTGAGGGGATAACAATATGGCCGACATTTGCGACGTTGCCATGATTGTAGAACTAACCTTACGAGGCTACCGGTGTGAATTTTGGCCCTTGATGAGGAGTAACAGTGGCAAAATTGTTGTCGGAGAATGGAGCTGCGCGAGTATGGGTGCGCACTCGGTTGCACTAGTAAAAAAAAACGATATATCCAGATTTCACATTGCATCTGGCAACATTGTGGCGGCCATTTTGTCACTTTCCACCGTAAAATGGCGGCTAGAATTCACGCTACATCTGACAACATAGTGGCGGCCATTTTGTCACGGTTTTCATCTCAAAATGGCGGCCAGAATCGACATCTGGCAACATTGTGGCGGCCATTTTGTCGTCACGGTTTCCACCCCCCCCCNCCCCAAATGGCGGCCAGGTGCCAAAAAACAATGTTGGAAAACGATAATACTGACGGTTTAAAATTGTTCACAGCCTTGCCGGTCTCTCTGTCTCTTCGAAGTAGGGCTGTAAAAGGAAATGAGGCTCGAGTTTCCCGTCCCTAAAAGTTGACTGGGGGAAGAAAGAAAAAAAAACACACACACAGTGTGGGGGAGGATAGGCCTTTGCTTCCTACCCCCTCTTTTTTTCCCTCCCTCCCATGTGTTCATTATGCACACACACGAAGTTCAAGACCTGTGATTTGCTGTAAACTACTACTTGAAACATATAAGGGTTATTGAGTCGGCCGGGTGGGTTGAGTCACGCGGGTGGGGATCGATTTTGGAGGGAAAAGAAAGGCAGAAAGTGAGGCAACCAAATTCCCAGCATTTGTCATCACTCAAATGAGCTGGGGAAAACACTTAATTGACACTGTGTGTAATGTACTCCCGAGTTTGTTTGCGAATTTCTAAGTCGAAATTGTTCTAGTTGATTTCGGCCTATTTGGCTTCGTTACGGAGATAATGCCTTGCTAGGGATTGTCCTGCACACTAGGCAACCCATGTTCTAGTCTGGTTGCCTAGCACGCAGGAAGATCCCTATCAGCCAGCGCGCTCAAAGCTATTATCTCCGTAATGAACCCGAATTCGCAACTTCGAAATTCGCAAAAAGTCCAAACCCGCCCGAATAAAAATGACAAATATACTTTTAAACTACAACGAGCGCAACCGAGTGCGCAACCACACTCGCGCAGCTCTATTCTGACAACGTTGCCAGTTACTCCCCAGAGGTCTCTGAGGCCCGTTGCTTGGCAACGTCGCAGACGTCGGCCATTTTGTTCTTCCCCAATAAACGCGCAACGTTGGAAATAAAGAAGAAAATAAGAAGCCCTGCACTTATTTCCAACGCTACACTTGGGGCGTGATTTTTTTTACAGTTGCAACCGAGTGAGCACCATAATTCGCGCAGCTGTCAAGGTTATTGGCATTAGTAAGAACTAGGCAACTACTTGCCAAAATTGGCCAAAACAAAATAAGCAAAGTTGCGAAAGTGGAGAGAGAGAGAGAGAGAGAGAGAGAGAGAGAGAGAGAGAGAGAGAGAGAGAGAGACGCGGACCAGGCAGCGACATCCGACGGCGACGTACCGAAGTAAGAGGAAGGAGGTAGCGCCCATCGGCCGGAACGGCGTTTATGGGAACTCCGTGGTGGTTGGTTTTTTTAAAAGGCGGTCGGCGGTTTTTTGCGTTTTACAAATTCCCTGGACACTATTTCCGAAAAACAAAGGTTTATTGCAAATATAGGACACGCGGGATAAATTTTGACATCACTTCCAATGCTGTAGGCCGTACGCAGCGGGAGGAATCCCCATCACAGTAGGGTATTAATAATATATGGATAGCTGGTAAGCGTAGCGTTGGAAATAACAAAAAAAGAAATACTTATTGCCAACGCTACGCTTACCAGCTATTATTGATGATGCCAACCCCGCAAGCTGCGCGAACAGTGGTGCGTACAGAGTTGGGGTAGTTTTGAAAAAATCCGATAGAAACAATTTTCATTTAAAATTGTGGCGGTTCATAAAACCGTCCTGGAATAGCTCCTTTACTTTTTAAAATGTGAAAATAATAAGAGTCAACTGGGTCCATGACCCTCGCAGGGGACGACCATCACGTACATTGGACACCCCCAGGATATGCCCTTCAAAGGTCAAATCCATATGCCACCAATCATCAAGGCATGAAAACCTCAAAAAATAATAATTAGCGAACCTTTATTATTAAGTCCAGCGCGGTCCAGCAGTGTCTCTAATTGGATTCGCTCCACTTGTTCCGTTTACACGCACTGTACACAACAAGTGAAACGACCGTGTTTTCAATCGAGAGAGAGAGAGAGGAAAAAGGGTCGTGCAGTGTGTGAGTGTGTGAATGAGTGTGGGTTGGGACAAGCCAATCAGCAGCGTACGTTGGCCCCACCAGAGAGTGAGTGAGAGAGAGAGAGAAAAGGCTTTTCCTCTAGATGAGAAGGCTCGAGGACATATGTGTGAGCGACGCACACGCTTTCCTTTTTTCTTTTTCAAATGTTAAATGTTTTTTTTGCGCCCACAAGGCAGGAAACGACACACCGAAAAGCCCCCTCGGTTGTGGTGAATATAATATCACACATAACATACACCGATATCACGAATTTACATGGGGAGTATGTGCCTCTGTTTGTCCACGGCTATGCGCCATCCATGTGGGGGATATGGCACTACTGGCATGTCACATTTTAGCGATATCGCGCCTTGTGGAGCTGTGTGACCTTCAAACTATCCGAGGCCCGGGTTAGTCACTTTTGAAGTCCTTCGTACCTTGAGACTGAGTCTGTGAAGTCCAGATGAAGTCCAGACAAAGTCCTTGAAATCCGATTTAAGTCTGTGAAGTCCAGGTGAAGTCCGGACAAAGTCCTTAAAGTCCAGATAAAATCCTTAAAGTCCAGACAAAGTCCTTAAAGTCCTTAAAGTCCTGATAAAATCCTTAAAGTCCAGACAAAGTCCTTGAAATCCGATTTAAGTCTGTGAAGTCCAGGTGAAGTCTGGACAAAGTCCTTAAAGTCCAGATAAAATCCTTAAAGTCCGGACGAAGTCCTTGAAATCCAAGTCTGTCAAATCCGGACAAAGTCCTTGAAATCCAAGTCTGTCAAGTCCGGACAAAGTCCTTTACAGTCCGACTGAAGTCCTTGAAATTATTATTGAAGTCTGTGAAGTCCGGTTGTTGTGAAATTCTTCGTATGGACTACCGACGGTATCAACTATCAAGTGACTAAAACCCCTTCGAAACTATCCCTTGAAACTATTCCGCAAACTACTAGCAAAATTTGCACAGTGAAAATTCGCAAACATGGGACCAGTGCTAAAAGTGTTGGGTCAACATTGATCCGCACACACTTCACCTCTCCCAC
This sequence comes from Catajapyx aquilonaris, assembly GCA_000934665.2. Taxonomy (NCBI): domain Eukaryota; kingdom Metazoa; phylum Arthropoda; class Diplura; order Dicellurata; family Japygidae; genus Catajapyx; species Catajapyx aquilonaris. The sequence continues at coordinate 166,047 of KZ537981.1, forward strand.
ACTCAGCGCTCTCCTTTAAATTATTTATAACCAGTTACACACACACTGTTGCACACAAGTTTCGCCTTTTAAAAATTAGTTAACTAGCACACACCTGTTTAAATTGGTATGAATGATGTCAATCCTTGGATCCAGGTTTTTTTTGGAACAAAATTTCACAAATTTTTGCACATATTTCTGCACAAGAAAGAGACAACCCGACTGGCAGGCACCACGCTTGCACGCCCACTGGATGGCTCAGATTGGGTTTCCCCTTTGTAGGGGGGGACGACGGCTGGATGGGGGAATGAAAATGAGGGGGGCACAAGTAGGGGGCCACGACCCCCCATCATCATCTCTCCCCCACATATTTTTTTTTACACATTAGCCGCATGCAATTTAAATGCAGTTAAACAGCTCCCTTACAAACCAATTGCAAACATCGCTTTATTTGCAACGTAACTACATGCACCCACTTGAAAGAAAACGCAACGAACTTTCAGGGGGGAGAAAAAAAAATGGTTGCAGAAGATATGAGGGAAGGAAGTGGACTTCCTCTGGTTTTCATACACAAGTCCTGCTTATCACTTGTCGCCCGGATATCTCTTCGCCTACAATCTGCATGCAGGATATGTACCCGATTAACTCAGGTGTTGGCGCCGAGTAATTGTCATTTTCGCAAAAGTCTGAGATCACATGAAAGTACAAGGCACATTTGGTGGGTCCACTAGTGTCACCAAAGGTCGCCGAAATTCTGAAGAGCGCAGGCATCGGCATGTGCCTCCAGTTCCGTAGAGAGGAACAGCTTCTTGCAGATGGGGCATTCCCTCTCGGAATCCGGTTCAATCTGCATGGAAAAAATTTCGGCCATATCGCACGCATAGAACGAATGCAAAATACTCACCAGCTGACAGTCATCGTCCTGGCAGTTTGCGGCATGAGCCTCGACCTCGTCCGACCTGAAAATGTCGGAGCAAATGGGACACTCCTGCATGCATGCCACCTTCGCCTCGACCGCCTCCACGACCTCTTCCGTTACATCCTTCTCTTCTAGCACCTGCTTCCGCTTCCGTTTTTCCCTACCAGTGCCATTAACCGCAGTGTCCATCAACGCAACCGCATTGCGGCGCTGGCTTGGACTCATAGCAAGTACGGACTCTTCCATTTCCTCATCATCCTTCTTAGCTGCCTCCTCCTTAAGAGCCGCCCGCTTTGCCACCTCCTCCGCAGTCCTCCCCTGCCTGCTAGTGGACGGTGACAAGCCCTTTCTTTTGGCGAGGATGAGCGCTCCTCGGGATAGCGCATTGGGAGGGGTGAACGACAGCGAGTTGTCTGCCGGCTTTGAGGACGTCGGTGTCCGCAGGAAGTCCAGCCTGCGCTCCGGCTCCGTACTGGGCAACTCATCCGTCACCTTCCGTTCCACCTGCAGAAAGGACAGGCCAAACTGCCGGCCTCTAGAAAACGGCTGCGTGCACACAACCTTCAGGCGATCCCACTGCTCAGTTGCGACCTGTTTGTTATAAAGTGAATCAGCTCTGTTCTTCGCCATATTGTTAACCGACATACCTCCTCGTTGAAGTGTTCCGCGTTGAACATCCTAACGCCTGACCCGTTGACCCCTGCCCTGCTGTCCACCGGGTTCATCAGCATAACCGTGGGCAGCAGTAACGACAACGGATGATCCGGCTCCCAGCAGGACCGTCCGACCCACACCTCAAAAGTGGCCGAACCATGGTTTCCGACATTAATGTAGTCAATAGTGCTGGCCCGGTCCAACTGAAAAAGAGCTTCTAATCGGGCCGAATGGGAATAAGACGGCGAGCACAGCCACGACTTCTTGCTTCCAACTCCGTCCGCACTAGTCAGCAGGTTGGCCGCAGGGTGATTCTCATCCTGGGAGGTGAAGGACACCACAAAGTCCAAACTGGCCAGCACCATTGTTGCTGAAAAGTAAAGAGAACAAATTTGTTGTCATTTGCCAAACACTGCAGACGACGCTATAATAGTGGCACCCAGCTCTTAGCCCCAAGGCTTATTCAGACACCACCAAAATTCTACCTGCTCTTTCTCTGTCCCGTCCAGAACCTTCTCCAGCCGTCAGCACAGCTCAAAACCTGTCCGGGACACGAAAAATAGAACGAATTCCAAACGTTCCAAAGAAACTATTCGAACGATTTGTCCGCCATATTGGAATCGGACAAGGGGAAACAATTGAAGATCGCGCTTAAAAAATGGAACACTGCGCAATTTATCGTAAATAGCTCAAATTCCGGTTCGCAATTAACCTAAATTGTTGGCGGCTCATTACATTAATTAGGGGCCCAAATAATATGCAAATAATTTGTTTAAAAATATGGGCTAGCAGGGTTGCCAACAGCGCGGGACTTTCAAACGGTATGGAAAACGCACCGGTATTTAAATTAAATTAAATTAAATTACACGTAGATTTGTCATACTGGAACTTGCACTACGTCAACAAGCCTGTAATAAATACCGCTCACCTTCAACTTGTACTGCAATCACAGAAGTGCACAAATCGAATGAATAAGTCGCAAAAAATCCGCTCCAAAATAAAAGAATTTATTGGCGAAAACAATCCTTACGTAAAATTTACCCAATTACATTGTACCTGTTTTTTTTGTGACATTCCCAGCAACTTGTATGTCTCATTACTTTGCGGGGAAAGTGAATCGGGTTAATACTGAACATCGGAAAATAAAAAACGAGAGAAAATCTGTACATGAGCATATATTGCGGAAAAAAATAATAATAATTCCCAATTCACTTTATCCCGTCGCAATTTGCTTCTGCAGCTTTTCAGTCTGGTCATATTTTATTTTATTTTTACAATATTTTAAGGTGTCCATGCCAACTTTTTAAAAATTGTAAATCTACATTAATTATCATTTAAGTAATGGAATGTCCTCACTACATTTTTTTTTACCCCTGCACATAAAGTAGGACAAAGTAATTGCACACATGCAAATAAGGGAATAATATTAGCGTATGCTTCACAACCGAAAACGTGGAATCGTTTAAAAAAAAACAAAAAAACAGCAGCACAGGAATGCAACTTGTTTGCAAAAGGAACGTCTTGAGTATTTTTCTTTTCCTACTTCACTCGAGAAGGAAATGAAACAAAAAAAAAAAAAAAACATAATAATAATTTACCTACTCAGGTATCACAACAAACTTAAAAATTGTTACTTTGCTTTAAATATTTTAAATTACGAGGCACTTGGCACGAACCAGACTCTCTCCTTTATTTATTTTGTAGCTTCAAAAGTTTGTGTAAAGTGTGGCCTCACTATTTAAAAAGTGTTTTTTTTTTTTTGGAAGAGTTCTACTTACAATCCCAACTAAAACATCAAATTCGGAAGAAAAAAAAACAACTCGCTACCAAATAGATTGCACAACTTTCTTTTCTGTCGATTCCGTACTAACGGCTCCAGGAAACAAATTTAAGTCCGGTACGAGCGACCCGACCTAACAAATATCTACGAGTACTCTTTAAAAACGAAGTCTGGCATTGACTTTGTGGCCTTAAATTTTACAGTTGCCATTTATATAGAGAAAGGGAAGTGGTTTTGACGAATGTCGGCTTCAGATGATCACCAAACAGGCGTTTCCCTCGAGGGTGACTGCTGGTGACACTGTGTCGCCACGGTGACGTCGCTCTCCGAGTCAGACTCGGAGCTGTACTCGCAGGTGTTGCTCTCTCCCACTCTCTGCGGAAGGAAATCGACGCGTTAACACACACCAATCACTTTGTTTTAATGTCGACACGTACCTGCTGAGCCTTCGCAGCAACCTTATGGTCCTCCGGGACCGAACCGAGGACTTCCAGGTTCCGCGGCAGGTCTGGGTTGCTTTCGAGAGTCGACCTGAGCGAAGAGGGTGCCCGGCTGCGGTCGGATGTGTTTTCCTCCTCCGAGAACAGGTTTCCGTCTGAGGAAGTCAGGGTCGATACGGACTGTAAGGAGCGGCCTGTGCCCCATTTGCTGTTCGCACCCTGATGTTGAGGCTGGAAGCCGTGGTGGGAGTTGCGACGAGGAGCTATGGGCCTGCGAGTTGAGCTGAAATGAAAGCAGGTAAGTATTTCGAAGGCTGCTAAATCCGGGCAACTCACCATCTCCGCCTGAGAACAAAATTGTCGCTATCAGCCGACTCGCCCTCTTCATCTTCGTCCTCCTCTTCCGACCAGACCTTCCGCGGCTCCACTTCCGGCTCCGAGTCAGATGAGATGCCCCGTTTGGGCCTGATCATCATGACTCCTCGCCTTGCACCGCCTTCTCCCACGACCATTCCGACTCCGACCACTCCGACTCTCCTCTCCTCCTCCTCATCTTCACCTTCTCCATCGTCTCCGCATGGATTTCCATTCAATATGGCGCTCACTCTCCGTCCAAGACGCTCCAACTGCTCATCGCTTGAGACCAACTTTGCAGAGGACACCAGCGAATTCTGAAAAAACAGTCGTTAACATCTGGACAGTACGTAACGTGCGCTGTACTTACATTGGCAGTGTTGCAGTTCGATTCGTCCAGTCTTCTCTCCGGGCAGCCAGGACAGGTGCAGAAGTGTCCGCACCTGCCGTCCCCTTCCTCATCTCTTTTTTTCACGTCTTCCGTTTCCTCCGCTTCCTCTTCCGGCTTATCCAGTTCCTCCTCGGCCACTATGGTCTTTACGCTTTGAGGACTCCTTGGCGGACTGCTCTTTGGTGACGCCCTGATCATCGTAATCACGGATGACCTGCGGCTGCTCCCGCTGCTTCGGCCAGACCCGCTCCTAGTCCTGCTCACTGGCGGTCCGGACAGAGGAAGGTGTATGCGTCTGCTTGGAGCTGCCGAAATTGCAGCTGGGCTTGTATCGGTCTCGCTCACATCCATGGCCTCTGTTTGCGTTTCAGTGTCCACGACATGATGAGATGGCGACGAATGCCTGCGTCTAGATTTGCGTGGCCTCAGCACTGAGTGGGGCTGATTTTCCGCCCCAAGTTCAACATACAGCGACTTCTTATTGGGGTCGTCGGGCGAGTCAGGGCTGGTTGTTCCAGGGGACGACCCAGACTTGGGCCGTGAAAATCGCTTCTGCCGTCCAGCCAACTGCTCCTGCGCCCTTTTCATAATGGGCCTCAGCTTCTTTCCGGACGATTTGGTAGCACAACCTCTAGTGACTTCCTGCTCCCTTTTCTTGAGCTCCCTTTCCCGCTGCTCTATCTGAAGAAGACAGGCATTCAGCTCCAAGTAGAGGTTGTTGGCTCTCTCCAGCTTGCGCTCGTAGTGCTCTCGTATGTCCTGGGCATGCTGGAGCTCCTCCTGCCGCTTCCGGATCAGATCCTGCTCGGCATGGGGAATGTTGCTTTCCGACGCACGAATCTGCTCCATTTGGGACCGAATCTCCTCTCGCCAGGTCACCTGCAATCAGTCGAGGGTCAGTCGTGACAACTTTTAGATGGAAGAAAAGCAATCGTCTTACCTGAGTCTCATAGTACTGCTCCGTCGGAGTGCTGAGGATCTCGACAGACGCAATATCAAGGTGCATCAGTATATGCTTGAAGGATGGCCTGTTGCGTGGCTTTGCATTCCAGCACTGCCTGACCAACAGCTTGAATCCATCGGGGCAGGTGGTGGGGATAGGAAGGTGCAGAGAGTTGCTTCCCACTCCCCAGATGATGGCGGAGGAATCCACGTCCTTGTACGGAGCCTCGCAGGTCAGCAACTCCCAGAGCACGACCCCGTACGACCAAATGTCCACCTTCTCGGAGCAAGGCTCATTCCGGATGATCTCAGGAGCCATCCAGGCCACAGTCCCGGCAAAACTCATCTTGGTGCTGATTTCATTCCACTCTCGGCATGTCCCAAAGTCGCTGATCTTAACCACTTCGCAGCGGCCAATCAGGACACTATAGGAAGGGAATAAATCATGTCGAACCGGATTACACGCAGAAGCATATGCAGGAATGTAAGAGCGAAACTAATGATTGACTTTTGAATAGCGCCTTTCGTTGCGTAACTGTACGAAGCATCTCATCAACATTTTTATTCCCAAGCACTGATCAGCAGCTGACTGGCAATAATACGCACACAGCAGCAATGCCGGTGGCGACTTACTTGGGACTCTTGAGATCCCGGTGGATGATCTTGTGCTGATGCAAATAATGCATCCCGGACGCAATCTGCTTGGCCCACTCAACAAGGCGCTTCGGAGGAATCTTCTGGCCTTCCTTCAACAGATTATACAGCGGTCCATACGGGCAATACTCCATCACGATGCAGTAGCATGGCGCCTGGGTGCACACGCCCCTGCGGAAAGGCACGATTATTACAAAGCAAATGCGGCAAAACGCAACAACTTACTTGAACTGCACAATGTTTGGATGGTTAAGTTTGCGCAGATGCTTGATTTCCGTTTCCTTTTGGTCTCGCACTTTCTTTACAGCGACCAGATCCTGGTTCAGCCTCCCTTGGAAAACGGCTCCCTGGGCTCCAGAGCCGAGCCACAGCAGGTCCGTGATGTCCTCAAACGGAAGTTCCCAGTCGTCACCTGAACATCAACTCGGGTTATTCTCCAGAAAATATGGATTCAAGGCGTAAAATTTATTCATCAATCATAGAATGCGTAAGATATTGACATAACCGAGCCAAAGATTAAATTCGTGGTAAGCACTTCAAATCTGTTTATTAAACCCTGGTGCGATATACTGATATCAAAATGACTCATGCAGTTTGGAATGACGATAAAATCATTGTTCCGGCTTCAAGCACCGATTGCGACTTGCTCACCTTTGATTTCGTTGGTGGGCTTGATAAACTGGCTAAGGAAGGGACGAATGCATCCAAGGAGATTCTCCATCAGTCCTCCTCCTTTCGACTGCGTCGTGTCCCTCGGATGGTAGCCAATGTCCATCGTCTTGCAGCCTCCTCCGCCACCAACAACCCCGACGGCCACAAGTCCGCTCTGATCAACAATGCTGGATCCGTACCCTGGAATGTAATCCTCCGGGCTGCTCCCAGGACTTATAGTGTCGGCCAGGTTCCCATTGCTTGCGGACAGCGACAAAGACCGGGAAGGAGGTGCCAGCTGGTTCAGCTCCTCTTGGATGCACAGCATGCTGTCGACAAAATAATAAAAATGCAATTAGTATTTCTCTACACATTTCAAGTGCAAAATTGTCATTACACGCGACATTGTTGTAATAAATAGCCATCTTTATCTGCTTCCAAGGTGGTGCAGATAAGGCTGAATCCTTTTCCCCAGGTGGTTATATCAGATTGTCAACACCGCCTTTCAAAAGGAGAGATCATGTGACTACACTGGGAGCCCCAGGAATGCTGGCGTGTGTGCCAATACTGCACAATATAATTTATGAAAGCCGCAGGGGGAATTCTAGGCACACACACGCTTTCCATTACTCTCAGCGTCAAGCTAAGGGAATATATAATCAAAGAAAAACACACACCGGAAAGGTCTCCTCGGAAGAAGAAAAAAAAGCTGCCAAAAATTAGCAATGAATATTACGCCACATCTCAAAAGGCATACGGACAAACTCTCTGTTTTATATGCAGAGATATAGAGACAAGTTGCAACACTTTCAGTAGGCTGAAAGTGGGTAGCACTGACATACATATATAGATTTCAGCACTCTCAGTAGTCCAACTGTGTGTTAGGTAGCCCAGACATACAGACAAACTTTCTGCTTTATATTGTAGAGATATAGAGATTTAGTTTCAGCACTCTCAGTGGTCCGGATGTGGGTTAGGTAGCCTGAACATGCAGACAAAGTATCTGCTTTATATCAGATAAGTTATTTTTACAATCAGGATGTGTGTCTGCGTGCTCGTGTGGCTTTTCTCGGGGTTTTCATCCGCGGGCGATTGCCACGAAGTCTGTAAGCTCCTTCTGATAGACTCCAGCAGGATTATACAAAACAGGGAAACCCTTTTTTTCTGGTCTGGAAATCCTCTGGAAAAAAAAAAATAATTCCAGGGGAATTCCTTTCCTACATACTGATTTCCTCCAGCCTTTTTTTTCTTTTTCTCCCGAAGTTTATTCTGAACTGGCGCCAAAGTACTATGAAGGGGAAAATCGATAGTCCCCATTGCTTCCTAGAAGTCTAGCGAGGATATAATAATGCCAGGGGGTTGAGAGGGAGGGGGGTTTGGGTGGGCGGGGGCTTCCCAATTCCATGACCCCCAAGCAATATTAAATGTATAGAAGAGGGAACCCAAGTCACGTCCTCTACAAGAATCCAATCGCGGAAAAACCTGTGGTGGCAATGGCCAGATGAGGCGACAGGAATCTGCATTTTAATTATCACCCAGGCCCTCGCTCATTAAATTTTTGATCGTTCCGGGCATATTATTTATGAAGAGAATGCGAAAGGTCGTGTCATCACGTCATGTTACGCAGCTCTTTTTATAGCAGCGAATTAAATTACTCAACTGGAGAGATTATTGGGATTAAAATAGCATTAATATCGACCAAAAAAGTTTCCTGGAAAGTTAGGTTACGTTACGTTTATGTAACGTTAAGGATATGCGTAAGTTAGGTTCTGTGTAGGTCAGGTTACGTTTAAGCAACGTTTAGGTTAGGTCAAGATCACGTTTACGCTACACTTACGTTAGTTTAGGTTACGCTTAGTTTAGGTAACGTTTAAGTTAGGTTAGCTTAACGTTAAGGTTACGCTTAGTTAAGGTTACGTTCAGGTTACGTTTAGGTAACGGTTACGCTTAGTTTAGGTAACGTTAAACGTAACCTAAACTAAGCGCAACCTTAACGTTAACCTAACCTAACTTAAACGTTACCTAAACTAAGCGTAACCTTAACCTAACCGTTACGTTTAGGTGTAGGTTAAGGTTAGTTTAACGTTACGTTTAGGTGTAGGTTAAGGTTAGTTTAACGTTACGTTTAGGTGTAGGTTAAGGTTAGTTTAACGTTACGTTTAGGTGTAGGTTAACGTTACGTTACGTTAGGTCAAGGTTACGTTTAGGTTACGTTTAAGTTACGCTTAGTTCAGGTTAAGTTTAGGTTACGTCTAGGTTAGGTTACGTTTAGGTTAACATATCCACTGCGCAACCAGTAACAACATGTAACTTTCCATAATATATATTAATTAAAGCGCAATAACATATTACTATATCACGTCCCTAGACATTATCTAGTTGGAAAAGCGACAGAAAAGTTTCTCAACTTTTCTGTCGCTTTTCCAGCTTTCCGTTTGATCGACCGGAAAAGTTTCCAGGCTTGTTTATGTAACGACAGCAAATATGCCAACCACACTCACACGCGTCCAAGGTTCAGCTGTGCATTGTTCATAGTCCATGAACCATAATTTTTAAAACAGGGCTTGTATAATCACCACTTTTCATTTCGTCTACATGTCACAGTTTGTGTCAAACGCTACGTGCAAAAAATCCGCAAATGGCCGCGAACAATATTGCAAAACAATGTTTCGCAATAACAGCGTGACCCACATATGACCTGTACTTTCACTGCTTATTATGGCTGGGGGGGATTTAAAACCTGACCTATTGGCCCCAGGGCTGCCCTGGTGTCGTTCCTTATTAGTCTTCCTGCTTCTCTTAGTCCACTTCCGCTGCACTATAGGGTGACCCTCCCCTGGGTCAAAGGTCGTGGGTGCCCCAGGAGGTGGCAGAAGGCACGAGAGGAAAGGCCAGCAGCACACAGAACAGCAACATCGGACCAGAAGGTACAACAATCGGATCATACTCGCTAAAAAAAAGAGCTGTGCACTGGCCACCTCCAACACTCTATTTGCACTAACTTTATTCGCAGAGATCACCTGCTCCTAAGTACATCTCGGTACAAAAGTTGGCAGCAATTACTACGCCGCAATTATGTACAGAGTAACACAAGCAATCACTCAGAACATACGAAAAATTCTGGTGGATTGTCACACCATCATCATCATCATGATCATCATTATTATTATTGATCATCATCATTATTATTATGTGGTACATATATATTTTTTTGGATCGAATGTACAGTATGACGTCTGTAGTCACCTGAACATGTGGATTGCAGCTGTGTACCTTCTTCTTTTTTTCCCCCACCCTCCCCCACCAGACATACCCTTCACTAATCACTAACCAGGGTTTAACCCCTCCCACTACTTATTTGCACACACAAAAAATATACAACAAGATTTGCAAAAGTTGGCAACAACGGGCCAATATATTGACCTTCGATTCCAAGCTGAATGCACATGCGGTTATGGGAGCAAGGACTAATAAAAGTTTGCAACATTGAAGGTGAAAGTACAGAGAGTTTCGCCGGAAAAACAATTGTGCGTACCAGGCATTTTGTTTTTAAAAAAATAGTCCTTGACCTAACCCTACATACACATTTGCAATCGATATTGAACGACGCCAATCAACGTCCAAAAAGCCTCATTTTCGCGACGTGCCAATACTGCAGAATATTATATTCGCCAATACCTTTTCTAGATGATACAAATACGCTCAGGAAGCTATAAAGAATTTTTTTCCCAATAAAAATTGGGCAACACTGCCCGGCCCGCTTGGACGTAGTACGATATGCCACTACCAGTTGACGCCTAGGCTCCTCCCACTCCACCACATGCACCTATAGTAGGTCGTGCAAAGCCAGGCATAGCCAATCTCTACATAAGCAGAAAACTAGTTGGCATGTACGTCCGGGCTACCTTACCTACTTCCGGACTACCGAAAGTCCTGAAATCTTTATATATAAAAAAACAGAAAGTTTGTATGTACGTCCAGGCTACCTAGCCCACTTTTGGAGTTCCGAAACTTGTCTCCACTGTATATAAGGGGAAGTTTGTAGGTATGTTCCATCGTCGCTCCGCCCCCCGGCCCCTTCTGTACCTCCCCGACAAAAAGTGGGCCGGTTCCGGATCGGGCTCACCTGTTGGCAAAGTCCTCCTTGTCGCTGGCGTACAGAGAGGACTGCTGCATGAGCTGGTGCAACTGGCCACTGCGAGGACCACTTGGGGCGTCCTCATTGTTGTTGTTGTTGTTGTTGTTATTGTTGTGCGAGCTGCATGGCTCGGACATGAGTTGCAATGGACAGGCCATGGGAGGGGGCGAGACGGCCACGGGAGGGAACATCACGCATCACCACCACCAACTGTGGAGGGGGGAAAAAGGAGAGACGCACACATCACTACATGTGGCTGGACCATTCACAGTTTGGGAGCCAGAGAAGAACTATACGAAGCCGGATCGACGCCACCGACCGACGACGCCAGGCCGTCACGTGAGAAACGCGCGCTTTTCCTACCCGGGGAATTCCCAGTGACGAGACGCGCCTACTATACACCATCCATGGCTTAACTACGCCACCGCCAAAAACCCGGCACTGTACGTCACATGCCGGTCTTTATGTCATCAAATTCCCATGCAGAAGTAAAGGTCAAATGGGGACAGCAAGATGCTGTGGGGCGTTGGAGTGACCGCACCAGTATACTTTCCGGCCCTGCCAGGCACGGACCGTCGTCGCATTGCATGATGATTGCAGTTAGTCGCGCCTTATTGTGTGTTGGGTATCAGCAACATTACTGTCCGTCTTGTGGCGGCCAACGAACGTTATTGTGGCTTTGCCAACGCCGCCTAACTGACAATAAGGAGGCTTCATCGGGAAAATATGGGCTGTTTCTTGCGTTTCTACATTATTTGGGACTTGGGCAGTGCTCCACTCTGCAATACTATTTGACGCGATGACGATGACGTGTGAAAGACGTGTGCATCATCACCACTGGATGACGGGTTACTGAACCTCCTCCGTTGCCGAGCAACGTTCCGGAATGTGTAAAAATCGACCGCATTATCCTGACCTTCGCTAATTCTACCGGATCTGGAATAAGCCATTCTTCAGACGAAAGGTGCTCTTATTCTCACCGCCTCTAACAACCCTCCAGCTACATAGCGAACTCAATCGACTCGAAAAGTTGTCGGGTTTAAAAAAATATTGAACCTTATTTCTCAACTTCCAGGGGCGCGATATGCTGCTCTATAAACTCCCTTAGCTGCAGTTACATGGAATAAGTTTATGAGCAGACGCCATTGGGTCTGAAGAGGGGGGGGCGAGCGAGTTATGGCACTTTTCCCAGCCAATGACAAAGGCTCCCTAGGAGAGAAGATGACTGTTTACTCGCCCTGCTGCTGAGACTGCAATGCTATGGATTTGCTCCAGATATTTTCATAGACTGCGCGGCTCTACAACAAGTCTATATAGCTCTGCAAATGTAGCTACAAGGATCATCCAGTCTAATTGCCCGTTTCAGCCGCTTCAAATAAGCAGCTTCATCTATAGTTACTTGAAATAAGCAGCTTCATCTAGCCACTTGAAATAAGCAGCTTTATATAGCCACTTGAAATAAGCAGCTTCATCTAGCCACTGGAAATAAGCAGCTTCATCTAGCCACTGGAAATAAGCAGCTTCATCTATAGTTACTTGAAATAAGCAGCTTTATATAGCCACTTGAAATAAGCAGCTTCATCTAGCCACTTGAAATAAGCAGCTTTATATAGCCACTTGAAATAAGCACCTTCATCTAGCCACTTGAAATAAGCAGCTTCATCTAGCCACTGGAAATAAGCAGCTTTATATAGCCACTTGAAATAAGCAGCTACTCGTTGAGTAGGTAGGTTTAGTGGTTGTCACAAGTTTTAGCTGTTATTCGACCTAATATAGCCAAAATCCCAATAGCTTTTATTAACAGCTAGCTTTAGTGGTTATCACATAAGTATGAGCTATTCGACCTAATATTGCTGAAAACTACTACGGTATACCTAAAACCCCCTAATGGCGATTTTAAACAGCCAGCTTTAGTGGTTATCACATTAGCTATATGGTTCGACCTAATATTGAAAAGTAATATGGCTAAATCCCATAATAAATAGAGTTTTAAAAAAAAACTGTCAAGTATTTAAAACTACTGCATAGCTAAAACCCTTAACAGCGGCTTTAAACATCCAGCTTTAGTGGCTATCACAAGCATTAGCTATATGGTTCGACCTAGTACTGAAAAGTAATATAGCTAAAAACCCATAATGGCGATATTAAACAGCTATCTGTAGTAGTCATCACGGATATTAGCTATTAATTATTCGACTTAATTGAAAACTGATATGGCTCAAACAAATAGCTGTTTAATTTAAACAGCTAGATTTATCGCCAGTATTAGCTAGTTCTCCGACCTAATATCGAAAACTAAGCTGTTTATTTAGTTCTATCGGTTATCGCAACTATTATAGCTATTTGACATTAATATTGAAAACAGATGTGGCTCCCAATAAGTAGCTGCTTATGAATATTAACCAATTTTTCGGCCTTTGCTGAGATAAACAATTGGCAACACACTCATTCCCGATAATAATTTTCCTCCAATAATAACGAATGTCACGGTCCGTCACATCACTCGCGTCACACCCAACTTTTGTTTTGTCACGTCCGTAACGCCTTTAGAAGCCACAATGAGCAGTGTCTTACTCCAATCCGGCTCCATGACGAGGCTGATTTGGCGCCAACCGGCGGCGTCGCGACAATCTCAAGTGTGAGAAGACAAGAAGGCGTCGTGGTCGTCGGCGTCGTCGTCGTCGGCGTCTGCAACCGGCCTGTGAAGCCCAACTGCTCACATGACAATCTGTCCGCAGCCAATGGCCTTGCCCCCACCTCCTCCCTCCCTCCCTCCCCCACACACACAATAATAAGATGGTGGCTCTCTTTGCATCGATCTGGTGGGCGTCGCGACGCGTCGGTTGCAACGCGCAGGTCGCTCTCACGTGCTCTGCGATCCTTACACATTGTGGCCAATTCTGTCACAACATATATCCCCGCATAAGTGTACGCGTCCACAACTCAAAATATATACACCAAAATCACGATTAACTGTATGTTGTTGGCCCGTGTGAACAGTCCAAACGTGTCCGGATCGTTCCGGATCGTTCCTGTCCCCCTGCAGTGCTTTTTTTAAAAAAATCCGGAAATAAACCCCTGATTTCCATCCCTCCCATTGGCGGCATGTCCCACCAGAAAATTAAGGATTCAGATCATTTTACAACAAAGTTTTTTTTGAACAGTCCTGTCACTTCCAGGCGACTTTTTGCGCCAGACCTATTGTCATGCAAAGTACGGGCTCCGGACAATTATTTTTTTATATATATTTTTATTATTCCGAGATCCCCGGGTAATTAGAGCGTGAAATTTGCGGGTTGGAACCCCCCCAGCAATCTTAATTTGAATGGGTCAAGCTTAAAGGATCTGTGTAATAATAAGTTTGTTTGCTGATAAGTATCTCTCTCTCGAAAAAGGAAGTTCCGGACAATTACTGCGCAGCTCTCGGTCTTGGTCTGTCGGCGTGGGAAAAACAAGGACCGGGTCCGGAACACTTGACGCAGAACTGGGCAAGCGAATTATTCTCGGAAGGATACGCTGCCAGCAGGTGTGTGACTTCAAAAAGAAATTGTCCATGAACTTTCATCGGGCAGATGGCCACGAGCGAATCTCTCGGGACAATGCTGCTGGGGAGGGGGGCCCGTTCACACGGGACTGGATCCGATCTGGACCCGATCTGGACCAGGTCCAGTATAGTCAGTGTAGCCAACTGACACAACCTGTCCGTTCCAGGCTGTTCCCATATAAAGGTTAAGACTTTTTCTTGGGAGCCAACCTGGCTCCGTCCCAGCAGCCAACCTGGCTCCCGAGCAGCGCCATTCTGGCTCTATCCTCAGACAACTAGTCTGCACGAGGATCATTAATGGTCGTGTAGCTATAGACAGTGTTGGATCGAGCCAAAGGAGAGTGACACCACAAGATGAAATGCTGGACACGAATGTGCAGTGGCGCCACACGCTCAAAGTCACGCAATCAGGAGCCTGCGTAGTATATATATGTTATCGATCAATCGATTAACATCCCCCAACACAACCACCTCTTTGCTTCCGGACAAAGTCATTTACGCACATAATAGTACGTACTATAATAGTATATCACAGCTTCAGGGGGGTTCAACAGCCAAGAATCAGGCGTAAATGGTGAACCATTGGGTGCACTCGTAAATCAGCAATAAATCACTCGTAAATCCGCTGTAAATCCCCATTGAATCAATCCTAAACCACTCTTGCCCAATTCATAAATCAATCGTAAATCACCCCCCCCCCCCCTTGAATCAATAATCCTAAATCACTCTTGCATAATTCCTCAACACCAACGAATAAAACCCATCAGCACTCTTCTATCATCTGAAATCACTAAATAAATCCCGGTTAAATCCCAATCGAATCAGTCTTAAACCATATACGTAAATCACTCTTAAGAAATGATTTGATTAATCATTACCTAAGAGTGATATAAGACGATTTAAAAAATTATTTAATATCACTCCGAAATCATCAATCGCATGTGATTTGAGTGATCTTAAATTTAATAACCAATTAATTAACCAACTTAAATAGCTTTTAAATCATCGTGAACGAAGCAGTGGTTGGCGGAGGGGATATGGTATCCGACTGCTAATCGGGAGGTCCTGGGTTCGAATCCCGGTGCCGGCAACCTCTAACCGTGGTTTTTCTGTGGTTTCCCACGGATCCTCCAGGAGAATTCCGGAGTTGTTTCCTAAACTAATAGGCCACAGCCGCCTCCTTCCTTTCCTATCCCAAAAAGCGCAGTAAAAAAACGAACCGAAGAGTTCCAGTCAAAAAATATATATCCCCCCTAAAGAGCCACCGGCTGATAACGGGGTATGAATTATTTATTAATATTAATATTAATATTATTATTATTAACGAGTGATTTCATACGGTTTTAAAATATTTATCGCTCCTAAATCATCAGTGTAACTCACTCATCTTAATAAATCATTAATAAACGCTTCAACATCGAGATTGGATTAAATCACGATTTCAGATGATTTTAAAACTTAAAGATAACTGAAATGGTAAAATTAAAGCCGGATTTAATGGCTCTTAAATCGCGTTGAAATCATCAATTTTGATTCATGGAATCCAACCAATTTTTGTAAAAATGTGATACTTTTATGAGGAATCTCGTGCCTGCCTCAACGTGTGTAGGGTAGGGGTGTTAACAAGGGTTCTATTTCCAGGCCCGGTTGTTTCAGGTGAGAAAACTCGATTTTTTGGGAGGGGTTGATGGGGTGGGTGGCATGGGGGAGGAATCTGGTTGGAGCCAGTGACGCACACCCTGCAACAAACTTATCGCCTCAAAGTCTGAGGAGGGTAGGGGGTCGCGGGTATAATAATAGGTGTACAGGGGGGGAAAAGGAAGGAAGGAAAGGAAAGGAAAGGACCATCCCCTCCCCAACCAAACTTCTTGACACTGGTCAAGGTCTCACAGGTGCTGAAAAGAAAAACGTGGGGGGGGGAAAGAAGAGAGCCCCCAGGCCTTCCCCAGGTTGAAAAACCCCTTCCCGAAAACCAGCTCTGCACCCGCGAACCGCCCCTTTTTGTTTCTCTCTGNCCCCCCCCCCCCCCATGCATTGCACCCAATAATAAAAGATATGCAGTTGCACCCACTCAATATCGTTGCTGGTGTGGACAATCCGCTCCCCAGCTAGGGTGCAATGTGTATAACTGTGCATGTGTATGCATAGGGTGTGTTGTGGTTGTCCAGTGTAGCGTGCTGTTGTGTGGAGGGTGGTCAACCTTGAGATGGGTTCAATCCACTCTCTGCGACTCCCCTGTTTTGATTCTTACCTTGGTGTCCAGACTATGATGGTGGTGCTCCAACAGGTAGGACCATGCCCTGACGGGACGCCCGATGCACTGTGCTCCTTGGGACAGACAGACACCTGCGAGAGAACCACCCTGCGTGTGCTCCTCAAACGCTGTTAGCAAAAGGTGGTGGGCAAGGTGGGGGGAGAGAGAGAGAGAGAAAAAAAAGAAAAAATCACGGGAGAGTGGGCGTGGTCCACCCACAGCATACCTTGCTCGATGGACCAATCGGAGGGGATCAGCCTCTAGCGGGGTTTGGCCCGACCGGAATGGGGAAGCCATCTTGTATCCAGCCAAATAACCAGGTGTGCCATAACACCTGCGAATCGACCAATACCCCTTCAACAACGAAAATACGGGGCGTGGCTTGCAACCACCGGACCAATCAACCGTCAGAACAGGTGCAAATGCGGTCCGCCATTTTGAGTCCAACAATTTGAGCGGGAAATTCGAAGAAGAGTGTACGGAACACCCAAATAAAAAGTCTGCCCCTTATTGTTATGTTTATAATCCAGTCTGGCCTCCCAGTTTCCGCTCCAGTGACCACCTGTTTTTTTTCTAAAAGAGGGGGGGAAAAGCCCACCCCTGAGGAGAAAGAAGGGTGGTCAAGGTGAGGGAAGGGGGGCGTGGAAAAGGTGTACCTGTGACCTCCATGTTGCCATATTAAGACACAAATCACAACAAGCAGTGTGCTCTCAAAACAAATTTGGCAACAGCTGGGAATCCTCAGGTGAGTCACTCATGTACCCCCACCCACCTACCCTTCTCCCCTCTTTAAAAAAAAAAGGACACACACAAACAAAAAGGGGTGAACCAAGAAATGCACAGTTATGCACAATGCACCTGAGAATTTATTCCGTTTTCAACAAGATTCAGGCTGAATAGGGGGGGGGCAAATCAGGTCAAACCAATCAAACTCTCTTTTTTTTTTACTGAAAAAACACTGCCATGACATAACAAGTTCTGGAAAAAAAAAAGTTAAAAAAAAAACCAAACATGCCACCACAGTATTTTTTTCTTGGGCACATCAGCAATGAAAATTCTCTCCGCTCATTATTTTGTCATTATATATTATATCCGCTCTATGTCTTTTTTTTTTGTGACAGGTTCGTCAAAAGTGGGGTGTGAAAAAACAGTTTGTCCTTCTAAAAAAAAGGAATTAAAAAAAAAATCATTATCTGGCTGACCATCCATTTTTTTTCCATAGCCTTACGCATAGTACGGATATCACTGCCCACTTTCACCACTTTCCCAAGTGAAGGAAAAGCTTCTTACAACCTTTTGTTACACAGCGATAAACAAAAGTACAATTTAGAGATGTTTCTTTTTTTTCCCATTCGCATGATTTTTTTTTGGCACACAGGTTCTTTTTCGAGATAGGACGAAAAAACCACCAAAAAAACATTCACGGCTATGTCGCCATGAATTGAACAGCACGGTTTTACAAGTACAAAGTACTCCAGTGGGGAGAGGGGCTTTTCTTTTTAAAAAAAACATTCACAAAAAGAAATTACATACGACATACGCTGTGGTGAAAGGTCGACACCTCTTTGGGCTTATATTTATGACAATTTTCATTCACAGGGCGGCTGGTCAGGAGAGGCCTTGTCTTTTTTTTCCCGTCCCAAAAAAAAAAAAAAATTTGAATAAAAATAATATATAAATCGACAACAACAATAGTATGAGGCAAGACCACGCACAAGTTACACCTGCACGCAAAACACACTCATAGTCGCACCAGTTCAAAAAAATAACAATAAGGGGGCAACAATACCAGACACAAAAGGGGGGGGGGGGGGGAANCCACTTGAGAATTTTATTCAGCTAAATAACCGCGACAAAAAATAATAGGCAGGAAATAAACTTTGGGGGGGGGAGGCAGAAAAACAAAAAGAAACAAACAGGATCAACGCCATCTTGGATTAATTGTTCTTTTTCTCTCTCTTTTCCACCATTTAATAGTCAGTCTACGCAGCGCCAATCACTCTGGCGCCAACAAGTCTCTCTCCAGCGCCAGAGGGCACCCTTCACAAATCGCTCACAATTCGCTACGTAAATTTCCCATCCCAGCAATTAATTTTCAAAACAAATTTAAGTTAAATCCCCTCCCCCAGCATATTTTCAATTTTTTTTCTCTTTTCTTCCCCAATCAAGCCCTGGTGCCCTCTGCACAAGGAACTTGCAGACGTAATAAGATTAGCCATAAATAATTGACCACAGCCCCTTTTCACAGAGCAAGTCCCATCGTGCAAACACATGTCATTAACCACTTGAAGAAAAAAAACATACATTACAGTGTTGAGTGAGGGACGAGTACAGGGGGAGAGGGGGGTGGATAGGCGGGGAAGCACAAACATGGCCACCGACATTTTTTGCATAACATTTTTGCATTGTGAGGAAAAACGAAGGATGCGCACATGCAGAGGGAAGGTTTAAACAGGATCAGGTAATGCAAGTGTCTCTTCACGTGCGACCAATTGTCACTCTACGGGTTTAAAAAAAAACAAAAAACTTCACTCGCCAAAAAAATGTACAGAACTTTAAAAACGTCCCACGGGCGGGGGAAAAATATGAAATAAAACCGGCACAGCCCTATATACTTCTTTACACACACTCCCTTATAATTACATAATTCTTTGCCCCAACACGCCCAGCGAACTTGGGTTCTTTCCCCACTAGTTGGTATGCTATATCACATTGAAGTTTTTTTTTTCTTTTCTTAAACGTATCTGCAGTTATGTGGACACGGCTTAGAAAAAGGGACGGGAAGGAAACAGTTCACTAACACTATCCCATAGCCTGGTGTGTGTCGGGAGAGGGGATTAAAAGCAGGTATGAAAAACACCTTCCGAAAAATGTTTCCGGCAAAAAAATACTCATTATCGCTACAACTCGCTCGTCCACATTAGTCCTGCTTAATGTATTTTTTTTCTTCATATAATTACATTTATTTCAAAAAAACTCTTCCTATACTCGTATAGTAGTGTAGGTGCAAAGCAACTCACAACAATTGAAACATGGCAACCTTACAATTACATTTCATTGGTTATACTTTTAAGTATCGGAGCAGATAAGCAGTGCTAATGTGACGGGATGTTTTCCAGATAAGAGCACATTTTTCTCTCTCTTTTTTACGCAAGTACCCTCCCCGCTATAATTTTTCGGTGCCAAAAAAACCTAACACTGCGAAAAACGTTACACCAGCTGTTAAATACACGCTCTACACGTGGGGAGGGTGAAGGGGCAGGGGATTGAACTGGGAGGGAGGTATACAAAACGAAACAGGGGAAAAAAAATCCACAACACATCATTATGCACGAGGGCTCACTTGAGGAGCTGTGGCCCAAAAAATATAATAAACAAAAAAAAAAAAAAAACACATTGGCCACTAAAAGGCCTTCAAAAAACAGCACTGTACAACAAGGCTTTTTGCATTGAGAAGTCCTCGGATGGGGTAGGAGTTGGGGCAGGGGTCAAAAGGTGGGCGCAGAGGAGAGATGGGGGGGAGAAATTATTATTTTTTTTTTTAGCCACACACACTCACATTATCACTCTCCACAACACCACCCTCCGCAACCCACCCCCCAAAATCTCCTCCCCATTTTCCAGGAATTTTAAAAAGAAAAAAAACCACAACCAGTGGTAACCCCTCCCAAAACTAGTATATACCATGTTTTTTCTCTCTCTTTCTCTGGCTCCTCGATATCACTACGCGTATATTACACACACGACTTTCGGGGGGGGAGAGGCGCATCACACGATCAAAGTCTTGGCTTCTTTTTCTGTCCTCGCCTCTCGAAAAGTTTGCTGCACAAAACTAGGCCCCACAAGATATATATATATGTACATATATATCCTTACTCCACTTCTATTCGTTTATTTATCATTATTTTGTTCTTCGTATTGTCCATCCACACGTCATCCCCCCCAATTCACTTTTTGTCAAAAATAAATCCTCTCTCCACTTTTTCCATTTTCTCTAAAATTGACGGCAACTGACTGCCTCGTTATTTTCTTTTCATTATTCTTGTGGCATGTCTGAGAGTGTGGCTGCATCTATAATATTTATATATATAATATGTACAAATCAAAAACTTGATAATTGTTTTTTTTTTCCTTCTTCCTTAATTGGGACTGGATATAAAGGGGTATTGGAAAATGGGCGCTTTTAAGGTTAAGTAGGAGCTTTTTTGGGTTAGTAAAAAACATTACTGTGTCAGTTTTCCCATCTCTCGTTTTTTTGTTTTTTTTAAAGCCCTGGGCAGGCTAGTTTTTTAGGTCCCGGATCCATTAATCATTTCGTCTTGGGACTACAAGAAGGGAAGGTTGCCGCGCACTTCAGGCAGAGAAGGAAACAAAAAATAACCCGCCTGAATCAGCAACAATTGAAAACGACGAAAAAGAGTGCCAAGAAACGAACCTATCATTAAAGCAAAACTGACTGTGGGAGGTCAGGTAGGGACGGGTAGGAACGCAGGGGAAAAGGAGAGAAAGAAAAACCCACAGCCTATAAAAATGCACATGTAAAACAGTTGCCCCCACAAAAAAATGTCTGTCCAAAGTGTATAACTTTTTTTTTTCATTTTCTTCACAACGCTCGTTAATATTTTGAAAAGCGAGTTTTCCCTAATTTTTTCATGTTTTTTTTGGCACACTGATTCTATACAAACTGGATGTAACCTTCGGAGGTCCGGGCGGGTTAAGTTAAACGATGCCTTGCAAAAAAAGGTTTGGGCCTGCCAAAAAAGCACAAATCCGTCAGGAGCACACTAATAGAAATCTGGGAACGCAAAATTCATAATCACAAAAGGGGAGGGGGAAATCAACACATCATATACTAGCTGCATCATTTGAGATTTGGATTAAAGTCTGCTAAGGGCAAATAAACAACCAAAAAAATTGCTTGCCCCACAAAATGCTCCTAAGGTGTTAATACTAAAAAAAACATGTCCACACACACACAAAAAAAATATAAAGAGAAATAAAGCTCTACGTCCAAACACTACAACCAGAGTAGCAAGGGGAAAAGTGGCTCGAAAACTTCATTGCAAAACATAAACCCAACCCTCCAGTCTCCTAAAAAAATCTTCCTGCACTTTTTTTTGATTCTTCATTCGCTTCCCCCTTTGCCGTCCTTGTACAAAATCATCAATGTGTAGACATGTCCAGGTCTGAAGTTCTCAAAAGAAAGACCATCAGCGGCCAAATCACAGGGATACGCCGGGCCCCCCCAGTGTTTAAAAATAATAAAAAAAAAAAGAGTAGGGGACGAACAAAAAAAAACATTCGTCATGAAACAGGCAAACGAAAACTATAAAGATGCCTAGAAACCAGGTTCATCTCCTTTTTTCTATCAAGTTTGTCCAGCGAAAAGCACGAAAGTTAATGTGTGGTGAGGCACTTTGTGCCGCTCAAAAAGGGGCTGTCATTTTCTTCTTACTCTTGTTACCGCTTTTTGTCTATTCAAATTTCCTACGTGTTTTTAGTTTTCTCATCGTTATTTTTTTTCCCTCCATATATATATATATATATATGTACCATGGATAGGCATTAATAGCAATATTGAGGACAAGGGAAGTTGAGGAGGGCGAGAGTTCAGGACGAGCTTCTCCAGTCTTGAATTGTCCAGCTTGGTATAGATCCAGTGATTGAGGCAGGGGAAATAAGATGGGTGATGAGGAAGGCAAAATGCCTGCTGCGTCACACTCCCACACCTCCCGAGGGGTGTGGAGGGGACTGCTTGATAGAGGAGGGAGGAGGCAGGGGGTGGAAGGGAGGAACATTGCTTCCCTAAGCCACACAACCTCCCCCACAAAAAAAAAAAGGTTTCACCCGTTTCCTCTTCGTCGCTGGCCTCCCAGCAAAAAAGGGACAGTTCACGCCACAGGATGGGAGGGAAAAAACAATTGTTTCAAAAAAAAAACTAACGTTGGGTTCCGTGCACCCTTTCAGACGCCTCAGTTATTTTCCCGTACCCCAATGTTCTCATCATCACTTGAGCGAACGCAGCCTCAGACTCTCGAACCGGTCGGCTCCCGTGTTGAACCTCCTGCTGCCACCTTCTCCATCGTATCCACGGTGGTGCCTCCTGTCTTCTTCCCCTCCCCCTCCTCCTCCTCCTCCCCCGCCTCCCCGACCACTAACACTAGTCTCACCCTGGTAATCCCTGTAGTGATCTCTCTGGTCATAGTCCCTGTGGTCGTAGTGCCTCCCATGGTCCCTCCTGTCCCAATCCCTGTACTGTTGCGACTGTCTCCCTCCTCCTCCTCCTCCTCCACCCATGGACGAGTAGGACCCGTTGTTAGTCGATCCAGATGAGGAGCCCCGGCTTGAGAAGCGGAAGCCTCCACGGCCAAAGCTCCGGGAGTCACGGCCCTCACGAGATTCTGGAACGCAAGGTCAGGTCAGTCCACTTATCCATCGGAGACGCAGTTGCTCTGGTCAAGTTATGTTCACCAAGCACAGAAAGTAAACTCATGCATCATTTCAGAGCAACACAAGAATTTTTTAAAATCAACTCATCAGGACTATGTTAGTTGTAAAATAAGAGACAGTAAGCCATGC
This sequence comes from Catajapyx aquilonaris, assembly GCA_000934665.2. NCBI lineage: Eukaryota > Metazoa > Arthropoda > Diplura > Dicellurata > Japygidae > Catajapyx > Catajapyx aquilonaris. The sequence goes on from KZ537981.1 coordinate 189,326, forward strand.
AGTTAGGGGGAAGAACACCCTGCCTCTATTTGGATGGGCCACACACGAGCTTCCGACCGGATAGGGCACAGCTTTGACCCTTGCATGTCAATGACCATAGACTATTTAGTTTTGCTGACACCCTAAATGCAGAAAATGGCATCCATGCTTATTACTGATCTGCCCACAATATTGACGGAGGTTAAATAAGTTGCCCTTAAAGTCATAATTGCCAAGCATGATTTCACATGCAACACAGCACTGCCTATCGCCATGCCACGGTACATCTTTGAATCGCTTCGAATATTCCCCAACATTCCTTACCATCCCAATTTACTAAATGGCACGCTGTAAACGGACGAAAAACAACGAAATAACTGACTATATGCACACATCGATGTCGTCTGACATTAGCTCCAAGAGTCACTGGAAGGGCCCCTTGGGCGATAGAGCCAGAAACCATTAGTATGTGTCTCGCTTTGACACCAGAACCGCCCATGGTACAATCGGTCTGGCAACACTGGAGACGGAAAACACTAAACCGGCCACTCTCACGTTTGAGAGGGCTCTTGGGCGTTAACACTCTCCATGCAAAAGTGCTCTGGACTTACTCATGCTCTGCGCGCGTGTGGGTGCTGCGGATGAAGCAGATGCCTGGGTGGAGTGTTGGGCCGAGTCCTTCCTCCTGTCCTTGGGTCCCCCTCCCCGCTCTCTCCCGCTGCACTCGCTGCTGTCCTGCAACTCCTGCTTCTGCCTGTGTTCCGAGCCCTGCTGCTGCTGCCTCTCCATCTTCTCCCTCGCATTCTGGGCCACCTGAGCGTAGCTGAGCCTTGGAGGAGGACCGCTGTTGTCCTTATGGGATGCTGGCGGTGGGCTGCTGACTGGTCGCGGGACAGACGATGCCGAGGAGACCCCGGACGAAGTCGACGATGATGATGAGGAGCATGAGGTGCCAACGCCAGTTGAAGTGAACCTGGTTTCACCAGATGTGCTCCCAACAGTCATGGTGGAGGCGTCCATGGTCGGCACGGCAGACTTGGAGGACCGTGTCTGCTGTGCTGGGGCTGGAGCCGGTGGAGTAGGCGACGCAGCGTGGTGGAAGGGAGGGGACGGGGAGGAAGGTGGAGGAGGAGAGGCGGCAGCCCTGCCAATGTCCCCATTGGCCAGCATGGTGTCGTCAGTCTTTGTTGCCTTGTCACACGTGTGCTTCGCACCAGACCTGCAAGTTCAAATATAAAATGCATTAAGTCACACACCATTTTACTGTAATTCAATCCAGCCCCAAATGAACTGATACAGTTGACAAAAATGTAGTGCAAAGCTGACTGAGGCACAGGAAAAAAAAAGTCATGTGCTTCAACTCAAGTAACAGTAAGCACCTATGATGTGCGTCTCACTTGACACCTATGCCACCATACTTGACAGTGACTAGGCAACACTTGGAGACCTACACCTTGCTCATGTACTTGTACAGTGTTGGGACATAAATCGAGGCATACTGCTAGAGACATTTTACGAAGCTGCAAAAAGAACAAACGGAAGCAATGCAGTTAGTGAGACAAGAGTGAGATGCGTGCGAGCAAGAATTGGTGGGCTGTGCAAGTCGTGTAGGGGAAGGGTTGGCATTTTTAAATGTGCAGGTATAATCGTCCCAGCCCACCACTTCTTGCTCGCACGCATCTCACTCCTGTCTCACTAACTGCATTGCTTCGGTTCGTTCTTCCGCCGCTTCGGAAAATGTCCCTAGCAGTATGCCTCGATTTATATCCAACACTGTACTTTCAGCTGACAGTTGCAAGATGTCTTATTGCACAATGCCTGCGATGAAATAAGATCAGCAGCGATTACTCACCTCTCGGCTGCGGCAAAAGTCTGTGCGTTGGGCATTGTGTCACCGGCGCAGTTGAGCATGGCGTCTTCCCCGCTGTTCCCGACCCCAATCTCCCTGTACTCCTTTTTCCTCTCCTTCTTGCCGCCCTCCTTCCCACCGATTCCAGTCGCCTTCTCTGCCCTGCTTGCTGCAGCTTGACTAGTTTGGGCCTTGGCAGCAGCCTCCGAACTGTGACTGGCTGGGGTCGCTGGGGTGGATGAGGAAGACTGCTGCGGCACTGTCGGCTTGGTGGCCACGACATGTGTGGTCGGTGTTGCCCCAGAGACAGCGGAAGAGACGGCCACCACTGGCGAGCCAGGGCTGCTGGCCACCCTGCTGCTGCCACCGCTCGACCCGCCACTCACGCTCAGGGCCGCCAGCGTCGATGTAGCAGCACTGACCGAGTCAGGCGCCGTGGCAGTGACAGTAGAGGTAGGTGATGCCATCACCACAGCTGGAGTAGGAACCACTTTTGCCTTTGCTGTGCCTTTCACCACATCAGACAACCTGAAATATTACATTACCGGCATTGTAAGGCACCACTCACATTTTGGAACTTGTAATTTGTTGACCCTGCGACTTGCCTGCTCTCCCAAGGTGAGGTTTCGGCAGTGTCGTCTTGACTTGGGGCGGCGAAGGCAGGGTCCCCCTCTGACCCCGGGAGAGGTGGGAAGGAGTTGGCTTGGAGCTCAAACTCTCTCACTGTAGAAGAAGTGGAGGCTGGAGCAGGATGGTGGTGCCCGTCTGCGGAGGACAGGGCAGAGGAACCACTGCCAACAGTCACTCCCGACAAAGAAGCACCACCAGCGGCGGGGGTGGCAGGATGGTCCTTGCCACCCCCCAAAGAGGAGCCGGCGGGAGAAGAGGCTGAGGAGGTTGGACCCTTCCCACCGGAGGAGGGGTAGCCTCCAGACGCACCATCCTCATCACGCAGACGTCTCCTGTTGCGCGGCCTGCAACAACACATTAGGTGAGTCAATGGTCAATGACACCAAAATTCAATTCAGGCAGCCAATCTGCCCGAGTGTTTTTGGACATTGTCGCCAAGGGAAACTTTGTCAAATTCCATGGTCTTTCCTCGACATGCCCAAGCTTTTGATATGCGTCTCATATGACACCCGAGTCTGCCCGGTGATGCACGGCGACCTGGCAACACTTGAGACAACCCTTCCTTCATGCATCCGACAACATGCAAGTATCCTAGGGAACCAACCCATCCCATGGCTTACACACCCTTCATGGACTTTAAAAACCAAACAGCGGTTCGCTCAGCATTACAAAACTGATAACAACGGTACCTGGGTGGCAACACATCCTTTGGCGTGCTTATGCTGTTGGACACTGCTGACAAGGTAACCTCCCTCCCGTTGACGGCCCGGACGTCCGCCTCCTCGCCTCCTCTGCTCCTCCCACTGTCTTTTCCATCCTGCCTGCCTTCCCCTGTCCCGAGTGGCTGCTGGGACACTGAAGTGGCCACAGGGTGGTGATGGTGGTGGGTTGGGTGGTGGTGATGCGTCGGGTGGTGCCCGTGGTAAGCGTGCTGCTGGTGGTGATGACTAGTAGCAGTTGCAACTGGGCCCGTCACAGGCTGGGAGGAGGCGGAGGGAGTGGAGGAGGTCGGGATGGCTGCGGGAGGGGGAACCGGGTGGGCTGTCACTGCTGGTGCAGCGAGGGCGGAAGAGGACAAGCTCTGCCTGTACCCGCCGGAACCTGCCGGCAACGCTTCCACCCGGGCGCTGGAACAAATTGCGCTTGTAAGTCCAAAATGAGCACATGTGAAAGGTGCTGATCACTAACCTTGCGCGAGGGGCGGCCAGAAGGCCTCCGCCGGGCACTGTGGGTAGCACCAGGGGCAGGCCCTGGGCAGCCACAGTGGGACCTGAGTGCACTGAATACCCTCCGGATGAGGAACCTGTCGTAGGAGCCTGCCTACTCCCCCCAGTGCCCACTCCCGAGTCACCTGCGCTTCCCACCCTGGACTGCTTCCGTCCTAGGTCCCTGCCCCTCCCTCCTTGCGGATACCTGGCTGCTCCCCCGACACTGGCTGCCCCGCTTCCCCCGCTCTGGGCATGCTTGACGAAGGTGGTGGCTGTTGGCGCAAGTCCGTTCACAGAGAAGACGGCGTTGAGGTCGTAGAAGCTGGTGGCTGCAGCAGCACTCCACGCTGTTGGCATGACTCCCGGATGGTAGAATGGGGCCGGTTGCTGGAACGTCTGAAGGACCAAAGGATATTAGCACTTCGTCTAGTTCCATAGAACCCCCCCAAGTACAAGTTAATTCAAAACTCACGTAGACATGAACCTGCTGGTTTCCGAATCCAACGGCCGTAGCTGGCTGGGCGGCTGCAGCAGCTGCCAAACTCGTTCCATTGGCATACACCACCCTAGCCTGCTGACCTGCCTGCTGGAAAGCTGCGGCTGCATTAGCCGCTGCAGCCACTGCTGCACTGGGGTCATAGGCCACTGGGGTGCGGTACCCATTCTTCCCTCCGACAGGTGGGAACGTACCAGTTGCGATGCGGTTCATCGGCTTGGCTTTGATGCGTGCCATTATAGGCTTGCCCTAAACCGCAAGAGTCAAGTCATTGAATCAAAGTGAACCATGTTTACTTCCCCCAGGAAATGCCCAAGCGACTCACCCTGAACTCCCTGACTTCTTCTCTGAGAAGCCTGTAGGCCTTCTGTGCATCCTCATCCGACTCAAAGGTGACATACCAGCTGTTGTTGTGGGCAAACTCGCAAGACACACATTTGGGGCAGTTGTCCGCTGAGAAAAGTCCTTTGATCTCCTCGATTGGGGTGTTGTCCGGGATCTCCCTCAGGATCACTATGCAGCGCTTGTGGTTCGGACGCACTTTATGGCCCTCTGCATCCACCTGCACGTTAGAGGATTCTGAAACGGCAAGGGAAGCAATGACCAGATGAGTAAACCTGGTTCAGACACAACGTCAGTAAGATCTCGCACTTACCCCTCAACACCTCCGTGATCAGGTTAATGTCCTTTGTCAGTCGCTTGATCTGGTTAAAGTTGGCCACTGTCCAGATAGGCACATATTGGTCGGCATCCATTTGAGACACCAGGTAGGCATCGTTAGCCAAGTTCTCTCTGAAAAGTTATGCGCATGAGTTGCAGTGTTGGTTAGCGAAACATTGCAATGGCAACATTAGGCGTCTCTTTCAATCCTAGTAACCATGATAACCATCATACTATTACGAAGAGTCATTTCCGTGCCTACCTCCCAGGAGCAACACATTCTGGTTTTCTTATGGAACTGTTGTTGTTGCAGCATGGTTACCATGACGGTTACCATGGCGGTTACTATTGTTACTAAGATTTAGATGTAGCAATCATATCAACGGCATTAATTTGATTGCTTTTTCATTTCATCTCTCGACGACATATGACACACACCAAGACAACCCCTACAGACATGTAAGATTGTGTCACCTCGAGAAGTAGTACTCAAGCTGAGCGGCCAACAACTGCTTGAGGTGCTCCAGAGGTATGCTGGGCTCTGTTGGAGTAGCAGGAGCGGGAGGAGTAGCAGGAGCAGCAGCGACAGGGGCAGAGGTAGTTGCAGCAGCAGCAGCAGCAGCGGGCGAGGCGGGCGAGGCAGCTGCAGCGGCAGGTGAAGTCGCAGCTGCGGAAGCGTCTTCATTGTTGCCGTCATATGATGCGGCAGTGGCGGCCGCTGGCATGGTCGAAGTGCTGCCGTTCTGTGCTGCCATGGCTGCCGTGGGCTGCCCCTGCTCATAGCTGGCCTGGCCTTCTGCTAGGCCATTGAGGCTGCTGAAGAACAAAACCACCGTTTCAGGCACACTTCCAATGCAAGTCAGTGGAATTTCACACACAAATTGGCACAACAAAATGCAACACGCTAAAAATCTGCAAGCCGGACGTCCACTGCTTCTGCTGTGATAGTAAAGCACACAAAACAATCCTAAACATGAGAACGTCTTGTCATGTTCATAAACCTTCTACTGTATACCAATACCAACAATAACGTTGCCTTTATAAAAGACAGAAGGCTAAAGGCGCCTTCCCATTATTGACACGGGATCCTTTCCCGGACGAATTATTTTGTGCATCATTATAATTTTTAGCACCGGCCGTTGCTAATTACATTCGATGAAAAGGTGGAATCCAAGTTTTTAAATCGTTCTTCTCTTTAGTGAAAAAACTGGGCTTGAAATTTGAGATTTTGCAGTCGTTTGCTGCACTTCAAATGGCCTTAAGAGTGGCATTATTGTTCGCCCAAACTGATAATAGTTAATGACATAAATGCCGGTTGCACCATGTTGCAACACCTCAAACGGGAGATTACAATAGAGAATCTTCTTGTGGCATGTTGAATTTCATGAAAATTATTGTTTGTGAACAATACCATATGCAGCTCTAAACACTCATTCATCAGCACTTTCTGTGGCCATTTAAATTGGGGATATTCGGGCAGATATTCAGCTTGGTCTAACTTAATGATTGCAAACAGTGGATAACCAGGGGCCGAGTTTGTGCTTCACAACTCATTCGCACAATGCAAACCACTCTCTATCAACTCACTTGTAGTCTGCTGCTGTCGGTGCCACTGCAGCTGCGTCAGGGGTGGTGGTGTAAACTGCCACCCCAGGAGATACCTTGCCAATGTCCCCATTCATGTAAACGTAGCCTGCAAGCAAGACAATTTCAGATTAAATACGGAAAAAGTCCCCCTTCTTCAAATCCAGCCGTTTCAACTTCCCAGGAATTAATATACTTTTCAGGTGTTGCACACGGAACACGGAAATGCAGCTTGGCCAATTCCTAAGTGCTACTTTTACGACCATTGGCTCTGGTGTGAGGGTTGGAGTGCTTATTACCTTCCTTTCCTGCACATTTTCAGTCATGACTTTGCCTTTTTTTTATTAATTTTGTCACCCAAAATTACACACGCAATTGGAAAAGCACTGGTGAACGAAATCGGAATAAAGCCAACAATGCAAACTTAATCAGCTCATAAGGGCACACAAATTGATTACGCAATTCCAATTAAACATATAAAGGCAGAAGAGTGCCACATGATGGGAAGATGGTATTATCTTTAAAATCAATATTTTAAATTCAGTTAGTAACACTGTGTGAAGCGCACAAATGCCGACATTTGTTCAAAAAATGCAAATCACTCCGTACTTTGCAAAGCCGCATTGATATCTGCTTCACCTAGAACATGAACTCTTGACCCACATATCAAATTAATGACCTAGTCGTGTTACGCACTCCATGCAACAATCCAATTACAGGCCGGCCCACTCAGACCCTGGCGGAGCATCACATTGCACTTGTCAAATACTTGTGCACTCGATTGCAATAGTCCTGTTCCAGCGCCCTTTCGCTTGACCGAATCAGGTTTCTCGGCACCACGAAACGTCCCAAATGAACTTCCCACGCGCGTTACGTTCCCTGAACAATTAACAGGACGCACACGAAGTAGTCATCTGCATTAGTCTCTGTGGTGTTAACTTGAGCAGCACAACCCGATTTCGGGTTCTTGGCATGCCTGCGGCCAAGTTAATGAACCGCAACCAGGTCCATCGCATATTGATTTTGCAGCCAATACATAACTCTAGCACAGTAATGCCGCCACCATCCTACGGGCCTCGTTCCAGCAGGTAGCGCCTCACATGCTCCCAAGCAGCCGCACCTGCCAGTCTGGCCATCACAGGATTACATCTGTAGATATCAAGCATGTCGTAACCGAAGCCACGATAATTGACGATGTACTATCAGTCCAACAAGAATTGTCGCAGCGGCAGCGCACGAACTACAATCTATGAGCACAGGTATACGATTGACTGTAGTTCGTGCGCTGCCGCTTGCGACAATTCTTGTTGGACACCAGGTACTATACGATAAAGGTGCGTTTACATGCGAACGATTTGACAAGCCGAGGCTGAGTAACGCAAGTAACCAATATCGTTTGCGGTGAAAATCAGCCTCGACGAAGACTCCGCTCGTCAAATCGCTCACATGTAAACACACTTTTAAGATATACCGCTGGAAAATTCCTCAAATAAATTGCCCTGCGTCTTACATGCGCAAATACACTAAAACCTTCCTTTCCTGAATATGATCTGCTGAAACGGGTCATATACGCAATCAGGCTGGTGAAGCTCGCCGACTACCCTACCCACGCGACCTAATTTAAGCACCATCCTTAGGACCTCGCATCAAACGCTCCCTGCCAATCGACACCTGCAACGGAACACCTCACCGGCACAGGTTGTTCAACCCGTGTCACCACGGTGTGTTCCGCAGCACCACACCGCATCACCACTACGCAATGTGGGTGCTGTGTGGCCCTCCCATTTCGGCCCCCCCCCACCCTGTGTTCTCGCCCCCCAGGGTTGTTTCCCCCTACCTTCCTCAGCCCTTGTGATCCCGACGAGGGGCGAGAGAGAGGCATGCACCCAGGCCTAGTTCGCCCCACTCTCTTTTCCCCTTCACCACCCA
>KZ537982.1:0-71907 GCA_000934665.2 Catajapyx aquilonaris
TTAGTATGTTTACCTCCTAACTAGTCCAAACAAATCCCTGAGGTCAATTCTTGCCGTCCCGTCATTTCCGTCTACACCCCCTTCATTGCCTGGACTACCAGTTTCTTTGGCTGGCATTGCTGTTCCATATTAGCAGGTGTATTCTGGAAACCGAGAGTGGAAGCACAGCAGATAAAGTCGGTAGGTGGCAGGAAGAGCTGGGAAAGTGTGTGTGGTATGGTGATCGTGGCAGGAGGAAAAAGGGTTTCTGACCGCTACACCCAGGCAATAAGAGAGCTGGTTCCAGTAAAAAATTATTTAATGTTGCATCAACAGTGAACAGATCATACATCATAAGATTGTAAAACTTGCCTGTTGTGCAATTCATTTAGGTCCTAGCAAAGGATTTTCAAGCAGACAGTCTGTCTGTAATAACATGAAAACCAAAGTCCAGCAAATATTTTTGCAGAATGGCACACTCCACTATAGGCATTTCACTTTAGCATAATCTCAGTTTATACTGTACCACAAATCACAAAAAATAGATTACCGGTGTAATCAATTTTGGCATGTAATCAGGTGTAATAATTACTGGTAATCACAATAAATAATCAGGTGTGTCCTTGAACCTGGAATTGTTAACCACATAGTATATGCGGTCATCCAGAATCTTGGTATTCCTTGTCGGCATACTGGCTCTATAAATACTGGCTGTCAGAAATGCTGAACTTCTTTGGTACCTTCTGGTTTCACACAAGGTTCCTTATCACTTGTACCATTTAGACTTCCTTGGTTTTGGCATTTAAACGCCTCTTCTTCCTGAGATTATCCAATTCTTCCGTCACTAAGGACATTAATTCATCAGCGGAGATTTCACCTTTCCTCTTCTGATGGCCATTTGTAGCAGTTCTCACTTCCAATAGTACCTTTTCTTTAATCTTCTTCATATCTTGCACAGTCAGGTCATAATTTTTACGCTCCTCATCATTGTCTGATTTTATCTCGTGCATTAGCGACCTCTGGAAATATTTTAAAAAATACACAAGTTTTCTTTACACTGCAGAAAATAATGATGTCGTACCTTGAATTTGAGCACTGGTTGAAGATACTGTAGTATCCAGTCTGTGTCCAGATAGGTTGCTTTCACCCATGGAAGGTGCCTTGCGAAAGAGCGTATTATGCCCTCCATCCGCTCCCGATGCTGTTTAATGGCTTTTAATGGTCTGACTCGCACATGAATTTGATCCAGAAAAGTTTTCATTTTCACATCTCGCCTTTCATGCCAACTACAGAAGGCAAGGTATGTAGAGGCTGTTGCCGCAGTGGGCAATGACACATCATACGGCATCAGATCAGACGAAAATATGTGGACATAAATGTGCAGAAGCTGTGCGCTGCGCTGGACAATAGCATCGCGCTCCTCTTCCTTCCCATCCCACAACTCCAGGACGTCCCGGGCACGAGATATCAACATATTCCCCACCTGCATTGCTTCAGCCACAACCACATCCTTGGTGGAGATTAAAATTAGTAACAAAGTCATCACATTGTCTTATGATGCCACTTGTGTGGTTATACCTTCTCCGACGGTGTGCTTTCCAACTCGTTGTCAGCTGCAGCCTCCACCACACCTCCTCCGCTTCCAGAGGGCAGCTCTGCCCCTGTGTCCGCTCCTACCAACTCTTCTGACATCGTGCTTCGGAGGACTACGTACAACAAAGGACAAAAGGACAAACAACCAAGGAAACAACCAAAGACAACGTCTGGACAACGTTGTCTCCTCTGATGACGATAGAAATAATCTGGTAGCGATACAGTCACCCATACTGTATTCATCGTAAACTGTATCCATCTAACCTTCGAATGAAATGTCAAATATTTATGCTCTGGCGTACAGTACACCTCAGTTGAGATGGTATAGGCTCTGTACAGTGCAAACTTCTTTAGCCTTTGCCTTTTGCCATCCCCTGCAGCATTTTCAGTAAATTCGTCTGGAGAGTGTCGAGCTTGGATGTCAAAACAACCTCCGTGTGCTTAGTTAGTAAGAGAGGCTGCGCAAATTCGATGACCTCGGGCAACAGCTCATTAGGTATGCATGTCTTTGAGGATATACGGTCACTTTAGGGGTAATATGCGAGTCTCGCTTCGTCGGCATGACTGTGTACAAGAAGCAGACGTTTACGGCATACGGTTGTGCAGGGTGGGGCATTGCCCGATGTTTAAAAAAAGTAGGAAAAGGGGGAAAACAGTTATGGATTGTTTGTTTCGGCATCCTGTTGAATTGTTGCGGTTTATTATTTTGGAAACTGGTCGTTGAGAATATTAGCTACACATAGAAATCAATGCTGGTGTTGCAAATATTGAAATGATTTTCGCTTCTGATGGAGCAGAATGGGTTGCTCCAACAATGGAATTTGACAAATAAGAATTAATTCCACCATGAATGCTGCTATGAGCCTATACCACGTGTCGGTATTACTCTTCATTTTCCTTTATGAAACTCGCGCTGTCATTCTCATTATGTCAAGCGGTCGAAAATAAACTGCATCCAATACATGCTTTACTGTAGCCTACATTGCAGCCTATTACGTTTGCGAGAGCAGCGTATATAATATTGAGACATTTTAAGGTCGATTTTCCCAGTAAACAAATCATTAGAGAATGATTAAGTACATGCAGCATATTCGGACAACATCGAGCGACCAATTCCATGCAACTTATAGGCTACATCATGTTTGATGACTGATGATTCCACCACTCTGAGTTATAACAGGTTATAAGCATATGCAAATGCGGAGAATTCTGAGGCAACAAAAATAGACTGCAGTATGCTGCAGCATTATGTAAGTGTAGGTGATGAATCTACAGTATTGAAATGTTGATGCTACGTAAATATTGCAAACAGTTTCTCCCCACTCGAATACTCTTAAGGGCAGGGTGTGCTGCTATATCTACAGCATAATGACATAGGTATTTTAAAATCTTAAACTATGTATATGAGTCCTAACTTGCTTGTTGACATTGATGAGACAATATTACTCACTTCAAGCATCTCTCCTGAACGCAATATAAAGCACTTCACCACAGTAAAAGCATTCCTTCACATAATCAGTTTCAGGGTGTTGTTTAATTACATTTAATAAAATAATACTGTACGTACTACCAACATTTTAAGGTACAACGGAAACTGTTTTAGACAAAACATTCTCCAGGCACTCGGACCATAATGTATAATATCGCACTGTATAACTTACAGTTATTTACGCATTGTATGTACAGTGTACCATTTTGTTCCCATCACTGCCCACTCGTCCAATATCCCACACCTTTTTTGCTCGAACCGACACCTCATATAGCGTGGGGTTTCTGGAAATCCCCATGCGGCCATAGATCATGGGTGTCCGTATTATTAACTCAACGGAATCGAAGGATCCCCCCCCCCCCNCCCCCCCTAATCTCAGTTTGAAAATGTTCGGCCAAAGTATATTAGGAGCATGCCTTCTGATATTCCAACGTGTACTATACCTTACAATATTTTTGTCCCGTGCGGTGCCAATTGGTTTCGCGGTATACAGTTTGACCTGATCCTGATGAAACATAGCACTTATCGGAAATCGTCAGCTGCTTGTGCTGAAACAGATGTTTCATTTTCCAACTATACATAAGACTCTCGTATATCCGTGCGAGGCAAACATTTGCACCTCAGCTCTCACCAGAACTTCTTGTGGATCGGGATGGATGGCTCCTACAGGTGCAGGATCGAATAGAAATCATTATTTTAGAGAATGAAAATGGTCACGCGCCCCATTCAAATGACAGCCTGTAAAAGCATCCATTATATCATTATTCAGGTGTAGGGCACCAAATTTTCCGCCATTAATCATTTTTGATGCTTGCATTGTACTGACACTACTAAACGTGTGACGGTGAAACGTTTTTTAAAAGGCTATCCTAATGATCAGCATGCTCCCGTTGCCATGACGCCACGTGGATTATATCGCTATCTGCAACATATTCAGACGATGGAACAAATCTGCAAATCCTAAGGGAAGAACCGACGTGCACTCTCATTTGCATATAAACATTACCCTAGACCCCCATGTTGCATAATGTAAGCGATATCCGTACTGTTACAATACACCCTGTGCATACAGTATCCCCAAGATCAATGTCAATGACGCAACCATCGCAATGAAACCATTGTGACTACGCCATCAATTATACAGGGTGTCTCGTAATTATACAATGTAAGGACATTATTGGAGTTCGTCCTATAGCAATTAATCGCTTTAATTCCGGAACACCATGCAAGTTGTAGAAACAGTTTGAAATGCCGCACCGTGGTTTTACCTTTGTCCATCAGCAGATTCACTGACATCACCACCACCAACAGCGGTTGACAGAACCGCCTCCCTTCCTCCCAACCCCCTCCTTTCCAATCGATTCCTCCTTGCAATCGCATGTGCCAAGAACATATCAGTGAGCCCGCGAGGCTCGACCTGTTCGGACGCTCTTCTCTTCAGCATGTCCCAAGAGCAGTGGTCCCCGGGCGGCCCCAGGGCTCGACGGCCCCGGCATCTGTCCTCCCCATGTCGGACCCCTTCATCACCTCAAGCATCACCTTCCCCTACCCCGCCACATTCGCCATTACCTTCGCCCCTGCATTCGCCCCTACCTTCGCCCCTGGCCTCACCCAGCCGGCATAAGGGTGGTCACCTGGCCTTCCTCGCCTCCAGGAGGGGCAGTCGGGAACCATCCGAAGATGCGGAGGACTCCAGTTTCGCCAGGCTCAGGCAAAGGCGGAGGTCCAATTTCCTGGAGTTACCAGGTACGCTTTTTAGATACACGAGACTCTTGGAAATCTAATATCTGGCGAATTAAATTCACTTTTACCTTGCTAGAGTGCTGATTGAGCCACTTTGTGCTAAATAGTGAATGTTTGTTAATTAGTAGTGATTGGTACTGCATGAAAGTCAAGAGGGAAGGCATGTATTTGGAGCATCATATGAGATGACACCGCAATTATGCATTATTTAACATGGGTATGTATGACAATGCATTAACTCACTTTAATACTCTCTACATGCAAATTAATTAACGGAGCCTTGTTTTACATGCGGCGTCACATGTCAGTTGGTTGAGGGTCAGTTTTTATTTCATGTCACTGCTAATAAACTAATATTAAGCATATTTTACAACAAAATTGCTGATGCGAAAATGATGTTAAAGTTACTATGTGTAGGCCTACTGTATGTTTTGTGGCTTTTTGCAGTGTTACAGGGAGGCCCCCTGAGCACACTTTAATGCTCATGTTCGATCCGTTGTCGGGTAACTTGCTTTAACAAGCATAAAGTTATGGGAATTGCTTTCGCTGAGAAGATTAGATAATACAGCACTTATAAACTTCAAATTAAAAAACTGTCAGTCCCGCACTAAAATTATGACTTAAAATTCTGTACGTCACTTATCGACTTCTTTTAGCTTTTCGTTACCTGAGGCCGTTTCAGGTACTGTAGTGATTTTTGGCACCCATGCTACCGTAGCTATTTTGGCTTATAAATATTATCACATTTTGTATGCATCAAAGTGTTCAAGATGAGCAACGACAGCACCCGGAAATACTCTAATTACAAAGTGGAACCCAACAAAATATTCCTTAACCAAGAGTCACTTACACCTGGCCAAACAACTCATCAACACAACGCCTCCTCCAGTAATTAGTCGCATTTTCACCGTCTCCCGCCTGAATAAAACGAATCTTAGCTGGCAACTCCAATCAAAAGTCGTCCTGACAACAATTACATTAGCCAAGCCGAGGTTTATTCGTTCGCATGCGACGCAAACTAGACCTTGGACAATCAGATGCTGCGAGCGCCTTCTTATCCTTAATGATGATGATGGGAATGAGACTTCTTCGGAGGAAAGGAGTAATCACTTAAGGGACGCTGTTTTTTTTTCTTCCAAAAAAGGAATTTTCGTCTCCAATCGTTCCTCCTTTGAGTCGGAGCTTAGGGCTAGTCAGGCCAATCTATCAGCTCCCGCTTTTTATTATTTAAGGTAAGCCTACAATCCTTTTCCGGGAGATATAAACAGAGAGATTGTCCTTTTGTAGAGTTGGAGGGAAGATGCGGAGATTGATTGTTGGAAAAATATGACTGAAAGAAAGCGTCGTTTATCTTTAACCTTTTACGTTATGGAAATAATTTAAATAATGAAATAATATTATAATATAATATAATAAGGAAATAATGTGCTTTTAATATGTGTCAGTTACATAAAAATTATTTATAGTAATGTGGAAGCATTTTGAGTGTTTCAGGTCTGGACAGGTTATGATTTTTTAAAATGTTGAGTTAAAATTAGATTGAAATTGCAAATTAGGTTGGTAAAAATCAACATAAAACCACGCCGGAGTATGTGTTCTAAATTACGTGGTGTTGCTGCAACCAGCATCGAAGATGCCATAAGCAATAAAACATGATATTGCTAATAGGTATTGGCACAACAATGGCGTCCTTGGTCTGAAGGTGACTAATGGTAACTTAGCTCTAAAATAAATTGGCCGCAAAATTGGAAGTCTCCGGATGAGTAGCTTTTAAGGCTACTTCGCGTGAGTTCAGGTAATGGTAGGAAATGGGTCCTATAGGGACATAATAAAAGAGAACCGCAATTTTAATAGACACTTTTTTGTCAAGTGTCATCTCTCACACCTAACAGCCTTCCGTCTCTATATTTTTTTATGAAGGTAGTAAATTTCTGATGGGTCCTTCTGTGTTTGCCTTATACGCCAAATGATCGAGCAAGGTTAACCCTTGGTCGATATTTTTGATACACAACAGTTTCATTATCGGCTGTAATCACGCCTTTTGTACAGGTCCGGAGTTAAATAAACAGTTGCTGGTTATTTGGATGCGGAGCTCATGGAATTACTGCTGTGCTTAATGAATTTAAAAACCTCGTGTTGCAAAAACCCGTGTAAAGTTCGCCGCATATCCGGAGGATATTATTCCTGGGAGTGCAATCCGACAGACCGCAGCTACTCCATGATGGCAGGGGCTTTAGACTCACATGCTATGTACGTGCACGCTAGTTCATCATGTCAGCTCTTCAAGTTTCGCTGATTAACCAACCCCGAAGCGGTGATTTCTTACTCGGCTAGAATAGCGTTTTTGATGATAATAAGGCCGCAGCGGTCGTTAAACAAACAGAGCACAAAATATTGGGGAATTGCACAAAAATGTTGATTTTGGGCATATGCATCAAGCTAGGATGAATGTAGCCACTTTCGGCCACTTTATCCTGGTCTTGAAGCAACCATTCGCACAGGCCCCACGGTGTGTATGTGTGAAGTGTTGCTTCAAGACCAGGATGAAGTGATCGAAATTAATTGAGACCGATAGTACGCACCTATGCCACGACATAACAAGCAGTATATCGTTATGTATGTTTGGCCATGCGGATTACACGTTCGCGTAACGACCCGAAGTTTGATGCCTGAGGATTTCCGGGCTGTCGAATCATCACGGATCGTTGAGCGAATCATCAAGGTGGAATATTCACCTGATCTTGCTTTAAAAAAAAATCAGGAACCAGTACCGGCAACTAGTTCAGCTTTTATTGTTGACATGAATGCCTTGTGTGACATTTATTAGTATTACCGCTAAATACGTTTCGAGCTTAATTAAACCGTCGGTCAGAATTCTCCGATTTTCCTGATGTACGTTCACATGATTTAGCGTCAGTTGACGGTTATACTTTTCCGGGCAACAGGCCATCAATTGCCAACTTAGTTACGGGGTCGTTTAAAAAAAAGTGACATAATCTGCTGATATTCAATTATCAGCAAATTAGCAGCCTGCATGTTGCGTGCAAATTGAGGGAAGGATGGTGTGAATATGTCAGCAGGGTTATGTGACAGACATAGAATGATGCATCGTCTGCATGGTGGTGCACTGTACAGTTCAGGAGAGGGGTATAGGTGAATAAATTATGGATTGTTTGTCCCCAGCCACTCGTTAGGAAGTAACAATCAGGGTCGCAATCACTTGTCGCTAAACTGATTTCTGGAGTAAGGAATCCATAACTTCTCCTTGAGCGAACCTTACATGGAAACCGTGCCAAATTTTCTGAAAATTGCAAAGTTGGCAGTGATACGACTTGGAATAAAAACATCTCTCTGCTCTTCCAAATGCGACAACATCAGCCAAAAATGTGAAGCCAGTCCTGTAATGCTACTTGAGAGGAAACTGCAGCATATATACGGTATGTGTTGTGTGTTGCTACCATATGCCATAAGATAAGGCATGTATTTTCTGAACTCACACTGATGGGTATGACCTCTTGATCATGCTAGACTATTTTATATCTCTCCAACTGCAGCAACATTATTTTTATTATATCACAGGGATTTCAGGGCCACTCTGAGGGATTGGTTCCAAGTTTGTCTGAGTCGCAGAAGAATCATTGCTAGGCTTTTCATAGTCTGAATTGATACCCCTGAACATTTAGGGGTATAACGTGAAAAATCCTTCAGAAAGTCAGTCGTTTTTACTATATGTAAAGCACGATACAACTGGCTCAAGAAAATGTGGTGTATATGTGTCTAACCACATCCAACATTTATTTCGACACAACATCCGATATGTCACTTTCTTCGATACGCCATCTGAACTTTCCCCACTATAATTTCAGGCAGCAGGAAGGAAAACAGAAAAAAGTCAACATTGTGGTCCTGTATCTCGTTGATTGATCAGATCCCTACCACCGCTGTGTGTATTTTTCTACCTTTTCCCCCTCCCATCCCCACCCACACCTCTTTTTCTGCCTGTCCAACGCATACAACTTGACAATACTGCATCCAAGGTGACTATACAGATCAAGTGATTAGTAAGGCGCGACTCTTCCATTAGCTTGGTGACTAATCTTCCTCAAGAGGTATCCAAGGTAATGGATAAGTCCCCAATCTTTTCTATTGTGACCATACCACCTGCTTCCGATCTCAAAATATCTGGAGCGAGGAAAAAAAAAAAACAATTCTAACATAAAAACCCAATATAGGCGCTTACAAAATATTGACTTGTACAGAAAACCAATTGCTATGTCGTCAAAAGGTCAAGTTTTGGCTGACCTTTTCCTATATGCTGGAGCTTTTTTTTCGGCCAAGAGGAAGAGAGGTTTTTAAGAAAATACGGTTCCCCGTGGTGAAAAGTTGAGTTTGAGGGAGGCAGGCAGTCATTTGAGGGGGCTTGGGTCGCCCCTTGTTCCAATTTAGGAAACTTCGGGCTTTGTTCCTTTGTTGGCAGGCGTCCCTGGTGCTTTGGAGGAGAAAAAGATTGGGTTGCCTGTACTTTAAGGATATTACTGCCGCATCTACATAAACCACTTTATTAGGCTGGGGGTCTCTTCATAATCATAATTGAGTTGGTGGACATAAACTACATTTCGTTCTTATCAAGAGAGAAATAAAAGGGTTGGATAAATTTGGCATGCAAATGTCATGATCATGCTTCCTGTTGCAGTTTCCTGTGATAGAAACTGCTACAGCACAGCTTTAAAGCGGTCAATCGATTGTTAATGATTCCGGAACGGGGATGGTGTACAGTGCCTTGCAAGTTATCTCTCGTCATCTACTTTCATCCTGAAAAAGCATCTTTTTTGGCTGAACAAAATCGCGGCATGTGGACAGCACAAAGGGTCGCTTTGAATGAAGCGTGGCTATGAAAAATGATAGTTTTCTTTCAACATTTGGCCATACCGCACTATAGTGTTCTCACTGGTTTATCTATTACGCAACAGTGATATTTTTCACCTACTTCTCGCCTTTCCTTACGCGTATAAATCATGTAGTTTGACTCCGCAATTATAGTAGAAGGTTTTGGGCAGAATATATAGCACAATTCATTTGAAGGATATTGCGGAAGGATTCTGAAAAGCGAGTCGACCCCACTTTCGGAAAACCATCGATCCTCGAAGGATTTACAGTTATTGAAGCAAAGACACTTAAAAAGGCTTGGTGTATCCCGAGAAAAACCTTACAGAAAATATCGACTTCAGTCCGATAAATTACGGTCCCAACTTGCACCTTTTGGAAGAAAAAAACCGTTCCTTTTGAAAACTTAAATTGCCTTATCCCAACGGATTTTAAGATGGTGGCAATCACAGTCTATTCTTATTCGTTTAAGTTTCAAATAGTGTGTCAAATGAGGGCAGAATTATTTGAAAAAAAATGAATTCCCAATGAAGGATTGATCAGCCGAGTTTAAATAGCTAATATTATTCATACTTTTATTTTTAACAAACTCTCTGTTTTATGTCTCACAGATTTGTATTCGCCCCCTGGTCTCGTCTCCAAAGCTGCTGGATCAATTTAGTCAAAACGTTCTAATTCCAACGGACATTCCATACAATGCACCTAATTAAGCACAAATTACGATAACAATGCGACACAGATTGTCAAAATTAGCCCTCATATAGAGTGATCAACAGAAGCTTTTGGGGGTCCTCCCATCTCCCATATTATCACCTGATCCCGACCTCATTTCATGCACAGCGTGTAATGTAGTAATCCAACGCAAATTTCCCTCGGGTTTAAGTATGTGCAGGCACATGTTTGAATACCAGACACAGTTTCCTTCGTAGTTACGTCGAGGTAGCAAGCTGAGTGATTTCATTTCCAGTTAAGTGGATAAAGCCATAATATGAACTGAGTACTTCCGTTTTTTTCCCCCACACCGAACCAGCATCCCTAGGGTAGAATTGTAATGGCGACAATGCATATAGAGTTAGAAAAAAAAATCTCAACATATATACCGTGGCCTTGTAATCGAAACATATAACACTAGGGTGAGTACCAGGAAAAGAGCATGGGATTTGAAACTTGTGTTTTCGCTTCCCATTTTTTTGTGTGCGATGTTGCGCCGAGCTAAAAGCACTTCGGGGGGGGGGGGGGGGNGGGGGAATGTATAATTACAAAAACAGGGCACCCATTTTTCATTGCTGCGTTGCATGGATTACACGCAGAACAAAGTCAAGCATTGTAATATAATTGCTACCGGGGAAATGTTATGCGTGTGTCAGTATGTTGCATTCTAATGTTGGAGGTGAACAAGGTTATAATTATTCGCCTCAAAATATCAAAATAAGTGAGAAATATATCTGCATATAAGTTTATGCCAATTTATGCACCGAAGCAGGTTGGTGTAGGGGTTAAGGAGCCAGACTGCTAATCGGGAGGTCCTGGGATCAAATCCCCGGGCCGGCAACTCTGACCGTGGTTTTCTGTGGTTTCCCACGGTCCCTCCAGGAAAATTCCGGAGTTGTTTCCGTAATTAACAGGCCACAGCCGCTTCCTTCCTTCCCTATCCCTTCCCAAAAAGCGAAGCAAAAAGTAAAAAGACAAGAGTTCCTGACAAAAAAAAAAAAAATTGGGATGAACTCCCCCCCTAAGAGAGCCAATGGCTCTATCACGGGGTAAAATTATTATTATTATGCCAATTTATGCAAAACTAATGACTAATTGGAGGCCCAATATGAAAATTATCATATGGAATGTAATAATGACCCGCATCGACAACGCAGTGTTTCAATATAAAAATTTCATCATGGCACGTCATGGTATATTAATTTTTCAACAAAGACATGCTGTACAGGGCTGAATAACAGAATATCCCCACATCATCCTCGCAGTAGTAGAGCTCTGTTTGTGCTTCCAGACCACAATAACTTTAATCCTGGCTTGTAGCACGTGACGGCATCTTTGACAAAAGTGGCATCAAGTCCGGGTCCAAACGAGTCCAAATGGAATCCACGGATCGTTACAAAGGAACCAACAAAAAAAATCCGGAAGAGAATCTTGGCTCTTCGTATATAGACTAAAAAAGGGCGTCGCACTGACGCCCGGTCATCCTTTTTTGTTCATCTTCAGGCTCTTCTTACATTATTATTTTCTTCAGCAGCAAAAGTCAAGCTGTGCGGGATGGCAATTTGAGGAGTAATCAGTGCATATCCGTGTCGCCCCTTTAAAACGGTTACAGAGATTATGCGGCTTGATTGGTTTCCAGAGTGCCAATCTGGAAGGTTAATAGCTCGCAAATAAATGCATAAAAGCAGGAGAAGATGAATATTGAAAGTCCGCATTAGCATTGCTATCTGGCTGGGAAGGCTCCAGAAAGCTTGGGACGTATAATTAGACGTTTTTGTTAACAATGTTGGTTAATTGTTGGGAGCAAATGTTCCGGGATTTTAGATTTTAGTGAGCAAACTTGTGGGAACAAACCAGCCTATTCGGTATGTTTAATTGAGCACAGAAAGTTCCGGAACTGTTCATTTTAAAAGTTTAAGCTTATCGTATTTCATTTTAATGACATTAATGATGTATTCCGGATAAAGTTGGGCTAGGGCATTATACTAGCACAAAAGTGCGTTTGAAGTTCATACATACAGTATGTTGGAGTGTATCGAGCGCTTTATTTTCCTTTGACTCCGCACTTGTTGCCTCAGGGATAGTAAAAGGAGGCGGAGATATCCATTAAGGCGGTGGTACTTGTTTCAACCCCACTGTGGGTGGTTCAGGTTACGTACAGACAAAAGCTAGAATCAATAGTCATTTGGGATGCCCACCAGCACTATTTTCCAAGTGAGACACAAGTCGCAGTTTCACTTCATATTCACCACATCATTCCAGGGGAGAATAATCCTTATATAACATAAGTTGAAAATTATGGTGTAATGGAAGTGACTAAAATTCACTTCTGAAATTAGTCTGAAAATGTCACCCTTAGAAGTGAAGAGCATTTATCAATTTTTGCTCGGGAAAATGCATTCCACAGAAGAAGGCGTTTCTTGTGAAGTAATGCAGAAAGAGACCGATTTCTCCTTTCCTTTTCTGACAACCAGCAAGGTAGTCAAAAGAATTTTGGAAGTCTCGTCTCGGTTGCTGGAGCGGGGAAAATTTAATTCGCTTTTCGATGTCGCTGGCTGCTCTTTTTTTTTTGGGGGGGGGGGGTTATAATGATTAATGCCAGAAATGTGTTCCTTGCTTTTTCAATTGCATTTCTGCTTCTGGTAGAAAAATATGAGTGTGTTGCTAAAGTCGGTTGCTTCGTATGGTTATAGTTATTGCTATATTCCGATCACTAGTGGAAATAATACCATAGCTTTCTAAGAGGGTAAGAATATAATTTTATTCACGGATGTAAAACTTCGCAATGATTAAATTAAATGTAAATAAGTCGCTATGTTTACAGTAGACAAGATAGAAAAAACGTACCGTACCTAATAAAATGATAATATTTGAATAAGACAATGTGAACTATTTTCCACTTGCAGCTATATGAATGGTAATTTATTATGCAGGATACCCTGAGGCATAGATGAAATTTCTCGATACGAAAAATTACCAACCTACGCTAATTTAAAATATGGAAAGTGGATCACGACCGGTAGAGAACACATTTTACAAATTAGCATAATATGTTAATGACTCTATTGCACTTTGCCACTATGAATTACGCAACCCCTTCAAAACAATGTAATTATTTGTTATTATATAACACTTTATTGTCATGCAATCGGTATGGTGGTACAGAACTAGGACACAGCAGTCAATATATGAGATCCTAAGCTCAATAACCGGGTCGGTAAGATTTCAGGGGTTCTCTCCGTATTCCTATGGATTTTCTTGGGATTAACTTCTTTTATTATTTTCAATAATCCCTTTAAAAACACCGCTCCATCTCATGCTCCTAATGGTCATTCACACAGCACACAATTCTCATGATCGGATAATCATTACCGATTGACTCAACTATTACCAACCATGAACATAGATCAGTACATGACCTATCCCAACCTTTCAACCTTCTTTTAATGGCCCTTCCTCCAATAAACTTGGCGTCAGGCAATATCGTCCAATTAGCCACTCCTCCAAGGCAGTATCAAGTTGGCGTAACAATAACACCTCTCAACGACACGCTTCTTCGCACAACTTCAACCTGTAACAAAAGTCTAACCAGACGAAACTATTATTATTGTTACGCGACACCCTAACGAATTCAGTTGCAAATGTTTGAGTTTCCTCCCTCTTTTTTGTTTTGTTTCTGAAGAAACTTTTTAATGAGATCAGTGCTATCGATTGGTTGAAAGATCCCTGTTTCGGATTCCAGGAAAGAACTGCTATAGTCTATAGACACCAGTCTATCCGATGGTTCATTTGCATTCGTAACTTGCTCCTGGACAAGTGTGGTTCTGAATACTAATTGATGATGGAATCTGGATGGGTAGAGGAACTATACTATTACACGCCCCCTAAGCCCTCCAAGGATATAAGGATCGCATTATCGCCCACGATTTCCTCTGTACGTTTTTTTTCTGTACGAAAGTAACATTTATATTTCCCCCACNCCCCCCCCCGGATATTTTCGGTTCTGCACAGCGTGAAATTGATTCCTACGCATGGCTACTGCTATTGTGTTGAAAAAACAGGTATTATCAGCCACCGTGTACTGGCATACATGTCTCATGTTATTTTTTTAAAGTTATGCATCCCTGCATCTAAATTATTATTGATTGCTCATGACGGTGTGAATAATTACATGCATTTATCAGCATTCAGTAATGACCGTACAGCGTCAACAACTCCTTTTTTTTCTTTCCATAGAGGTGCACTGTATGGCATATAGTCAGGGTCGTATGGGCGTGCAACATATGGCATTTGGGCCCTAGGCAGTCCGGATATCGGTATGGAGTTTCCCTATTTTCTGACGGAACTAGATCTTCCTCAGAGGCCAGACCCCCAACAGGCTCCTAAAGCAAACCAACTAGTGTGTGTGGGAGTGGAAAATGTCGGAAGCTGGGGCAAAAAGCCAATGAGGAATCGTATCTAGAATGAACGAATGCACTAAATATATGCCATCAAAGAGAGTATTACGCATAAGTTATGTCTACAAAGGTCTGTAAAGCAATATGATAAAAAGCTGATTATATACAGTAGAATGTTAAATAATTAGTGAAAACTTCAATTTATTTTAATTATGCAGCCATGTGTTACGGTGATAAAAAAGTGATAAACAAAATTTGGAAATAAGTCAGAACACATTGCAAGGTTGTACTGAACAGAAACACTGTACTACAACTTCTATGTGTGAACTCTAAAACTAATAGTCTGGCGTCGCTCTATCATCATGGTGCATGAGACACACTAACAAATTCAGTACTGTAAGAAATGTTGCACACTCTAACATGTAATCAGTGTAGATAAGTGATTAAATTAGTCTGCAGTACTATACAGTATAGTCTGCCTGGAGTTATTATTGCGTCGTGAGTTGAACACTGTAAAACTGGAGAAACTATTGAGAGAGACATTACTGTAAGACACAGCATTGCATCAGTCAAGGTTAAGAAATAATGAGATAATTCGCTTAACTACGTTATAAAAATCGATATGGTGTAGGATAACTGTATGGGTGGAAAACTACAGTTACTCTTTTTTAATATGCCATATTTCCTCATTTAAACTTTTTTCACTCTTTGACTCGATTACGCCGTTAGCCTAACGGTAGGCTACTTTCTTACAGGGAGCAAAACTTTAGTACATTATTCAACATCCATTAAGGTAACATAATTTTTTGCACCTTCATAACTTGCGAAGTTTACTTTAGTAGGGATTAATTATCATGCGTTGGTTCCCAGCTTCTTCCTTCATATATGCGACCTTGTAACATGAACGACGCCATTTTAATAGAGTAGATGTTCCTATTGCTTTACAGTATAAACACATATAATTATGTTACCACGATAAATGCAAGGTAGCGGAAAACACTAATCTAATACTGAATAATTCGCAAACACACCATACCGAGAATAAAGTTCCGGTCTGACAGGCACCTGTACGAGATTCATTGTGTATTCCGCACGGAAGTGGACCATATGTTATTTTAATGGAAACGGAAACACGATTTCTCCCACTGTATGTGACGGTCATGTCTGTTCCTGGTACCTATATGAAGCCGCTCGAGAGCAAACATGAGTAATTGTTGTCACGCAGTGAGGAACAGCTCTAATTACGCTACAGGCAATGGTTTAAAAATATTTTCAGGTCGTACAGGGAGAGTGTACTTTAAAAATCTATGTTAATGTAATTACATGTCACTATAGGATACCCCGCTTGGTTTTTATTACGGACCAGTTTTAATTACGCAACGGATTTGCGGTCAGTCAGCAATCCGGCCGCAAAGAATTTTTTAGAACAGGGTGTTCCAAATGAATTGTCCTTATTATGTAGTTACGTATGCACTCAGTTATTTACTGCTCATTTTTATCATAATTATATTAATTTTTGCTTTTTTTTGGGAGGGAAGCTCCAATTCCAGGTAAGATTGTCTATTCCCCCAATTGGGTTGCTGGGGGTATACAACCTTCTAACTTCCTAATTTGAACAGTGGGACTTGGACAGCTCACCACCCTGTAGATCCAATTAATTCGTCCATCCATGAGTCTAAAAGGCTTTATACGCAACAGGTTCGCTAGGAAAATCCGCGATTTTGCGACAAACCTTGCATACACAAAATGGCAAAGCGCCTGGCTGGGTTTGGCTGAAAACGACCCTTTTGCCACAATTTGAACCAAAACTGCCGACAGCAAAGTAGAAGCTTCTAATTAGGCCTACATCCCCCCCTCCACCATCCCACCTTTCTCCCTGGAGAGATTCAAACTCACGGATTTAATCAGCTCTAACAGGCTATTATTCCCTCTCTACCCCCCCTTCTCAAATGAATGTGTGATTCTCCAGTGGTGGAAAACCCAGGCTTACTAATAGCTGAATTACCTCAGTCTCTAAGCGAATCTCTACTTTTAAACTTGAGCCTCGCAGTATACCCGAACCGCATTCACAATTCGGCAGTAAACCAACCTCACGCGAATTTCTTCCATTCTTTTTACGAGGCGACCCGAATCCTTCAGAAGCCCTTTGTGAGTCTATGTAAATGTCGAGGCCTAGGCCCCAGGCTTTTTTTTAATCAAGTGCTTTTGACGGGCGTTGTACCTGCATCTCCGTGGAAAATCTAGAAGCATGAGCGACATTCGTTTTTGTCAACATAGTCGATGGAATAATCCAAGAGTGTCACTCACTCTGGCCTCGGCAAAACTTGTCCGTGACATGATCGAAAGTGTTAGGGGAAGTCAAGTGTACTCAGGAGGTGCAGGGGACTTGCATTATGGAATTAGAGGCTTGGAGTAGCTTCAAGGCGGAGTCATACGTAATTTGATGGTAATTTTAGGGGTGGAGGGTAATGTTGTAATTAGGAGCTGTCATGGTCTGCGTGTGATCGGTGTAATAATAAGGAGCCAATTATGAAGCTGGGCGACATTTTTGTGGCCTTCGATTGAAAATGTCGCGTTTACTAGACAGTAATGTCCTCTCCAAAAATGATTACATATTTGACTTTCCATTTTTGCAATGCTCAGATGATTTCATCATTTTTGACAAAATTCCTTATTACTGTACAATAAGGTAAGTGCATGGAAGTGTGCTATACAGTTCCAGTTATAGCAGAGTACTTTTTAACATTAAAAAAATATTGCGGCCCACTTGGGTGAGGCTATATTTATTCTGAGCCCTTCTTCCTGCAGGAATTCTCGGGTAATATTTCCATCGAAATGCATGTTGGATTAATTTGCCACCCACCACCGAACCTGTACGGTACCTGAGAATTACATTTTGCATGATTTATGCTGCCTACGTGAAGAATTAGGCCTACATGCAGATTTTTAATCAGATTGAAATTTAGTTTTTTCAGGAAATTCGGTCGATTTCGATATGAGTTTGGCTGAAAATGAGCATACATTTCCACACTTTCTACTTCTCATTCGGTGATTGGACAAAAAAACGACCAGGACACGAGTTTAATTTGCAAAAAGTAATATACCGTACTATGCTGCTATATAAAAACCACCATGACTCATAACTGAATTTTAATAGTCTGCCAATGTTTCATTAAAAAGGTCATTGCTACCATAAAACAAATTCGTTTTGTATACCCTTACCCCAGCAGGCTCATGCCGTAGGGTACTTCGTTGCGCAAGGTTGTTCAATGTATTATGGATCCAGAATCAACTACGAACAAAAACACACCGTGTGAAAATGGCTGTAGGCGTCTCTCCATGTTCTGTACCATCGAAAAGCACAGCATCTTTAAGTGAGGGAAACCCTAGTCACTTCATCGAAAATCGATATTCAGCAGACCTATTATCCAGTAGGCAAGAATCCACCCCTTTTGCCATTCTGACAATAACACAAAGGACAAGGTGTGGGTTCCCTTCGTCAAAATAATGAGGCTGCCTCAACTATTGCACAGTTATATTCAAAGATCATAGTCTACCTAGAAATGGCTTATCCCGACGCATTCATCCATGGGAAAAATGATTATTTTTTATATTATGTTCAGGTGAGGGAAAACTGATAGATTACTCACTCCAGTCGCGCACGCGCACTCCAGCCGCGCTGGAGTGCGCGTGCGCGACTGGAATGAATAATCCATCGAGTTTACAGCGTTCCACTTTCTCAATGAATACTACTTCGTAAGTTAACTTGGCCGAATGTAATACACTGACGAAGCAAGTAATCAAAATAAAACCATTCTCTTTGACAGAAGAGATTACTGCTGACTGACTCCTTCCCAGTCGGCCTATCAGTGATTTTAGGTGCTCAAGGGTTATAGCCGGCAATAAAAGAAGCCTTCATCATGAAGTCGTCTCTTTCCTTCCATTTCCGTGTTCTCTCAACCCCTGCCTGCAATATTACGATAGAGTCTGCACGACAGGCACGCGACCTTCACCTTCATATATATACAATGTAACCAGAGATTACCTGCAGCACTCTATACACACTTGGTTATCAGGTTTCAAAGGAGCAACATTGTTATCCTTAACGTCAGAGGCATACAAAGTATGCATGCTCTGTAAACTGCTTTTGAGTTTCAAAAGCCTGCGTACCATGTTTGGGTAAAACCTGGCTGCATATTTTAAGACAGTTGACTCTAGAAATCTGAACGCTGAGGACAAACATGGATGACATTTTACTAGAAAGCACTCTCATTCTCAGGTCTATAGGGATAGGAAATCCTGATTAATTGAATTGGAGAGTCTGATCACAAGTGGAATTCTTTCCAATTTGAGGCCAAGCCAAGTCTACAGGTCCAGAAATCTCATCGACTCACTAATTAGGGGGCAAGAGTTGGGGAGCTTATCTCTCTACGGACAATCTCGTTAGGAGTGAATCCTCCTTTTCTTGTGGGGGGTATCGGCAGGAACCCACTGTGGCGAGGAGTTGGGGTTGTAGAGGATGGATGAAATCGTGTCAGGTAACACCCAAAGAGCGTTTTGTGAACTTTGACGAGTCCCAGGAGAAGGATTTCTAAGTAAGGCTCCATCAGACTGCTGTTAGGTAACATGTATTGGGTTCATTAAATTATGTAACAGTATATCCTTACACTGAAATATTAACCGCAACATCGTAATGAGATTGTGGACGGAATTTTTTTTTGTTAAAATCAGCCGTGCCCTACATTCTGTAGTGGAAAAAAGGTCAAATGAGCTTCGTTTTCCCGGGAGATAAGGTTGAAAGTGAATTTCTGGGACGCGAAAACGGCACGTGGCATCCTATACACTTAATTCTACATTCTGTAAACACCTTGGGATATTACAGACAGGTCTACAACCCCATTATAATACAGTAGATATGTGCCTGTCGGTATTAATTTGAGGTGATGGGCGGGTTTCATTTCTTTGGAAGAGTATACCCGTGAAAGGGTAAAGGACCAAGTTGTTTACAGCTTCTAGCTGTCGTCAGCATGCTTCTCGAATGGTTCTGCTCCAAATTCGAATCGTCAAAAACATCTCGCAAATTATGGGTGCTCCAGGAGCACTGGAATGTGAAGAGCCTATACAGACCCTATTTCGAACAGTAAATGCCAAAATAAAGCACCAGATCTATAGCACTATAAATTGCGAACTCTTGAGACGACTGTACGCTCAATAGTTCTAACACACCAATGGAGCATTTAGAATATAATAATCCTATCATTCCTTAGATGGAATTAGGAATCGGGATGTAAATGCAACAGTTAGTATAGATTAAAGGTACAGCCCAGTACATGTTTTGTTCCGATGTTCCCGATGAGTAGCCCGCAATTGTACAGTATACCGTTGTCTTTGCAGCGCTTTACACACGAAAGGGAAATACCACGGTTTCGCACACTTGGGTAAATTCAGTATAATTAGAAGGATTTGCATTAGGGAAAACCCCAGCGTTTACCAGTGAATTTCTCGGTTTTGCGAATTTATGCCATTCGGTTTTGTGGCAGCCAAGCGAATCGCTTTATGTGGATGAGAATTGTTGATGCCCGTCTCACAAGCCGAAACAACGGCTGCTGCGGAGACTTCCTAATATGTGTGCATTTGCTGCACATTTCAATATCCAGACTGTTTCAAAGACGCCTAAATTCTCTAGAGCTATTGTTATTGCTTGGAATTAAAATGTAATCCTAATGTAGAACTGTTGATATAGATGAAACTCGAGTGAAACGTGGATATAGGGCGGTAACAAAAACATCATTAAATATTACTGTGTGGACAATTCATAATTAGAGAGGTAATGATTTATTAATGAGCATGAAAAGGTGACTGCTACCACATAATTTTATCATCAGGAAAGCCCTGTTTTAAAATCAATTTAAAAGTATTTGAAATGTTCATATTTTTTATAGATAAGGTTTATACTGTATATTGTCAAGGCAGTAGGAGGAGTCACTGTTAAAAGGTAATTGTGAAGAGAACAGAAAAATAAAGAAGTGAGGAATTATTGTAATTTTTGTGGTTCACGTTCCTTTCCTTGAAAATCGTGCTGAAGTAAAATTATTCATGTCATTACTGACCTCGGATTAACTTTATAAGGATCAATGTTTCTGTTACCAACCTAATTCGGACTAAAGACTTTTGTAACATTTTCTAATAATCGATTGAGTCAGTTATACCATGCCTCTTATTTTACCAGTTGCCGCAAGGTAGGCACAGAAATTGGAATCTCTCCTTCAAAACTAACTTTTTCGATATGAACAACTACTCTGCTTCCCAGCAGCTCAATTAAAGTTCAGAGTTAGTAAGTTTATAAAATATCTACCAGATTATAAACCAAATATGGTTTTTCTGCCGATTTTAATTATTTTTCTCGCGTACATATTCCTATTTTGATTTATAACTCATACCGGTTATTATCTATAGTAACCTACTTTTCTCAAGTACTAACGTTACTTTCTTTTGTCGTCGATCGCCCTCTTTGATCTCACCTAATATTAACCAACTCTAGGACTGATGCGAATTAACCCGTAACAAGGACTTTCGAAGAGTCAATTATTTTCGCTTAATAAGAAAGCTCTGCAGCACAGTCGCCTTATTATAGACATAATGATCTCAAACAAGGTAACTGTCCTTTGATTTGATTATTGTCGCCGTCGTTGATCACCCCTGCTGTGGAAACTTTTGTCCAAGGATTCACGTGTAACAAGAAACCTAACAAAGGCTCAAATTACATCTCTCCAGCTACTGAGTCAATCCTGATGATCTATTAAAAATAACAAGATGGAATCAAACAATATCGCCGTCAATATCCCATCTTGACACTATCTGATCATGATTGTTATAACAAGCACTTGCGTCACACATTCGCTAAGTCACATCGACGCCCACACCAAACCTTCAGGCTCCATTTCTGCATAAAAAATGTTTTCCACCAAAAAACTTTTTCAACAAAAGTTTGCCCCGCATCAAAAATCCTATCAGGCAGCCTTTATCTAATGGAAATTCAGCTACCCTCTGTGAATCTGGATGTCGCAGCACGTTTAAAAATTGGCACGCATGCGCACCATCTCGGCCATCATGAGTATATTACATTGTGGCGAGTAATAGAAGTTGAGGGGGGAACAGAAGAAAAAGGAAAAAAAGGCGGAAGATGCTTTTAGGAGTTACGTGACCTGAAGTGGAGAAAGGTACCTTCACCCCTCCTCACGTTTCAGCCTCGAGAAAAACACGTAAAAGAAAATGTATATTTCTACCCTGTTGGGTAATAAATTCTTGGAAGCATCTTGCCTTCTTTTTCATATTTGCCTTTAAAAAATGCGCGATAGTTTTCACGTTCCCATGTTCAAATCCATGTGTTCCACCTGTTGCGCTTGACTCGAATATTCAAACCGGCTGGTACTGTATATTGTTGGAGAAAATGCTGATTGTAATAAGCTGGCTAAATTGAACCGGTTTAAGATTTATCTTCAGGGACCACCGGTGACCTCGTAATTTGCAGGCAGGCAGAGGTGATTTTGATAGAGCGGTCTCGTCTGTCATCGCTTCAGGGCGACAATAAATTTATCGTCCAGATTGTTTGGCTGGCGGACCAAGCTTCGGCACAAAGCGATCCATCCGCATGATAAATATTTGAACCTACATCAATCATTGACCTAGATATATATAACGAGGCGATAATGCTAATTCTATGGGTTTGTTCCCTTCACGGAAATCATCATCAAATCCAGCAGGCTCTCTCTGGAAGCGTTTTCGGTTGGGGAAAAGGACAATACACAAGTGAAGGTGGGCAAATACGCGGTAATCAGTGGAAACGTCGAAGTAGATAGCTTGTGTACCCAACCTGAATTAATACTCGACTCATGTGATCAAATAGCAGCGACTGTATTGTATCAACATCCAAAATTGCTTTCTTTGAGTTCAGCAGCAAACAACTGTAAACATCGCACAAAAGCCTATTCCGCTTGTTCATATCATTCAAATATTTGCTATTTCCAATAATAATAACAATAATAAATTTTAATAATAATAATAATTCGTTGTATGACCGAGGCTTGGCGCCCATTATGCGCCTGCGCAATGGGAAGGCATCGCCTCTGGTGGATGGGAGGAGGAACTTCAACCAGCTTCAATGATATGATTTTTTTCCGATTCTAATTGAAAATATCACTTCAGCATATAGAGATTGAAATAGCTTTTGAACTCACCGTACCAAAGAGTGGTATATTATGCTATCCTTTAAGTTTGGCCTGCCTGAGGGAGAATAGCTAGCAGGAGACTCGTTTACTAATTCTGCAAAAACGTAACCAACTCCCTTCCGATAGAAGCACCGCTTTTCACTCGGGCTAATCAAAGGCTGCACACTCTTCCTTTTTTCCCCTTATAGTTCCCATCCGGATTATGGCGTGACGGTTATGATTAATGTAGAGCCAAGTAATCCTCTCTTTTTTGACGTCTACACCGCAAGAGCCAGATGCAAACTTTACCAAGGAAAAAAATTTGCAGGGAGGTTTTATCACCTTAACGATCGCCACTTTGTCATTATTAGGATCTGGCATTTCCCCTACTTTTTTATACAGGCTTTTCATTACCATAGCCGTAATTAATAGTGCAGGGATTTTGATGTCAATTTCAGGCCCTGGCATCGAACGGGTTAAGTCCTGTTCAGGTTAGCCCCTGAATTTAAGGGGTGGTTCACCATAAGTGACAGAAGACAATGCCCATTGAGCAGAAGGTGTCATGGTGTGACAGTCATTCACCAGAGAATGATTTATCAGTTTGACACTCCAGACAAGAACTGGTCAGGAAAATTGACATCGCATGTTTTTTTATGTGGGCAAGCACACGACACAGCCAGAGTGCAAAAATTGTGATAAATGAGTGGACCTAAGCGAAGTGCAATCAATTTACATTGTTCGACCTCCATTACTACAATGAAAAGAGGCCAAAAGACCGAGACGATGATTACGTCGTGCATTCTATCAAACAATTGGCACACATGAAATAGGGCCATTAGCGTAATTTCATAATATTATGAAAAATCTGCATTATTGATTTGGGCGTTACCATTTCTGGCCACAATGCATAAGATTTATATTTATTCACCGTGATTGATAGTTTGACCTTGGTGTAACATGACAACCTGTTTGTGTACACACCAACATGTGGACAGTTTTCTCTCGTTTCCTGCTCCAGCATCTGTGTCCAGGGTAAAGGCCAAAGGGGCTTGTCCCGGGGTGTTCCACCCTCTCAAATGAGGGACACCAACTCTCTCACGTACACAACGGAGCTCAACCACAGGATCAATCACATGCAATCAAGCGTTTGTTACAATCCTCATTTGAAATTTTGGAGGCGCCCGAGATTGCTGGCTCGGTCACTCATCCAGCGAATCACTATTTGCATTTGGATTCGCTCATTTCCTACACTCGCTTCCAAAGGGGATATGTCAATTCGAGAGGGGGTGGGAGGTGGAAAAAAACCCGGATAAAAATGGTGTGTAGAGTGGGTCTGGCATTGCAGACAGGAAGCAATGGGATCAGCGATCGGTTTCTTCCGTGAACGAGGTGGTATTGGATCACTGGTTGATACTGTGACGACACATATACGACATGGTGTGTGCATAACTACAGCCATGTTGAGCCTACTAGTCTTAGTAAAAAAAAAGGTGTGGTTAAAGTCATAAAAAAAAGATGGTATCTAAAGGACCTCCTTTTCTCCTGCAGTTCCAGATCATGCCAGACCCAGGATATCTAGCCTCCCAGCCGAAGCGTACAATCCCAGAGACGACATATATCGCCTTCGAAGCTTCAGCATCACCGCCAAAGGCGTCGTCAATTGCGGCGACGCCATCGTTCCTCGCAGGTCAAGGTCCAACACCAGTGTGGCTTCCTCAGCTAGCAGGTAATTTTCAGCAATCCATTTGGTGCAATATCTTGGAAATGTTCATCCTGGCTTGTATGCAGCAGCACCCTTGTATCATACATGGCATAACGGAAAGGGGCAAAACGACGCGAATTTGTGATACGGTACCGTAGTAATTAATAATGCATTTTGTAATATGTAAATAAATAATGACATCAATAATAGCACGGGCTGATTAGAGCACTGATAGCTTTGAGCGGTATGAGGATTTCCATTAGTAAACCAAATAGCAACCATGTTCGATAGTATTTAAATACGACATTACCATGCAATGAGTAGATCTTGTGTTACTACAGAGGTTTCTCGAGGGTTTCACGCTTCATGTCATGTCATGTAATGCGTAGTCTGTCACTGTATTAAATTCAGTTTCCTGTGGTATTACTTAATTAATGCTACCGCATATGGAGCAAATTATACTGTTTCGTGGAGTGTATACTTGCCTATTCGCTTCGAGGTATAGTGGCTCTTCCGTTTCGTAATTTCATTGTAGCTTTTATCTGCCTATATTAACAGAATAATTGCTTTTGCTAGTGAAAAACAGGAAACTGTGGAGTCAACGGCCTGTGAAAAATTTCGTTCCTTAAATACACAACAATTCAGTAAAAGCTCATTGACCTGACAAATCCAATGTTGATAAAGCTAAAATAACTAATTACTGATATTATTATTTCTTAAAAGTAACTCCTGCTTTGGTTGCTACAGTCACAAAAATTGCATAATGAAAAGGAGCTATTCAAAAAATTAGTTCATAAGTTAACTACATAGCATTGCACAATTTAATATCACCGAGCAGTATTAATTAGGCATAATACCAAAAGTACTTTTTGTCCCAAAGTTGCCTCAATACGCCATATGATCATTATACAGTAACGAGACAATCACATTGAGCCAGATACAACAAAGGCCAATTCATTTTGAACCGAACAAGTCCGCGTTTGAAGGTCAATGTGGAACTAATTAGCGAAGCCTATTCTATATTGAATGGGTACTACCCTTGTCCCATGTAATGAGGAAAATCCGCTGGCGCATTAAATATTTAGCTCATGAGAGCAGGCTGCAGATTTCAAAACAGAACCATTGAAATATGGGGGCCTTTTGGGAGCAAAATTTCGTGCACTTTTTTTCTACGTGCCGTTATTTGTTATGGAACACCAGGCAATATACGGGTTTTTTTTCGGACTTTGAGAAAAGCCAGGCTAAAAATTATCCGCTTTTCTCACTATCTAATTTACGAGGAAACAGGTCAACCTCGCTACAAGTGCACGCTTCAAAAGCCACATTGAAATGCGGCGGCACGTTCACAGGCCGATTTTTTTTCCAAGTCGGATGATGTGAAAAACCGAAAAAACCTTACACAACAACAGTGGTTATGTATACTACAGTGTGTTCCAATTAATTTCCTCAGTATTGTTAATTGCGCTAAGCTATGTCCTGAATTGGGCTGGGAGGGACGTCCACAAATTCTAGTCCCACCTTTGACCTCTTCCTTTGCATTTTCGGGAGCCAACAACCCTCTCAAGAGATGATTACCATACTTCTGGCTGACGCGGTGCTTATGCGCTATTTCAAGTCCTAACCGAGCCGAGTTCCGCGGATTTCATATTCTGTTTATGAGAGCGGCACAATGGGCCCTCCAAGCGGCAAATCGGTGTCCGTGGCCACGGACGAGCTGTGCTAACAATGCGCAATGTCCATGTTTTATGTAAGTTATCTCATTATACTTGAGGATGGTCGAAGATTAAGCTGGTAGATGTAATCTAATGAGTCCATTGTCCATGATTGAGCGTTGTACGTGGGCGTTACTGGTCCAATGGTTGTAACAGGGGCGTATGTAATACATGTGCCCCGTTTTTGGCAGAAATCGGCATTGTGACGACCCCGGGGCCGCCCCGGGGCCAACCTGCGATCAGAGTCCCAGACTTACTCGACTCTGGATCCTAACTCCACTCTCCCCTGGCCAAAGCTAGGGAAGCATTGCGCATGCCCGTCCTCCCGTCACATGACCGGTAGGGGGCGGGTTCTCACAACATTCCAAATGAGCAACAGTCATATTGGATGAGCTGTCCGCACATGTTTACTCTATAGATTTGCATACGCCCCATTTCAAAGCTTCAGTTCAAGCCCGTCTAACTTAGCAAACAGAACCAAGCCCATATAATCCACTACATATTCCAGGGTATGTTGCGCAATATCGACCTTAAACACTGTAGGCCTAACCATGTCTGAAACCGGTCGCTCTTCCACAGGATTTATCCTTTCAAAGGAAAGTCTTTGAAAAGGAGGAATAATGCGCTGAATAGGCTCCATCTTCTTCTAGGACTACAGCAGGGAGTCCTCTTCGCATCATCCTGTTCACCTGAATTTTTAGGAGAAAAAAAAGCACAATATTCATCTTCTACGACGCAAAAATTTCTAAGTTCTAAACAAAAGAAGATTGCGATCTGGTTTCCTTCATAAGGTTTTTCGACATCATGGATATATTCCTATAGAATTTTTACTCAAGTTTTCGTATATGCTCTCAGGAGAAATCACGTGACTAATTTGGAGGACTGTGATGTGAAATATTTCAGATTGCTTTTCAAGACTTGGGGTGAGGATGAAAGGCGTCCTAATTAAGAATAACTGGATATCCTGGAGGGAAGTAAGTTTTAGGAAGGCGAAGTTTGGGGAGAACCTTTTATACATGTTTCTTGAGTAAAGGGCACGTTAAAAATAAGCATGTCGGAATTTTTTTTCGGTGTTCAGAAAATGTTCCCTAAGTGCCAAGTTTGCACTCGAGGCGAATTGTAGTTTGTCGTGTATCTGTGACGCACTTTAGAGCAATCGGAAGTTGTAGCGTGCAAATGTTTGTTTTCTGCTTCTAGGTTAAGACGCATTTTACTGATGTATCTACGTCGTTTGCTTTATAGGCGGACATCGTCCTCTTGTCTTTTTTAAAAGGAAAGGGTACATGCTTTTCTTGAAGAGTCCGAGATGATGGCAAACTAATGAAATTGCTCTCCCGGGAGATTTTCCGCCCCCTTCACCCCCCTTCTACCAATCTCTTCATGAGGTCGTCCTATAGATTATGCCTTAAAACAGGGGCTTATAATAGCAGCCATGGGGCCCATAACTTTAAGAAAATCTATACATCGACAAGTATTATTGTTTTCAATGCTACAAATTATCGGACGAAACCATTAGCCATACCCGCTAATAACAACCTTACATAAAGCACTTTGATGCGCCTGAATATACGCCATTTAAGTTTGGGTCTGTGATTAATTACTGCTCACTAATCTTGCAGCCAAAGTTGTTCCCAAGAGGAACGGGAGTGAAATTAATGGCCTTCAAAGTAAAACTAGAGAGATTCAATACTTGCTACAGTGTTGGTGCAGCATAATGTCAGACATTAAGTTGTGATGGTCTGTGTTTCAGGTACAGCAAGGAAAGTTGCGCTGGAGACCGATCCCCTTTCGAGGGATCGTGTTGCGGCTCCAGCGCTGTTTCATCCGAGTCCGGAGGTGACGTCACAACGTTTCGAGTGGCTATGTTGGGAGCTCCTGGAGTTGGAAAGACGGCCCTGGTGTCACAGTTCATGACTTCAGAGTACATGAATACCTATGACGTCTCTCTAGGTACCACTCC
The DNA here is from genome assembly GCA_000934665.2 of Catajapyx aquilonaris. Lineage (NCBI taxonomy): Eukaryota > Metazoa > Arthropoda > Diplura > Dicellurata > Japygidae > Catajapyx > Catajapyx aquilonaris. The sequence goes on from KZ537982.1 coordinate 28,378, forward strand.
CATATTTGTTCTACTCTATAACAGTATTCAAGTTCAAATTTTTTACATATTTTTATAATTTTTTTTTTGTAATATCGCCTTCAGACTAATGATTCTCGCTACTAAGGTGTGCTACATCACATGATGAGAGATGTAGCGGAGTTGGAACAATATTTCTCGTCCGTTGAGGGTTTCTCGACAGCTGAAAGTTTTCACGCCCACTACCACGTCGATACCAGGGGTTTCAGCTCATTACGGGGGTTTCCTGGCTAACTGCATTAAAACTTCAGGCCCGGAATGGTCAATAAATTAAAGCAAATATAGCACCGTTAGATATCAAGTTTACTATGTGAAAATGTCATATCACCTACAAATCATGCACTGATTATTTCCTTAATTTAATATGTGCTCAGGTGCTAATTAAGGTCCACTTCAACATCCACAGTAGTGTTTAAAAAAAGGGTCCAATATCCTGACTCTATCTGTAGAGAGCCCTTAGCTTAATCCACTCCCTAGCTTTTCTGGGGTACTTGAGCATGAAACCGGGCTTAGACGGCGAGAATCCCTCACCGGCCAGGAAATCTTGCGTCCAAGTTTACGACCAAAAAGTAGGGCCTCCCTAGTGGGTCCAAAAGTCTGTTGTTTATCACAATCTCGAAGTAAAGTGGACCATCACGTGCCATACCACACGCGAGCGGAAGTCGCCGAGCAATGACTTTGTCTGCCTTGTAATGTTATTCTGCTCTTGATGACTCCCCTTTTCCCTTGGGGAGAACTTCCTGGATACCATAAATATCCAGGGTAAAATGGAGGTTTATTTCCACGTGGCCATAGATAAGCCTTCTAATGGTTTCCTTAGTTGGTAATAACAGCAAGGTGCCAGGATCAGTTTTATCTGCCAGCTGAGTTACGACTGTTATATGAATAAATTGCGTACATGTAACAAAAGTTAGAAATTTTAAGGCTCGGTCAGTGGATACAAACAAAGGTGAGAGAGAGAGAGTGGCTTTAAAAGCGCAATTCATTATTCAAAAAGTGGTGTAAATCAATAGCGAACTGTGGTGCATAGCGTGAAGGGCAAGAGGAAAGTGCAGATTTAAATTTTTTTCCCCTCATTTTCAGATGATGAGTTTGGCGAAAAAATGGTTGCAGTCCTGTTAGACGGGGAGGAATCCGAGCTCATATTTGTGGACCATCCCTGTCATGAAATGGCCGTAAGTAATCATTTAAAATTTAAACGAACTAGTAAATGGTACCATTCAAAAATAAAGTGTTACAACTGTGGTGCCAAATTCCCCCAAATTCAAAATTGAATTGAATATAAAAGTATGCAAAAATATTTTGGCATATTCCCAACCAGTAAGGCTGGAAATGTCACAACGTGTCACAAGATGCCCATAAAATGCGAATTTATATACGAGAAGAACTGTTGGACACAGGATAATAGCTGGAGGCACATCAATACCAGACCGTTGAGTGCACTCTCATGTACAGCACTGTACGTCAGAAGCTATATGTGCTCGTATGTGACAAAATGAAACGGAAGTTTTTGGCGGGTACTTTATTTAACAAGTTCATGTGATGCACTTACCCTGTCGATTTTGAGCAAAAACTGAAGTTATAAACACTGTGGCTAATACGGTTAAAGCAGAAATTGTGGCTATTATGCACAGGTATATATTAATTTTCATTACATAACTGAGGTAATAATTATGCACTTTGCATTTTTTAGCAAACGTACAGTGGTCGGTGGAAACTATTTCACTGACAGTAAGGGCTTGTCAATTTTGTGATTTTCGTGTTTTGTGTTCTCCTCTCTGTAATGTACTATCAATCTTGATAATGCCAGTAGAGTACTCGCTTTTTCCCTGTCACATACCATCAACACTAAAGCCTCCAGTGTCTGGCTTTAAAAACATAAAAGCAAAACCAGTCAATATTTGTACACTATGATCCATCACATCCAACTACTACGAATATTATCACAAATTCAGCCTCACTCCTGCTTTTCTAGGCTAGATGAAATCTGAGTTGCAAATCAACCGTGCTTATCTTACAACCCTCATTTTCAACCTCATTCAGTCAGCCCGAAACTGTACGCCCGTTTTAAGTCTAGTGAGACCCTATGCATCAAGCTGGAGCAATTAAAGCTGGCAAATTCGTTCACCCATCCTCCAGTTGAGTAAGCAGGGAAATGGAGGCCTTTGTCTGAGTAGAGGACCTAAATTGCTGGAAGGGGGATCAATAGACTCAAACCCATCTTTCACTCTCAGAGGGTATTCATTCTGATGGCGAATTCCACTTAGGAGGAAATATGGCCACGTTATCTGTAACCAGACCAAGCCCCTGTCATGGCCTTTCCCACACTTGAAGGATGATGGGAGCGTTTGTGGAGATGCTTGGATTTCATGTGTACATTCACTTGGATGTTCGTAGGTGGAGAACTGCTTGGCCACATATGAACCACATGCCTGCGTGGTCATCTACTCGGTCACTGATCGATCAAGCTTCAGGTTCGCGGAAGAGACCCTCAGCTACCTATGGCGCCAAAATATGACCCGGGAGAAGTCGGTCATCTTGGTCGGAAATAAGGCTGATCTTGCAAGGGCGAGGATTATCTCCACGCAAGGTTAGTAGCTTATTTGTCGCAATGAAATCTGTCGCAGGCTGCTGGGACACTGTTAATTCCGATAAGTTGATGAATAGAGCTCTCCGCCCACTTAGCAACATCTGTTGGAGGCAGGTTTCACTGACAAGCGAACCATTCGTATTAACTGCATACGTGCCAAACAGTGCCCGAAGCACGTAGACGTCAACGAAACGTGTAGTGATATTTTTCGTACTAAAAATGTATATGTTTTTAACCTTCGGACCTGGAGCAGTGGATTTTAAAGAAATGACAGCTGGCATTTGAAAGCAGCCCATTCGCATGTTCATGTGTCATTTACATACGTATGGTTGCACTGCAGACTGTCGGTCTGCATATTTTATTGCCAATAATATGCCATTCCAAGAAAACAATTTGGAGGCAGGGTAGCCTGTCAAAATGATATCCAATCAGAAAATATTCTGCTCACTTTGTCAGTATAAAGTCAGTTCTCTTCTGAGCTAAAATAATGCCACTCCTGTACAACATTTTGTAAGCTATTTTGTATCTCCTACTCCATACTGTGAGTAGTGCGCATGCTGTGCTTTACTACATCAAAGGGACCTGTTTGCATTGTCAACTGTTTTAATAGCAGGAGCTGTGCTCTCTCCCAGCCTCAGTAAACTCATATCATAAATAAATACGACAAAAGCTACACTGTTTCATCAGCCAAGAGAACTCTAATACAGTGCACCGGACATACTTCAAAAGATGAAGCGCTATAAGTCATATTTAAGCTGCACATAGTGCATATGCCAATATACAGTAGAATGTATTTAAAAAAAAATAATTGTTGAGTACTGATGACATTATTGCAATCCTCTTCCGACTTTCTTTGACAGAAGGCAAATCCCTGGCTACCTCCCACGATTGCAAGTTCATCGAGACCTCGAGTGGTCTTCAGCACAACGTGGACGAACTTCTGGTCGGTGTGGTGAAACAAATCCGGTTGAGACTTGGCAACAACCGGCGGCAACACCGACGTAAGAACGCCAAATGCGGTGCCAGAGACCGGTCCTCTCCATCGCCGTCGCCAGGGGGAAGCTCTCGACACCGACGAAGCGCATCTGCGAGGGCCATTGCGACCCTGGGCCACGCCAGGGAAGTCCTTGGAAAGCTGTGTCTGGCTGCAGGGAAGGCACGCTCCTGTGAAAACCTGCACGTCCTCTGATACGTTTATGTCACTGTACATTCTCCTGTATATCTCGTCTGCCCCTCGTTCCCTGAGGGTGGAATAATAACTGACTGAAATGTCTGCTCTTCCAAGCACATCTTTCCACTGCCAACCCGCCAAGACCCACGAGGGAATACACATGGAGGCCGTTTTCCTTCAAGATTAGTCTGGGGAAGGTGCAACGACCAGAAGTAATTGTCAAGATGGCCACGAAACTTTTTCGCGTGGGGCAATAAGCGAAGAGTGTTGGGTTGCATCATGCCAGGATGAAACAAAGCGGCAGGTTGATATTTTTAGCAGATCTGATAGGATCTACGCACATTTGTGGCACAATCCTTACTTATTTGAAAAAGCAGGAATTTCGGCACGTGCAACCGAAATTTCACGTGGCATTTCACGTTTCAGCTGCTCCTGCAAAATCGCGTCAGAAGCCATGACAACGACCTCAATAACACTATCAAATCTTTTTTTTTCCCCGCTTTCTCCGTCTTGCAACGTCAAAATTAGCCTACTTATTACCATAGTAACGAAACGATAAGACGCGTTTTAAATTTTCTATTTGTACTTTCTACACCCTGTTGAACCTGAGCAGTGTCTGTAAATCCTTTAATTCCAGAAAAGAGCCTCTGTTAAGGTCACATCGCCACAGCATTATGCATACAGCGAGGAAAAGGGCGTAAACCTTAACAAGCCCTACTGAGGTCAGCACATCCCGAAATCCCATTATGCTTTCAAGATTCAAGCAACAACCCGAAAAATCCTCAGAATAACCCGAAGCACTGTAGCGTTTAGTTGTTTCAATCGATCAGTCACTCTTTTATCAACGTCGTCAGAACCTGCAGTAATGAGGTGTCGGACGGGGCAAAAAAAATCTTTCCAATCCAAAAAGTTTCTTCTACAACATACATATAGGAGAAAGTTTCTGATTGATTGCCCAGACAGAGATAGAAAAAACGAAGCGCCCTTCCGGTGAGGGCCTTCCGGTTTGCGAGGAATCCAATAGTAGGCAGCCACGTTCACAATTTCCTCGTGACCTGGCAGCATGGAAGAAGAGAATTATTCAACGTCGGCCTGGATTCCGCGGTCGGAGGTAAGTCAGGTGCTATTGGTGCTAAAGTCACGAGGTTAGTTCAACTGCAAGGGAATTAATTGGAGCTGACACTTTCCACTATACACTATATAGGGAGATTGCATGATGAAATTGATGATGGCTAAGGGAGCAGTCGGCCTACAAGTGTCGTGAGGCTGAGACTATAAATAATGCCCTTCTGTATACTATGTACAGTTGAATCCTGATAGACTATAACATACTTCAAGGGAGTGCGGAAAAAGCCTGTTATAGCCATGCCACCACTTTTGCAACAAATACACTAAGTTCTCTGCTTTCTATGTGCCTATAAATCACCCTGCTGCATACTACTGTTTAATGAAACTATCCACAAAAATGCAATATTACACATAGCTCACCCGTAAATAATGTAGGACCAAAAAATTCCGACGTTTTCTATTGCCGTCTAGTTGCCAAATATACCAGAAAAATAATGGTTTTGATATTGAAAGCAACATATTTTCTCACCTAGGGGCCAAGAAATGTCTATTACAGCCGAGGTGGTGATAAACGAGACTTATATCAATAGTAAAAAGACAGGGCCTTATGGGAGTATGTCGGGACCGGCCTTACGAGTCTGTTATAACCGAAATTCTGCCATAGCCTAGGCTGTTACATCTGGATTCAACTGTATACACTCATAGGGTGTTTCACTAGGTAGTTCCCCCTAAAGAACCAACTACGTAACATATATTATTTTTTCTTCCTATTGATGAGGATAATACAGGGTGTCGACAATGAACCTCCCTAGTTTCAACTTGCTACCATTACACAAGTTACTGGACCATGGTGTCGAAATTGTACACATGCGAAGGAATACTTATCAAGATTATGTAAAAAAAAAAATCAGTAGCCTTCCACGTGTGCTCCTTTAGTAGCAATCACTATTTTAAGCCGATAATCTCCGCCCTCTGAGGTTCTCTCCGTCATGTCAGGGGTGATGCACGATATGTCATTATTTGGGCTAGGTAGAATGCGAAGAAAAATAAAGTTTTTTTTTTTTGTACTAGTGAAACAATGCATCATGCGTTTCCGAATTTACTTACATCCGTATAAGTGGTAATTTTGCGGACGATCGCTCCTGTGAACCCGTACAGTCCATACGGTTGTAAACTCCATTTAATGGGCTTTCCAACGACCCATACAATTAAGTGGTACCGGTTTCATTCAATGGCTGCACAGGTGAGGAAGCAGGAGCTAATGATGATGTCTAGTTATTTGTTGCCAAGGACACACAAGTATAAATTGTCGGTATCTGCACGGAACCCATATAGGCAATAGTGGTCCCGCAACCGGCCCACCTAGGTGTGTATCCGCTGAAGATAGGGCTGTATCCGCAAGGAAGGAAGGTTAGGTTAGGGCCGGGGACCACTGGAGTTTGCCAATATGCACACAGAACGGTATTTAAGGTAACTTATAGGTAAAGATGTCGAGGCAATACAGTAATGCACCAGAAACACTCTGTGCCGTTTGCACTGCACTCGAACAGTACATCTCGAGTTTCCGACAAGAAATTCAGCTAGATTCTGGTATTTCCATATAAGCAGATGGAATCCCCAAAGGACGTTTTAAAATAAAAGTTTCCAACTCACAGAATTTGGTGGAGGGCGGAAGAATGTTTATCGGTGCATTACCCTCAGTCAAGTTCCCCCGTTCACTTTTGTGGAGCCGCGGTATAGGAATGCAAAGTGGGCTACTTCCCTATCATTTCCCTGAGCCGCCTACGTTCGGACAATAAAAAAGCGGTTCACGGATCTCGCAATGTTCTTTGCAGTTTGCAGTTTCTCTCTGTCGGATGATCCTTTGGGCGGGACATTCTCAAGTTCTCCTTCGCGACATATTGAATGCAGACTTGACGGATGCTCACATTTTGAACGACCCTGCTGCTGGGAGCTTCGCACGTGGAGGATTGTGGAGATGTGAAGGACAGAGCAACCAGTACACTTTCTCGGAAGATGGCACAATATTTTAAAATACACATGTGGTCCAATATAGCAATGTTCCAGCCTCCAGGTCATGCCAATAGGGGCTGTGATCGAGTTTGGCTGATGCTGTGAAGGGCAGTAACTCCAGGTCATGCTCCAGGTACTCATTATTTTGAGGGAACACTAGCTTTTAGAACTCGCTGTTTTAATTGTAATTGCCATCATTATACATGAAGATGTGCGCCGTGCCCCAAAGGGCTAACTTTAGGGGTCACCCTGACTCCCAAAATGGGTTCAAAATTCCCTAAAGAAATATGGCATGTGACAGTAATATGTCAACATGTAGGTGCATTTCAAAATTGCTCCCTGTGGAGTGGATGCATAAAATTTAAAAAACTATTCAACAATGCTGGTGCAAGAGTACAGTCGACACTCTACACTGTCTACAGTATACCTGACCTGCCAACCACACTTGCCAGTCAAAAGTAAGATGTGCACCGAGCTCAAGCAGCATATTTCTTGTCTCAGTGTCCTTGTTCAGCTATTGAAAGCATTTAAGTAGGAAGTAATTACCATACATGATCGCATACATTTAACTACCTTAACATAGCCAAATAAAAGCCAAGGTTATGAAACGAATATTCACCTCTGGCATGCCCAAATGGTAAACAGATGTGATCCCCAATGGTGTACGTGTCCTAGTCTCTCAAATGTGCCAAACATAGCAGGTTTCTCCATCCTGATTCCCACCTTTCGAAAAGTTCCTATGATCAACTGGCAGATCCAAAGAACTAGGACTAGAGCAACTTGAGAGCAATGGACAAAGCTTTGGTCCTCAGACATCTGAGACATGCAATGTACTGTACCATCAGGTTCAAATACTTTTGGCCACTTTATCCTGGTCTTGAAGCAACCCTTCACACACAGGGTCTGTGCGAAGGGTTGCTTCAAGACCAGGATAATGTGGCCAAAAGTATTTGAACCCGATGGTACTACAGTACTGTACATTACGTAGCTATATGGTATGTTTCCACTTCAGGAGTACTGTACAATGTATACATGGACTCAAATGGGGTCAGGATTCTAGGTTACTTGAATTTTACCAGGCCAAGAATCAGACACCCAAGTTTTTAAAAGCCTGAGTAATGACACCTTGACCTACAAAATGGACCCCTGTGGATCCCCTCACATACTGTATCTTGAAGCTGTCTTCTATTAATGGCAATCGTCAGGATTTATTTTTATTTTTTGCTTTCACCAACAACCATGCTGTAATTTTTGATGGCAACTTCACAAGCTTGCACTTGTGAATCACAACTACATAAATGCGATGGTATTTAATTTTTCTTTATTTACCTGGTCGCATATATCACCCGAAGAACTCACTCTTTTTTTTTGTGCTTACTACAACCAGCATCAACCTTTAGCCTCCATATATATACAGACAATGTTACAATCCCTTACGCACCTCTCATTCTACAAAATAAAAGAAAAACATTCAGGAAAAGACACTTTTCAACTTGTGACCAACCAGCGATGCGTCAATCACTCAGTTTATTTTGTCCGCATTTCCATCAACCCATTTTTTGTGCTCCTCCACATACAAAACAACTGTGATCTGGACGCACTCCCTCACTTTCATGTCCATGACGTGAAAACAAATCAACACAACAGAGAAAATACTGTCACACCCACCAACACAAGCGCCCTGTAAGAAGCGGCAACAGGAAATACTAGAAACGGTGGACATCTCATAATTTTTACCCTCCCCTATACCACACTATCCACATCACTCCCATAAGTCTTTTTCTGCTTCATCGGGTTCAAGCTGCTGGAGCAGGTGGTCAATATTGGGGGTGGGCTGCTGATTGGACTTCAGTGAGTAAAGGACCAGATTGTTGCTCCCACCTCCACCTCCTTCACTGGTGGATGGCTCATCTGGAAGCCACAGCTTCTCTGGGACATTCACATCCCACTTGGTCCCTTTTGGACAATAAGTTATTATTTATATTTACTACAGCTTGAACATGTGCTTGGGAAAATGTACAGTACTGCACTAACCTGCTCTCTGATAAAAGAGTATGTAAGCATTACTGTACTCATCCTCCTGTGGAGGTTGAGGATGGACTACGTCATCATTGAAGCTGTGCCATTCTGAAGAAACTGGGTGCTTTGCATATGATGTGTAGTGACCAGCAGATGCACCTGAAGGGCATTAATAACATGCAGGGTATTATTGAATATGCATTAATAACAATTCTCTCTGCATTTGTGAAGACACATGGAGTAGTGTAAAAAGGCCACCTATAACTTACATTATTGCACAAAAATAAGTAACAAACATGCATCTGATCTACTTTCCAGTTTTTGATATTTTGGAATGAGAATAAAAGACTGGCGAATACCCTCAACATTCACACTAAAATCTTCCAACTAATACAGTCCCACCATGACCCAGAGTACTTTTACCAAACCCTTCAGACAGGCCTGTGGAACTCTGGGTTCCAGAAGAATATCAGTCGACAATTGCGGCTCTAGAGCAATAGAGTATCAGTATCTATTTCACGCTTACACTTCTACAGTCAGTTACTCTTGCTCAGCATTTCCAATCATGTTTCAACTTACTGCAGTCAACGGAAGGAAAAGTAACACTTACCTCCATAGTGACAGACACAGGCGTAGAGGTCATACTCTGGAGCAGAGACTGGGGAGGTGGGCCCAGACAGGAAGGAAGAAACATCTAGTCCAGAGACAGGGAAGACGAGCTTGTTGTCCAGCTTGGTGGAAAAGCACTCGTGGAACACAAACCGCTTGAGGTAGACAATGAGGAAGTCGGGATAGCGCCACACAGTCAGGGTCTTGGTAGCACACTGGTTGCGCTCACACATGGGGCAGTACCAGGGATTGTGCTCATCCAGAGTCTCACTCTCACTGAAAGCTCCCAGGCAGTCATAGATGGTCAGAGGACCATTTGGCCTCAACTGGGACATTGACTCATCATGATCTACCCCATTGGCCTCCTCCCAGTTCAACTTGGCCATCTCCTTGAAGCGCATGGCTAGTGTGTCCCCTGGCTGAAGCACCACCTGTCCAACGGCGGGGACAGCACAGCCCCTGCAATGGCTGGTGTACATGCAGCGGGAGCAGTGCAATCCCTGACCATCCACTAGTAGGACATCGTAAGATTCCATATGTGGGAGACGCTCTCTGAGGACCTGGTGAAAAGTGACTGCAGGCAGCTGGGATGGCAGACACAGAAGGGACGGGTGGCCAAACAGCTTCATCCCTTTCTGGTTGTTGTTCCCATCACCCTCGGTGTCCAGGCGGAAAACCACACTCACATGCAAAGTTCTGTAAGCAAATGGTACGACATTGCGACTGATAATACAAAAAACTAGTATCTCATCCCTCATGTACTAGGGACATGAGTAGTACTAGGCGATATATCTAGTTACATGTATGCTAATGATCTCACAACTAACCTGATCTGTGGCTCTACATGCTTGAGCCTATCCAGCTTGACAAAGTCTTCCTTGGCTCTGACAACCTGGCCACACATGGGGCACTGAAGCCTGTCACCCCCACTCCCACTGCTCCCACCAGCTGTGCTACTGCCACCCCCACCGCTGTAATGCTTGCAGGAGATGTCAATGCAGTTCTCGCAAAGCAGACAGCTGCACTGCACATGCCGCAGTAAGTCTGAGTCGGCCATCTCTTCCAAGCAGATTGCGCAGCTCTTCCACCCATCACTCCTTTCATCCGCTGCTGGGACTCCCGCCGAGTCAGGCAGTGGGGCCCCCACAGGACCAAGGGGAATGGGTCCTCCATCAAGATCCATGGGAGCGAGATCAATTGTATCAGTGCTAGACGACACCTCACATCCTCTAGGTGCTTGTAACGGAATAGGAAGTGCCAGAGGAAGAGGTGGGGGCAAGGGAGGGCATGAAACTTCAGATGCATTGGGCGAAATTTCTCCTGAGCTGCTACTACTGCTGGGTGGAGGGGGTCTCACTTCAAATGCGTATATGGTCCGGTGTGTATCATTCACATGGCGCAAAGACAGGTTCTCATTCTGCAAACAAAGTGTAAGGTACCATAAATCTAGTTTAATGCTTTTTCTTCATTATGCTTTTTGCTTAAATTATTCATACATGATGCAGGGGAGTAACTGGGTATAGTGGAGGAAAGTAATTTTAAGTGACTATAAATTCTGAATGCAACAGACTGAAGTTATTGTAGTAATAATGGTTACATTAATACAGTTAAGCTGTGCACAAACTTACAAAGAGGCAATATTGGCATCAACAGTTGCTATGTTCACTTTTGAGAGGGATCATATCAATTTCTGGCAACTCATAACTTCCTCCTGCTCGCATGTGTATTTAAGATGGTTTGGTCGAACACGGAGAGGGCATCTGCAGCAAATCAGGTGCTTTCTACCAATAGGCCATCAAGAGTGATTCCACTCCACTGCTTAGTTTGTGCCAAGGTTACTGTTTGTTTGCAACAGGCCACAGGAAAATAACGCATATGAAAAAAAAACACAGCAGAAACATGTGCCTTACCAGTGCCTTTGCAATGTGGTTATCCAGCACCTCTGTGATGACAACGTGACTCCCTTCCCCAATTCCAACCATAGCTGCAATCCTCTCCTGCACTTTTCTTACTCTGTCTTCTCGGTTCATTGTCAGCAGGTATCGAACAGGGTGCCTATGACTTGCTGGCACAAATGTTACACCTGCCAAAAACACAGAATTTCAAATACGTGTATTAGTTCTTCAGCCCAAACAGACTAAATCCATGATGAATGCCGTAACAAATACTCACATAGCTGCCGCTCCATGGCGCGTGGAAGAGGGACAGACAGGTACATGAAGGGCTCATAGGTGACAGATACATGTCGGCAAGCAGAGCAGACGACAGTGCTCTTGAACTGTCCCTGGAAAGTCTCCACTACAATGCTCTTGTTGAGTGCCACATGCTCTGCCCAGTGCCTGTCGGCCTCCACCTTCTCCTTCAGTGCCGCTGCATCCTCTTCTGTGAACATCACTCCTTCACCACCAACTGCACCCCCTTCCCCCTCACTGCCCATCAGACGAGCCCTCTTATTGTTGCACCCTCTTTCAGCCTCAGCCACTGCAACCAAATTAGTGTCCTTGATCCGTTTTGTGCCAGATGCCTCCACCTTCCCCGATGATTCTTCCTCTGGTACAAAGCCAAATGCACCCAGGTTGAGGTTTTCAACAGCGTCTCTAGGTCGTGCCACTTCCAAGCGAGGAAACTTTTCTGAGTCAAACACCAATTCGTTGTTTGCTGGCTGTTCCTGTCCAGGGGAAGCCAGCACATTCACATTGGATGTCTTTGCATCTTTGAAAATGTCTTCAAGCCCCTTGATTGCTGGTGGGTTACTGGAAGAAGCACTGCTCCCAAGAGCAGCCAGGAGCTCGTTCTTCTCCAGTCCCACTGATGGAGGTGGAGGACTCTTGTCAAGATCTGAGTCATCTCCCAGCATCATCAAGGTGGAAGCTGGCTCACAGGAGGAAGAGGTACGCATGTCCTCTGGGATGGGGTGCATGCGGTATGGAGCATTGCTACCAGACGCATGTGAGTCTGAGCTACTGTGTGGAGACGATGCTTGGCTGGACCTAGAGAACAGTAGTGAGTGTATGTCAATGACAAATCTGTTGACTATGTATAACTGATTATTCACAAGAGAGTCCTTATTAAAAAACACCAGACATGGTTTTGCAGAAGAAGAAAGCGCCTACTGCAATTCAGTGTCTACTCTGGTTCATTTGGCCTGTAACTCACCTTGAGCTCTCTGAGAGCGTGGCAACTTGCACGGTCCCAGAAACCATCTTCTCTCCTTCATCCTTCTCATCCTCCTCATCCTCATCCACTAGAGGAGGAAGACCCTCGTCACCATTTTCTCCTCCACCCCCCATATCCCCTTCACTGCTGCAGCATCCTCCCGTCTCTTTCTTCCCTCCTGCAGCATTCAGCTGCTCATGTAATGTGTCAAGCAATAGTGCTATGAACTCCTGGCAATCATGCTGCCGGTAGTCCTTGAACTGTGGGTGAATGGCCCCCAGCACTCGTTTGAACTCATTTGGCTGCAGCACCCCAAAGTGGCCTGACCACACACGACGCAACAGAAGAGCAAACTGGGTGGTCAGATTCTCTGTGGCTTCCTCCAGCTCAGGGGGAAGAGGACGATCAAGGAAGTATTCTGCTAGGGAGGGCGTGCTCAACAAACACTGAAGGCCTGCAGCCATGAAGCACGTGTTGCCTAGATTGCGTATGCCTAGAAAGAAGAATGCCAAGTTGTACATACTTATGTCAAGAATTGACAGGTATTTTGGCATAATTTACGCTAACATTAATAATTACCCTGCTAGGGGATTCTGATAACAGAAGAACAATGGAGGCCCCTAAGAAAAGCCATGCAAACACACATAGGACTTGTTAAATACATTGAAAAATCCTCTGCCTTATCCAGGGATCAAACTCGGTACCCAGAAGTAGCACAATCATGTCCAAAATCACTACGCCACTGAGCCATCCTTCCATAATTGATGGCATTAATGTAACGGGTGTAAGATATGATAAATGATGGGGTGACCATGAGTGCGGTGTAATGCCACAAGGTTAGACAGCTCCCTTTCACATCCATATAAATCCAGTGATGGCATGCAGTGATGTTTCATAAACAAGCCTATGGAGGCAATGTACATACCGCACACGCCAGGTTTGATGGCAAGTGGGTCCTTCGTCATGAGCTCTCCAGCTTCATGAACAGGACTGTTGAAAGGGGCTGAATCCCCTCCTCCAACCACCAACTGACTCTCCAGGCAGGGCATCTCATCATAGACTCCTCCATCTGAGTGAGCCAATGGCAAAGGATATTCCAACATGGGCGGAGAGTGGAAAGACATCTCCTGGTCATTGTCTGCCCCCACACCAGTCCATGTGTTGGCCACTCCCATTTCTCCCTCTGATTCCAAATCCTCTGGGGCAGACCTGTCTGCAGCCTGGACCTCCAAGCTTGGAGGACCCCCCTCCCCTTCCCCTTCCTCTTCCTCGTCCAAGTCCTCTGCCTGGGTCTCGATGCTAGGGGGACCTTGGTCCTCTGCCTCCAATGCAGGGGGAGAGCCACTGGGCGAGTTGAAAGATGCAAGGGAGTATGAAGCCACCAAAATGGGAGGACCTGCGTAGAGGTAATACAAAATTAGTGAAAAGTCAGGTTATACCTTGATTTCATATAAAGTTTTAGTGTAATAATTTTATCCTGCAAGCAAGAAACTATACTCACCAAGGAGAAATGAATGTGAACCCTCAATATCGTCACTTTCTTGCTCGTCAGTAGAGGACCCAAGTTGGGAAGGCAAAGTCTCGTCACTATCCATTAAAGCCACTCTGGATCTGAAAGAAAAGAATCCTCTTACTGTGTGTCTGGCTTTTAGAAAGAGGTCAAAAAACAACGGTATACATGACACATATATCAGGGAACAGTGCTATGTAATAGGACATCTGAATATGCTAATCATACAAAGGTATTAAGGTGCATTCACATATCCGCGATTCCGTGCCCAGCGACCGATTCTGTGCCCCGTCGATCCACGACGCGGTGCCCCCAGCGACGGAGTTCCCGTCCGGTAGATGCTGTCACAATGTCGTGCCCCAAAGAGCTCTGCTACCGGGCCTCCAGCAGCTGGTCGACACCATGGCCGCGATGTCGCTCGGGCACGGAGTCGCAGTCGCCGATATGTGAATGCACCTTTATGCATCACGCAGTTCCATTTTCAGGATTCATGAGAACAATGCACCCACCCTAGCTTGATTTTTGCTCTAATGGACATATGTAACTTGTTAATGATTTCAGTTTAAATACTAGGCCTACACTTTTGCAGCATAACACTTCTCCGCAATTCAGGGCTTATCAGTGGGGCTTAATGTTGGCCTATTTCTGCTGCTAAGGCTAAACACTGGCGCCAGGGGGTGGTCCTCCTCCTGGAAATTTGGCCACTGTGGGGATCTTTAATGTGCACTCGCGCAATGTCACAAGCACACGGGACCGACGGCTTTACTTCCCCTCCGAAGGAAGGCACACACTCAGTTTTCTACCACCCGGAGAAAAGTCACCGACCTCGGCCAGGTTCGAACCCACAACTTTGGGTCTAGAAGCGAGCGTGCTAACCACCAGACCACCAGCGCCAGCCGCAATTCAGGGCGGCAACTACATGGCCCGAGTAATAACTGCAGTGAAGAAAGGTATGCTTACACTCACTCTGCTTCATTCCTGTCATCTAAAATCAGCAGTATTTGTCGTGACATTACGCATGCCCTGTCATCTTGGCCTCAAAGCCCTCTCTCAGTAACTATTCCCTGGAGCTGCAGTTTGTTTTAATACGTATGCTGTTGAGTACAACTAGGCCATTATTTTTTGAAAACCTACTTTTTTGCAAACTTACTTGAAAGAAAAATTGACAACTTTTGTGGTTCCTAGAATATCACGTAATTTCTCCACCAAAGCTAAAACATTGTTTTCACAGCTGCACTGCTGCAGCAGATTGCATCCCTAAAAAAGGGGTGAATGTATTTTTAAAGATTGAATTACGCAACACATTTGTGGTTAAATTCTGATGGCATTTGTCAGAAATGCCGGCAAGTCAATGTACTGTGGTGGAAGAAGCAAGAATGCTTGCAATTTCCTTCTAGCGATCATGAGTACAACACTGCTACGGTTTCCCAGCTCCGGAAATCCAAAAGGCATAACACAAGCGAAAACATATTGCTGCGTTCAGGGTGCGGCCTGATGTTAGGTACAGGGTGACCATCATGTCCCATTCTGTAGGATGAAACAACTATAGATTGGGACTTGATGGTCACCCTGTATGTTTACCCTGTATGCATCCATGACTGCTCTAGTTACCTCCCATCACCACATGCAACTTTAAAAATGCACATGTTTTGTACTTTATTATTGATATTAAGGAGGTTGGCCCAGTATTGCCTTTCAACCTCCAAGGATAGGGAAGGAAGGAAGCGGCTGTGGCCTATTATACGGAAGCAACCCCGGAATTATCCTAGAAAGACCGTGGAAAACCACAGAAAACCACGGTCAGGGTTGCCGGCCCCGGGATTCGAACCCAGGACCTCCTGATTAGCAGTCGGACGCCCTATCCACTATGCCAACCTGCTTCGGTTACCTGTTTTGTACTGGAGCACCAAACTTAAGTACCATAACCACAACAATACATGCCTTCAGTCGCAATCAAAATTTTACTCTTGCCAGAATTCCCTATTTGTAGGTGACTCAATTACTGAGCACAAAGTTGTGGCTAATGCTGTAATGTTCTTTGATAAGTAGTTCCAAACAAGGCATGTTCCTGGTGCCCATTTATCACACCCCACAATGAAAGTTTTCAGTCACATGCAATCAACGCGAATAATACCAGCCCTCCTCTACCAAACTGAAAACACATTCTCAAACAGCTACCACCCTAATCTACTTTACTCCTCCACTTGCCTGCTCACAATCATATCAGTATAAAAAACTGTATCGAGTGGATCACTGTGTTCTGCACAAATATTCGATAATCTATACATATCCACTATACTGGACAATACTTCACTGAAAAATTTTTTACGAGGTAACACAAGTCTTTTCCAGTTTACATATTATGCTTTCAGAATGTGGCATCCACAGCCACATTTTTGCTCACCATGACATCCATTTTTTGCCCCACTTCCAGGTCAGTAAATTTGTGAAACTGCCTCCAATGAAGTATTAATTTTTCCATATTGCTCACTGAAGGGCTTTTTTTGACAATTTCTGCACTACACAGGTTCATCTGCTCTATCAGCCAAAAATTCATGGGAAATCCTCTTTTGCTGCCAAGACTGCAATGTTTTCCTGCAGTAGGCAAGTTTCTATAATAATAATAATAATAATAATAATAATAATAATAATAATAATAATAATAATAATAATATCTTACCCCGTTATCAGCCTTTTTCGGCTCATTAGGGGGCATTTTTGTTTTGGCTGGAACTCTTGCTTACATGTTTACTTTTTGCTTTTTGGGATAGGATAGGGAAGGAAGGAGGCGGCTGTGGCCTTTTTAATTAGGAAGCAACCCCAGAATTCTCCTGGAGGGACCGTGGGAAACCACAGAAAACCACGGTTAGAGTTGCCGGCCCCGGGGCTCGAACCCAGGACCTCCCGATTAGCAGACGGACCCTATAGCCACTCCACCTAACTGCTTCGGTCAAGTTTCTATAATATCCAGGGTCTGCTAAAGGCACCAACAATACGACACTCATTGGTCACCTTAACTTTACCTGTGCATGTGCCCAGACCTGGCGTCACACCAGTATCTCATCCTTAAAATTATGATTCACTAACAATGTTGATTCATGTCCTGAAATGTTGTTATTGTTTCAATTTGGCAAGAAGTGCGCTATAATATCACTACAAATGATGATTTCACTGTTTGGAACTGGTAATTTGTGTTTATGAATCAGGAACTAAAATCACATGTCACAAGGAATTAGGAGCCAGGTCATTATCTCTAACAGTCAAATGAAACATGAAATGCTCTCTACCCTGCCATGTTCCCAGCTACCCTGCACGCTTATCTTATGCCTTCAGGGGAAGCACTGTTTATTGCCACACTAAAGATGTGTGGTTCTGAAGGCTCAGCATATGATGGGGAGTACATATCTCATTACAGTTGAAAAAGCCTTACTTAATTGACCTTTAAAAAACCGTTTTACAAAGTCAAAAAAAAGAGCAGAGCAATGGAAATGAGATCATTCATCCAGGTAAATATTTCATTTCATTACATGAAATATTTACATAGATGAATGATTCATATATAATATTAATTAAAAACGCATTAAAAATGGTACAGCAAAGTTATGGACCACAACACGATAAATACCAGCATGAAAAGAACATCAGCTTATAGTACATCTCTCTGATATTGGACAAATATAATGTGTACGTCTTTTTTTTAAGATTGTGAACAAAACTTACTGCCAAAGTGTACAATGGGAGCAAACCAGAGGCACACAACAGTAATCCATCCTGTGAAAATGTATCCATCACAACAAAAATTGAAAATTTCAACTTCACATTGTCACGTTTCTATGGAATTGTCGCAAGAGGAGACTAATCCATCAACTTCCCCCATCTCCCTGCTAGATATCATCAACTCAAGCAGAGGCAAATCCCAAGTCCACTGACACTTGTCTATTACAATAGTTTTTTTTGTTGCAGCAGCAGATGTTCAATACATGTCTGTTATATATTATAGAAATATGTTCAGTTTGGTCGTTTTTAGCAGCATGGACAGTGTCCAACTCATTACGTTACTTATACAATAAATATGGAATTGAGTAGGGAAAGCTGGGAGTGAGAGGGGACACTGTGTTAACAATATTCAAGCAGAAGATCCTCAGCATTAGCATATTGTAGTGCTCTGCATTCACTGCATCAACGAGCCATTAGGTCTCATCCCATCCAGTGAAGTCACTACACTATTCCTTAAACTCCATAGATGACCTCAGGATCACCCTGTGCACGTAAAACTTCATTGCGCCTACTATTGTAAGGCTCAGAACCACTGCCTATCGCTTAGGCCGCGCAACTCCCTCCCCCTATGCGTGAGCTTAGCTGCGCACAGACTTGGGGCTGCTGTCCCTCCACAGAGCACTACTTCAGGCCTCGTTTAGGTGGCTGGCTCTGGAAATTACTAAACTGACCCAGCTGGATTGGAAAGGATGGTTTAGGTTGGTGCAGAAAAGTGTCCTCCCTAAAGTAGTGTTCTGTGGACCGACGCCAGCGTCAAATAGAACATTCTACCGTGGGGGGGGAGCACAACTAAGCTCATGGCCTTCACTGTATGGCTAGGTAGGGAGTTGCGGGGGGCTGCTCAGAACAGTACTACAAACTACAGGCTCTATACACCAAGAATGCAGCACAAATTTGGTCATTACCATGGTAACTTATTTCGACTCTACCATTCTACAAAGCCACATCTGCACATTCTGATAAGGTCGTTTGGGCCATACAACTCGAATGAAACACCTGATCACTACATGCATATGCAGCGTTTTTCAGCAGGCCTACTGAATTCTTTTTATGTTGTAACCAGACACCAGGAATTTATCTAACGAGAGATAAAAGGATCCTGCACTCTTGGAAGCAGATGGCGACCAGGTTGGATGGGTGGAGAAATCTCTCTACCATCCCGCCAACCTGGTAAGAGCAGGGTTTCTCACCTTTTCACTCTTAGGGAACCCTTGAAATCATTCATGAAGTCTCAGGGTACCCCTACATAAAAATTGAGGCGAGCAGAGGAAGAACAGCATATCCCAACCTGAGTTCATTTCGAGAAAAGTAGCTTTCTGTGTTTCGCTTGATCATGCAGCTAAAGCTATGGACAAATTTTACAAGTGGAATATGCGAGCTTTGACATGCCCCAATTCATTTGGTACTTCAGTACATGAAAGGTAGATGGAAGGAGAGTACAACAGCACTAAAATCTCAAAATTGGAGCTCGGTTTGGATATGCCGTTCTTCCTCTGAGAGCCTCAATTATTATACATCACTTAATGACTCAAAAATGCATTTATGTATAATTAGCCTTTTATCACTATTTCTTGCAGAACCCCTGGCAATTGTTCGTGGAACCCTGTGGTCGAGCATAGAACTCTGCGTTTTCCACATCCACACGAGCAATATCCATGTACGATCATATCCGGGAACTCTGTACATGGCAGACGGAAGCCTAAGTACAGATTAGTTTTGCTAACATTGTTGGATCCTATCAGCCAGGACGCGCCAGGACGGTACTTCCCTGGCTTCTGGTTCCAACAGTACGGAACAACGGCCAAACTTCCACCGGAATCCCAACGCAGATCCCCAGTAGTTGCGTACTCACACAAGCTCATGATTACGGCAGGGGCCTTTTTCCACAGGGGGAGTGAGCAGACCGAGTGAACCATATGATCCAAGCAGCCTACAAAAGCACAGCAGCATGAACCACAAAAGAGAGAAGTTCTGTTCCTTCCTTCCCTTTCCCCCTCCTCCTCCTCCCCTCCACTCTCTCTCCCTCTTCCCTCCCCACTCCAAAAAAAGAAGGAAGATTCCGTCTCCATAGTCTTCTCTCTTCCCCCGCCCGCCATCCCGAAACTAACCATCCGGCAGGTGCAGCTTTCCAGCCTTTTTTCCTCCTGGGGTTCCTCACCACTCCATAGCTCAACGTCCCGAGGGAGGGAATCCGATGCAGATTGCAGAAGCGAAAAACTCGGCACAGGGAAGGGACCCACAGCTAAAAGAGCAGCCAGCGGCGTCCAACGTTCCGGTTTCGGACACTCAAGGCGCCGGCGCTGGGCGGTCACACAGCATCTCTTTTGATGGAAGCGCGCGCATGTCCATGGCAGCGGCCATCTTGGAGCTCCTGGCCAATCACCGACTGGGGTTTGCGTCACGTGACGGGATCGAGCACCGGTTCTTTGGTGGAGAGGGGGGGGAGGCTTGGAGGTGGGGATGAGGATGGGGCAAGTCGGTGGGGGATTTCAGGCGGAGGCGGCGTGACATGGTTGATGATGGGAAAGTAGAGGGAGATTTCAACTTGCATCGTGGGAATCTATTGCATAAAAAAAGGGAGAGTTGGCGCAGGTGGAATCCTAATTATCTGCAACACGATCTGCAAATTGAGTGTCTTTATTTCATGTGCATATCTTTGGTATCATGAATATCACTCTCATTCTTTCGCCCAAAACACTGCAGTTCAGCTTCAATGATTTATCATTGTTTAAACATTAAAATAATATCTGGCGATAGGGTTAGCAATGTGGTTTTAGTGCTTCGGGGGCTTTTTGGGTTACGTGTTTAAATGTTGCAGGGTGTACACCAGAGAGCATAAAGTTGTAGGCGGCAGGCCCTCACCTTCGGTAGGGTGCTCTGCCAATCTCAGCTTTTATTGAATCGAATATCATCATCATCAACATCATCATCACGACATAATAATAATAATAATAATTCATACCCCGTTATCAGCCATCGGCTCTTTAGGGGGGAAGTTTGTTTTGCCTGGAACTCATTGCTTTCATTTTACTGTGCTCTTTGGGATAGGATAGGGACGGAAGGAAGCGGCTGTGGCCTATTAATTACGGAAGCAACTCCAGAATTTTCCTGGAAGGACCGTGGGAAACCACAGGAAACCACGGTCAGAGTTGCCGGCCCCGGGACCTCCCGATTAGCAGTCGGACGCCTTATCCACCATGCCAACCTGCTTCGGTACATCATCACGACATTTCCCTATGAGGGGTAGTCAGCGATGAAGAGAGAAGCAAGCTAACAACATATGAACTAATAATTAAAACTCGTAAAAATAAACCTAAAAACAACCCGCAACTATCATCGCAACTGTTGAACTGTATCGAATATACTGATTATTAATACACGAACACACGCCTGAAGCAGCTAACTCGGTCCACAAAGAGTCAATTAATTTGAGTCGGATAAAGGAAGGTCAGAGAAGGCCCGCAACGTCTCTAACTTTATGCTTGCAGGTGTACATGGCTGGACATACAGAAATTTTCCAGCATGAGCGGCACAAGAGGAGATTGCAACTTGCGCTGCTCATGCTGGAGAATTTCCAAGGGATTGCTATTATGTCCAGCCATGCATGTGCACCCCAGTAGGGTAACTGAACACTATATGGTGATGGCTTAGTATTATGCTTAGTGGTTTTTATCCCCCGTCACCTCTGCTTGGTCAGGTCTTTTTCCACTTTTCACCGGATATGTCCAGGCAGATTCGCATTCACTCCTCTGCCCAGGGCCAAGAGAAAAGGTCTGGTATTTAAGAGGGTCTGAAAAGACTAAAAAACTATAACATCGTCCTCCTGGGAATATACCCTCCCCCAACGCCTGCACTGGACCAGGGCGTTGCAGAAGAACAATGGATGTATTGTATGTATACGATTAAATAAAGGTCCGTGTAAGGAGGACAGCACTACCCATTATTATTGTTATTATTATTATATTACTATAGTGGTTGTTATCAGATTTCTCATGTTTTTTATTATGCTGGACTGTTCAGCTTGAGGGAGGCAAGGAGGCAAGGAGGCTTGAGGGAGGTAACATTCGCACCAATGGATGGAAGAGTGCTGGATTCAATCCCAACCTTGGACTTTCCCCACTTCATCTTGTACAGAGTTGGGTCATCTCGGGCTTCGTCTTGGGTGGAATCTCCAGTAGACTAATGCACCCCGAGGAACTCACAAAATGACCATAGATCAGACATTGCACTTGCACCTCCCCTCCCAGTCACCCTGCTTGCAGACACTGGCACTTTGCAAAAAAGTTCCATGTATACTGCGGCACAATAAAGGTTTGTGCTACATACCTCGCAAACTGTTGTGCACTGATAAAGTTTTTGCACCATAAGATTGATGACATGTGTTTCAGTTTGCTGACTTCAGAAACATTGCATCAAGACTTATCCTTCAGCAGAAAAGGGTATTGTTGTAGTCGCCTGCTGCATTACCTTAACGTAAATTACTGGGTCATCCTCAGCATTATTGCTATCTTCTGCACTCATAAAACAGTTTCCTGTACTAACAGATGTGTCATATTGATCAGGTGTGTCTTTCATTGGATTTTTGACCTCATTTTGCTTGTGCTGGTCGTGAAATCTCATCAGGTGCACCTACAAACAACAAATAAGCACAATTAGAATTTTATGATAAGTAAAATTTAACTCACTGACATACATTAAGTGTAGTGGAAGAGGAGAATTTTCTAGGGCATTTTGGGCATTTGACATAATTTTCTTGCCTGGCGTGGGTCAGCATGTGAGATTTCAAATAATGTGGCAGAGCAAATGATTTCTTGCACTTCTTGCAGGTGTAATCTTTTGTACCTGTTGGTATAAAACATGTAAAGAAAATCACGGTGTGAAGTGTCCACCATTCAGACAAAAACATATGAGAATAGATTCATCTAAGCCTCTAAGGTATCCTACATGGGAGATTCACCATTTCAATATGAAATTCACTCAATATTCACTTGATTGTTCAACCTCTCACTGTTATGCAAAGAAACTGGAATAAAACCTGACTTATAGGACTGACCTGAGTGAAGTTTCATATGCATTTGGAGTTTCTGCTTGTCCAAAAAATCTTTTCCACATGTTTCACATTTAAACCGCTCTCGAATGGCTTTATCTTCATGTACTCTCATGTGCTTGTTCTTCAAGTGGTCCAATCGTGCAAATGATTTACCGCAAGCAGGGCATACATGTCTGACAAGAAAGAGCAATGATTCAAGGGTCACTTACATACTGCATGCATTACAACACTCACTTCTTAACTCCAGTATGAATGGTCATGTGCCTGTTCAGGTCTCTCAGTCGCACAAATTCTTTTGAGCAGGTCCCACACTTGTGTGGCTTTTCGCCAGTGTGCACTGTCATGTGATCCGTGACATCTTTAGGGTAACGAAAAGCCTTCCCACACACCTCACACTGCAGTGGTCTCTCGCCTGTGTGAGTCATCATGTGCTGTCTCATGTTGTGCCTCTCAAGGAATGCTTTCCCACACACCTCACACTTGTGGCGTTTCTCTCCATGAACTCGGCAATGGCGCTCTAACTGATTCAAGTCATTGAATTCTTTCTTGCATTCCTTGCATGATACCTTCTGCTCCCATGAACTGGTCAGTTTAGTAACAGGTTGGATTAAAGATTCATTTTCTCGTTCAGGAGCCGATTCATCCTGACAAATTTGTAGGTTAGCGTCGCTATCATCGGCAGAGTCAAACATGGTACTCAAGCCACCTTCATCTCTTACATCTAGAGACGATTCTAGTTCAAACCTGCATCCAGCTGTGTCTGAATGTGATTCCATTAGAGACTGATCTCCATGAGGAGGATCAACAGTACCCACTGAATCCATTTCCATCCCAGAGAGAGATGAAAATTCATCCGAAATGTTGATTGCGGCAGTACCAGGCATCAATTCAGGTTGCACTGCCCCATCTGAGAAGGTAAGTAGAGACTCTAAATTAATGTCTCTTTGTGCTGGGATTGAATCAGTGATAGTGACAGTTGGTGGCTGAGATGAAGAAGCAGCAGCAGATGAAGAGAGAATATTTCCCACTGCATCATCTAAAGTTCCATCAGGGGGCATGCTAAGGAGGTCAACTGCATTCTGAAGTGATTCTGAATCCATGCCAAGGTTGAGCATTGTCATCGAATTCATAGCACTAGACTTCTGTTGGGACGATTGCAGCTCTTCCAGAAGGCCAGAAACTGGCAGGAGTGACTCCAGTGTCTCGTGCATTGCATACTGGTGTACTTTAAGATCTTTCTTATTGCAGCATCTGAAGTTGCACACTTTACACTCCAAAGTGACTTGCATCTGGAGGTGTAGAGTGTATGACAGCTGATCTGCCATCTCCATATTACAATGTCTGCACATGAACTGTGGCTTGGGCAGGACTGGTCGCTCGATCCTTTTGGCAGATTTTGTTCTCTGGTTTCCAGTTGCTTTAACAGTCTCTATCATCTGACGTTTGCCAGGTACCTGTGCCATGAAGTTGCTGACAGTATCCAACTTTCCAACTTCATCTTCCACAATTGCCTGAAGATTCCATGAGAGCGGAGAGTTCTCAGGCAGTTCACTAAGAGGTGGAATCACGTACACTTCATTGTTAGACTTCTTGTCATGGACCTGAATCACAGGCATCTCCATGCCATGCTTCTGCTTTAGGTGGCGCCTGAGGTCTTGGTGATGCCCATACCTGACTCCACAAACGCCGCAAATAAATCGTCTGAAGTCATGGTGTACCCTGAGGAGGTGTCTTATCAGGTTGCTTGTGACTGTGAAGGCAGTGTTGCAGACAGGGCACATCTGAGAAGATGAAGGGCTCTTGCTGTGGACATTTTGCTCATGCCTTGACAAAGCCTAGAAATAAAAAAAAAGTGTTAACCACAGGTTTTTTCCCTTCTCCTCTGTCCTGTCCCATAAGCATAGAACAATGAGAAGTGAATCAGATTCATCTAGAACTGATGAAATAACTTGATGATAAAACTCACCTGCTTCCTTTTGAAAGTGACTCCACATTTCATGCACATGAATGGTCTTTCTCCAGTATGGGTCCTGATGTGAACTGCCATGGATGACTCGTTGGGGAACAGTAATTGACAGTGTGTGCACTTGAATCTCTTCCTAACCTTTTCTGGCTGGTGAAGTCTCATGTGGGACTTCACGTGAGATGCTGAATTGAGAGGCTTCCTACAGGTTGGGAGAGGGCACACATATTCCTTCTCGTGACTGGACATGTGGCTCTGAAGAAGGCGTTGGCCAGGAAATACTTGACTGCACTTGTCACATGTCCATTGCTGGACGTTGCCTCCTGTGTGTACCAGAAGATGCCTGAAATAAAGTACTTAATTACTCTAGACATTATTATTATTATTATTATTATTATTATTATTATTATTATTATTATTATTATTATTATTATTACTCTAGACATATTTAACCACTTAGCTTGCAGCTTCTGTTTTATCACTTGACTTCTCTGACCACTTTTAAATTCTATGATGAAATACCAGTACTAAATATTAACTGTATTACTCTACTTACATATCTCTGTTCTTTTTTACTTTGAACTTCTGCAAGCAAATGTTGCAGCTGTAGGGCCTAGCAACCATCTCAGTCTCATGTGCCTTCTCCATGTGGCTGGCTTTGTGCCATGTCTGTGAAAAAGTCTTTCCGCAGATGTCACAGCCAATTACATCACTAAGATGCGTCTCAACGTGCTTGACAAATTCTATCTCTGAACCCATTACTTGCCGACAACTCCTACACTTGAGACTGCTCTTTGCCACGTGCTCATCCCTGTGACCAGTTTCAGCTCGTCTCAGGTGAATTTTGAAGTGCCTCTTTACGAGATCCAAAGATTTCAAACGCTTACGACATATTGGGCATGCCCTTCTAGAGGGCACAGCAGGCGCTTCATCCCCTGACCCATCATGGTTGTCAGAAAGCACATCTTCTCTCTTAGAATTTGTGGTAACAGCTGTGCACATGTGACTCAAACATTGAATCAAGGTGTCATCCCCACTACCAAGCATTAGGTACGAAAATAACAGCCTGTCCAACTCCGCTTCTCTCTTGTCTTCTGCTGATATCGCAACTATCAGCCTCTCCTTGTCACTCTTGTTGTGGTCTTTCAAGTGCAGCCACATTGTCAGATCTGTGTCAAAACTCACTTGGCAGTTTGGAACCAAACAAGAACTGCTGAAATGCCTCTGTTGGTGAGATGCCATTACAGAATGGGTGCAGAATCTGGCCCCACATGTTTCGCATTGATGTGGCTTCTCTTCCATCAGGTGTGACTCTTGATGGTCCAGGAGGGCAATTTCCGTGAGGCAGAGGGCATTGCAGGTATGGCATGCAAAGGTTTTCTTGTGATTACTCAAGTGGCCCTGCAGATCAGCTTGACTACCAAACTCAGCGTAGCAGAGCTGGCATGTTAACTCAAGGTAGAGGATATTGTGGAAGACAGCCAAGTGGTCCTTCAGAGTGTCTTGGAATACAAACAACTTGCTGCAGACCATACACTGCAATAAAAAAGTCACAGATCATAACAATATCCCCATAACAAGATCTTGTTGTCATTGTCTTTCATCAGTACACTCGAAATCACATAAGTGTGAACCTTTTTGGATATCCATACGCCCGAGGGGTTGGTGAGCTGTTGCGCCACAAAATTAGTCCCCGGTATCTATGGCTTTCTTGAAGAAACAGTGCTGGTACATGTAATTTGAATGCATACTTATCATGGGCAGCAGCTACACAAACTGCACATTTTGTTGTGAAGAGCGGTAGGGTACTACGTTCAGGTGGTTCACCAACCCCTCGGGAGTATGCATATCGAAAAAGGTTCACTCTTATGTGAATCGGAGAGTAAGTTGGTTCCACGTCTTACAACTCTTATAATTGCAATTTCTCTGAGGGTTGAAGTAGCAGCAAGATTGTCACTCACATGCAAGTGAGCAAAATTTTGAAACATTTGACAATGCTGAAAAATCCTTTACCACGACACAAAAGAAGTGCATCAGCCTCTAAGAACATGTATATTAGTGAACTATTAACAATGAGTTACAGTAAAACTTCTATAAGTCGAATCTCCATGGGACCAGGAAAAAACTTTGAGTTATAGATGATTCGAGCTAGAGAAGTTTGGATTTTTAAAAGCACAGAACTCTATAAGGAAGCCTACCTTTATATCCAGAGAAGAAAGGTGTTCAAAACTTAAAAATAACTGTCACTATCACAATTACAATGTTCCTTGTTGTTTTGTTGTAAAAAAATCTCCGTTATGGACATTTCCCTACTCTTAGATTCAAGGATTCAATTGTCACAATCGAGTCAAACACTTCTTTCGGTACGTCTGGTAGACGGAGATCAGGAAATTGAGCCTTTCTGTACATGTGACCTACCCTCGACCCTTCGGCTGGGAAATGAGAAAATTTTCCGTACTTCGCCAACATGAACTTCGACTTAGGGAGGAGACTGAAAATGCATTGAAATCCCGTCGTAAGGCCCTGCCTGCACTTCGAGTTATAAATATTCGAGTTAGGGAAGTTTATTTCCTATTATTTTACATTGTGACCAACCAAGCTCCTAATTTTCACCGACTTATAGAGAACTTCGACTTAGGGAAGTTCGACTTATGGAAGTTTTACTGTATTAGTGAACTATTAATAATTAGTTAATGTTACTGAAAAAAAGAGGCTACAGTACGACACGGCAATCTGATGTCATCATTTCTTACAGCGTTCATTTTTTGTTGACATTGTTTACTCATACTGTTGAGTGAGGGTATTTCCATGAAAACCTTGATGATGTCAGATCGTCGTATCGTTTTATGCACTGTAGGTATACCTAGATAGAAAAATATTTTAACATGCTGTCTACATACCCTTTCCCTATTCAAAAACTTCCCATGCTCCATGGCAACATGCTTCTGCAGCTGCACAGTCGAGAGAAAAATGATTCCACAGTCAGTGCATTTGAGGTTGTCCAGATCTGCAACCCTGGACTCAATCAGGCTCAGAGTGGTGGACAGCATAGAATCCTCACTTGACTTGCGCCATTCACTCCTCCAATAGATCGAGGTGGGAGGTACCCGAAGTCCCTTCCCAGCTTCACCCTTTGGCTTGATGATATCCACGTGAACTGTCTTTTCTGTGGACACACTGTCAAAGGCCAGTGCTTCCACTGCCTCATGCAGCGAGATCTCTTCTTTGTCTGCATGTAACGACCCCAATTCCAGATCATCCAGTATGAGACCCTCGTCCTGGATACTCCCTGGAATCTGCAACACCACGTCCGCCAAGCTGAACTGGACACGTGCAGATTCCAACACTGAATTCTCACTGCTGGTCAGGACCTGGTCACGTATCATAACCTCTTCTTCCTGAGGCGGTGCTGACACGTCATCCAGGAGGTCTGACGGAAGATCCGCCAGGGCAAGCATGTCATTGTCCTTGGCTGAGAATGACGTGCATGGCTCCTGCCACACGAAATACTCATCTTCCTTCCCGTCCATTGCAGACCACTGCTCTAATCTGCAAAATGCAACATTTATTCAATACTGTTCATTACCAGGTCATATTATGCAATGGATTACATGCACAGCCCTGCACGCAATGTTTTGCTTCCTGATGTTGTACCTATGCTTAGTTTAGTGTTCCTTCTCTTGCCGAAAAATCAGTATGCAGGAGGATAACCTCAAAATTAAAATCGCAAGGGCAGGAAACACATGAGAATAATTTTGGCCCGAAGCCAACTGCCACTCTGCCAGTGAGAGTGCGCCGTCGCCGCTCGAATTCACACTCTTTCCTACGCCGCCGCATGCGAAAAATACAGCAGAGTGTGCCGTCGCCACCGGAAAACCATCAAAGTTGCTCAATGCTCACTTTCTCCATTACATTAAAAATATTAAAACCGCAATTTGGCATTTAGGTTTGGAAAAAGTAGTGTTAAAATTGACGTGTTTTCATGCTGTTAAAATGTGTCCCGCAATCATCTGGTACTCCTGCGATACATAAAATACGGTAACTGACAAAAATACGGTGATGATGTCGGACTGCTGACTAGGGTCGGGGGAACAATCCCAGAATGAGTAAGTCTGAAGCGGTCTTATCCAGGGGAAAATGAAGTCACGGGCACGCTGGTCATGTGGGCCATTGCACAACACGGATATAATTGGCATATATTGGTGACAAACAGCCAAGCAAACCACAGTGTGTCCTTGTATGTTGATTTAATAGAGGCCTGAAGTGGATAATAATGTAAGAGGCGGCTGGAGTACATTTTGTCTATAATATTTATTGAAATAACTGTGCAGGCTGATGCAACCCATCACCATGCATTTGTAAGTAACGTAAGGGTAACGTACAAAAATATACCAGAACATGCGTTAAATATAATCCGATTACTCATTTGAGTGCTGTTTGGCAGGCGTAGCAAGAATAGGCTCAGGAGCTGGTTAACTTGATGAGAATTTTCATTTATACCTTGCAGTACCAGCATCACAGTCGGGATTGGAAGAGCCGGATGGAAGCACAATGTCTGGGATACATGTGAGTGTTGTCAACTGTTGCGTACAGATCTGTTACTTATGCATGCTTTGTGTTTGCAGGTAACTGATGATGCGAGTGAAATAGACAGTGATATGATGCTGGAAATCAAGAGGCAGAAACAAGTCTTCCAGGACATGAAGCATCTCCTGCTTGCCCAGCAAATGGAATTGAAGAAGAACGTGCAGTGTCTCACTGTGCTGTCTCAGAAAGGTGTGTGTCTATAAGTTCGGATTTTTGTCACTTTTGTTGCTATTGTGGCTTGCATTGTAACGACAAGTAATTTGAAATTTCAACAATCATGTATACGCAATGGCAACATTGCTGATGAACAATTTTTATCATGGTGTTCACTTTACGTTTGATGTAAAAATGTGCTAATAAAACTATATTTCCCTGCAGGAATGCAGTTTCCAATTGACAGGCCAAATGCTGCTGCAGCTGTGAACAGGAGTGAAGAAAGGAAGGATAGCTTTCATTCTGTTCACCTCGAAGATGAGTTTGAGGCTCTACGTGTGTGGGGAACGCCTCGGCCTTCAATCCAGGAACGCAGCTCTGGCAGCTTAACTGACCAGGAAGCTTCCAGAAGTAGTGCCACACTCAAACCCTTGGCCACTGGAGTGTGGGCCAGTGTGCAGCTGGATCGGTCCAAGCCCTCCAACCAAGGTGCCAACAACCCCACGCATGTGCTTCCACCCAATGAGAGTATATCTCCACCTGAAGATGTGGGGCCAGGAGAGGACAAAATTTGCCCAGTCTGTGGAGCCATGTTTTATCGACCCTGCCCATTTGAGGCATACGAGAATCACGTTATCAGTCATTTTGATGATGAGGAGTCCATCCTAAGTCAATTTGAAGTTGTTACGCAAAATCTTTAGTGCTGCTGAAGTTGAGGAAGAAATTTGTTTACAGCAATATTTGGCTGTTTGTTTCAGTACAAAGTTGAAGCACATTCACTGAATATATATTTTTGGTTGCGTTCCAAGAATGGCACATTCTAGATTGTTGGAACAAGCTGAAATGTGACATTGTAGATGGCTTGTATTCTTTTAGCTGCGGAGGTCTCATATGAGCCCAGAAATTTTCTTTTATTGTTAGTGACAGTATATGAAATCATATAATACTGTATTCTTATTTTATTTATATTTTCTTCAACCACTGAGGCTTGAGGTAACCTGAGTGGTAACTTTTTTAAATAGGTGATGTAAAATAAAGGGCGGAAGCACCACGCACTGATCACATTGAAGTGTACCTGTGTTTTGAGATTTTTGGCACTTGCCAGCTGCTTTAATAGTGTGACTAGAATTATTCCTGCAATAGGATGGATACTAGGCTGATCAAGTGCCAAATGTATTGTCAGCTCCTATTGTATTATAGAAATTTAACTGCATGTCCCCTGCATTCCACCTATGCCCCCCTGCAAGTGGAAGATTTGTGATGCCTTAGTTCTGCTGTTCCCTTCATGTGGCCAGTCTCTGCAATCCTTCTAATTTCTAATGGATCTCTCAGTACGTCCTCTTTCCCGAGTGGTTGACAAGACTTGAAACCTGAAGTGTATGAGTCAAGTATGTGCTAGTATTTCAATAGTCTTTGAAAGTACCTGCTTAATAGGAAGCAGCTTACTGACTAAAAATGGTCAACCACAACCAACATTATAATCATTCAATTAGCATTTCAAAGGGAAGTGTCAATTTACTGTAATACTTCACGATCAGCGGCATGGAAATTGTGTGACCAGGCAACAAGTAGAGTGCCTGTAGACTTGGGAGAAATGCATGCTGTACATAAATTCCCTCTACACCACTAGCACTCCAATTGCACAGTACTCTACAAGTCTACATAATGTCTGTGACATGGACTGTAATTTCCAAACTCTAAATTTCAATAGTGAGTGCTAATTGTAAGGTATTGTGATAGTGACTCTTGCCATTAGTGTTAACAATAGTCCTGGATGCTCCCTGGTCATACACATCTCAAAAGAGGTAGGATATAATAATAATAATAATAATAATAATAATAATAATAATAATAATAATAATAATAATAATAATAATATTATTATAATCGTGGGTAGTGCTTTCACCCAGTCGGGTATATCACACAGACTTTATTGACCTTGATATACGATGTACATTACCTTTATACAAAACTGCTGGGTCTGCAGGCGTGTGGGGAAGGGGCAGTTCCCAAGGGAGGGCACTCTTAATTAGTTTCTAGTCATTTCTGACCCTCTTCAATACCAGACCTTTTCTCCTGGCCCTGGGCAGATAAGGGAGTGCAAGCCTGCCTGGACATGTCGGGTGAAAAGCGGAAAAGACCCAACCAAGCAGAGGTGACGGGGAAGGGATCTGAACCCCCAGACCTCCCGCTTGGCTGGCCAGTAGCATAGCCACTGCCACTAGACCACCAGGCCCCCCCCAAAACAGGTAGTGTACTGTATTTCTCAGAAATGTTAGCAATTTTCCTGCATTACCAATGTTCACTTGTCTGTGAAAATCAACTTAAAGGTTTTTGACAGCATCCTTGATGCTTTCCTAAAATGTGACCAATGATGAGTGTCCTTTACCTGATCCCAAAGTAAATTCGAAACATTTTTTCTGTACATCAACCAAGAATTATTCACAAGTGACAACAAGTAAATACTATTGACTTTCATATGGAGTCTCAATGGAATTTCAGCCTCCTTCCACCAAGCTTGCAATTTCAGCATCAGACTAAACAATTATTGGTATAGCTGCTTTTTGT
Organism: Catajapyx aquilonaris; assembly: GCA_000934665.2. Taxonomy (NCBI): domain Eukaryota; kingdom Metazoa; phylum Arthropoda; class Diplura; order Dicellurata; family Japygidae; genus Catajapyx; species Catajapyx aquilonaris. Next base: position 60,630 of record KZ537982.1, read on the forward strand.
TTTGTTTTTAAATTTATTTATTTACGTTAAGACCTTAGGCCCTTTTAGGGGGGTGGAACACCACCATTGATTCAATTATTATTTGTGGGTTTATCTTCATTCACCATACAGGGATATAGGGTAAGGGTGGGGATTTTTGGGGAGGGAACATTGGTGCACGTGCAGTGTCGGTAAACGGGTCATGTGCTGTTCCCCAGGAGGTTAGGTTGCCAGACACCTCCAAGGCGTGGGTCAGAGACCCTCCTGACGCTGGTGAAAGGGAATTCCCAAGCCTGGGACCTTTCACTCGGCCAGCCGAGACGTTGCCATCTCGGCCACCACACCTTCCCCACAATTGGTATAACTGTGAATTAACATGCTTCCCTTTGGGCAATTTTATTCTTGCTCCATACATGGTGTAGGCAAGTGAAGTGAGGACTAGCCATTCTATCACAAAGCTCAGTCTGACACTCTTACATAAAAGTGGCCACATGATACAGTAAAACAACTGAACGTAACAGTATCAGTGTTTGCTGTTTGGCACACCCAAAGCCTCATGTGATGGTATGACATAAATAACCTTGCATTGTGCCAGTGTAACAGGAGTTTATTGGTAAAGCCACCAGTACATCTCATATGTACAAAATCTACACACCTCAGTCTTCACTTACGCAGAATCCATGCAATCTTGTTGGTGACTAGACAGTTGTCACATACCACATTGACAGGGAGAAGGGACAGTTTATTACGACAGTATGTACAATCAATTCATAGTTTCTGTCTTGCTCTTGTATCAGAGATTGTAAATATGATGATTGTAAATATCTTTATATGCAAAATATCCATGTTATGGCATAATTACTTGAAATTTTAAGAGCCAAATATAATATTGTACACATCCTGTTTGTGACATTGTGACTAATACAAGTACTCAAGATCACCTTCTCTACTAAGTCAGCTAAAAAAAAGTAAAGGTGTAAACACATATCTATAAAAAAAGAGAATAAATCGATCAAAAGATCACAGCTTTCTAATCATACACACACACTCACATGCATGCTCATGTATCCTTCTAATCAACTTGGCCTATCGATTCCTGTTAATACCAATTCAGGCACATGCCACACCCAATCCAACCCCGGCTGCAAAAGCTGCTAGAAAGATGTGGATCTCCTGGATCTGAAAAGGTTCCTCTCCATACACAAAAACCTGGTACCAACGCTTCGCCTTCTTTTCACCTTTCTTCAGTGCCTTCTCAGCTTTCTCCAGCTTCCTATCCACATAGTTTGAAGTCTGAAATAACAAGAGGTTTCACAAGTCAAAAATTAAATCATGCACAATAACCTCTAGCAGTCTAGCTCATCTTGCAATATGTCCTGTATTATATCCACTAACACTACTCATGTGCCTAGCCTGCGAGAGGTGACGTGCTATTTCAATTTTTCAAGCCTCTAAGAATTTGAGAACGAAAATAGCGACCGCAAATATGACAAATATGAGGAGAAGGAAACAATTTTCAGTTTTATGCATTCTGGCCAATTAAAAATAAGAATAATAAAAAAACACTGTCTATGCAACCTAGATTGTTTTCACTCATGTTTTTACTCTTGCCATATTTTAAAGTTCTGGCATGTCATTCTTTGCATCACCAACCACTTTGAGGAGCACATGGATAAAGGGTGTGATGCAGTGGCAAATTACAAGGATATATGAATATTTAACCTCATGTGGACTGTGTGAAGGCATCTTCAGACACAGATCACTGCCATCGAATTATAACTTTTGACAAATTAATTCAGTTATTTATAATTGCAGAGGTTGCTGACTCCACCTCTGAAATGCCAGACAGCCCTGAAAATAATTAAAGTGACAGTGGATTAATGACGTTTCCTTCTCCTATTGAAACCAAGAGGCATTCACCATTGCGCATGATCAAATAGATGGCAATAACGTAAGATTTGTCTCTGACTTACAGCTCAAACTATTATTATCTAATCCTAACCTAGTAGCATACCCACCTGTTTGGTATAACTGCTGGCCAGTTCAAGACTTGCTAATAAAACATGCAACTTACCTCATAATGGTGGCAATGGGGAAAGATTATAGGGCAGGGTAGGGAAGACTAGGAGGAAGCCAGGCCAAGCAGGAATCCACCAATAAAGCCCACACTCAGGTAATTGTTGTCTTGGGTGAAGCGTTTGGCCTGGAAAAACAAAATTAGGTAAAACTAGGTGGGGTGCAGTAGTGTATAGTATGAGTATGGGCTTTACGGCGCCAAATATGCTTGTGACGCAGGCTTCCGGGGAAAAATCACATGCCTACTTTTCCAAAACTACAAAATTAAAAAGGTGGCTGACGTGCACACAAACCCGCCATACCTTGTCAATCCACGTTGGCGCCTCAACCCCGACCTCGTCTTGTATCTTATTGGTGACCTTCTCCACATCCCCATATACCTTGTTCCAGTTGATCTTGATGTATCCTTTGTGGTTTGCAACCTGCAGCAGGATGAGTCCACCTCCCAGAGCCGTTGCAGCCACCTTGCCCACCTTCATAGACAAATATCCGGTGCACCTGCAATACAAAACCAATGAAAATGGAACCTACTAAATAGAGATTTTCACAGAAAACAAGCCTTTCCTACCATCCTGAGACACCTCCCAAAGCTAGTTGCTTGGTAGCAGATGTCTTTCCAACATCGCCAAGGGCCCTTTCGATCCACGTCTTTGAGTCTTTGGCCATTCCCCTGATGTCCAATACTTCAACTTTGTCACCATCAGCTGTTGCGGCTGACTTCTTGTCAACCTTGGCCATAATGTGGTTTCAAGATAGCTCTTTCACTGAGGGAAGATATGAAGTGATTCATTGCTTGACTACACACTGGCATGGGCTTGGTAAATTATGCAACACTAAAAGGCAGCTGCATGAGGCACCTTAAAAAATATTCATGATATGACATCATACAAATGGTGGACCCACGTTTTGGTCTACATCTAGAGCTCTGAGCACCCCCCTTGAACTAGTTTCAGTAATATGTTGCAAATGCAGTTCAGGGCAATTGAGTGAATCCTGTACATTCAAGAGGACATGCCTTTAAATGCACAGGATTCACTCAATTGGCCTGAACTACAATTGCACACATTTGACTATGGCGTTTGTTTAGTCATGGCACACTGATTTCATACAGGGTAATTCGACAAGAAACACTGCTTGAGAATTCAGCTCCCCAATTTGCTAGTAAGCAGAAAACGTTATCTGATGCTGATCCGGTCAGTTTTCCCAGCAATTACTGTAATTATTGTTGGAACTACGGCCTATTTCTTCCCTTACGCTCATGGTGCATTATTTCGTACGTGTATTTTTAGCCACTTTCACATGCTGTCACATGCTTCTCCAAACCATGACTTAACTGCCCGGCAATTACGGACAATTGATCTCCTGCCAACATTGCATAAAAAGTACACACTGACACCAATCCCGACCGCATCGGCTTGCAGTTGCACCAGACCGGCCGGCCTTCTGAACCCAGGTAATTGTGGACGCTGCTATGAATAAATCCAGGCCATTCACCCACCCACCAACCAGGTAAAAATATAATGGCTCCCATGCAGGTGCAACGACACCACAAATATGCGTACCCTGCTTCTCCTCCTTCTGGTTGCAACACAGTGGGCAGTCCCTGAGTCTTCGGCCGACTGTCCGAGGGGGGGGTCACCCTCCAACAGAGGTCACAGGTGATGGTTGGGCTTGAGGCCAGCGAGTGTTCCTCTTGGCAGGCGAATGTCGAATTCCAGCCAGGGAGTGACCCTTTTTTTTCTTTCCTTACTTTCCTTCAGAGGGAGCAACAAGACGGGGGGGGATTCAGCTCCGATTCAGCCTCTAGTTGCTACTGCGGATGGAAAGTGGCGCTGCCTGACCACATTCTGCGTTGGTTGGACCAAGGTTGTTGTATGAAAAGTGAGCGCAGCATGGCAACCTCGCGGCGAAATATTCAAAATAAACAGCGTACAATATGGCCGATCACGCCGGGTCGTGGTCCTTTGTCAGCTGCGGAATGAAGGTGGTGGAAGTTTGGGGCGTTGCCGGGGTGAATTATGGGTCGTGGAGTCGGAAATATATTACTGAAGGAGGGTTCGCTAATAATGCTACATTGTTTGTACTGTACTTTTTCGGACACGGTGTGGGCCACTTGTTGCAGACGGTTACCTATTTTGCTTTCATGGTGCCTTCATTTTTTGGTGAGATATACGAGTGTATTGAAGTTGATTTAATCTTGCAGATGATTAGTGGGATTCCTGCTCCTTGATGGGCCAGTAGTAAACTACAGGAGGACTTCAGACAGTCACTAAAAAGGAGAAGAAAGAATGGAAGGTGTGTATTGTATATCCAATGAGAAAAAGAGAATAATGGTGTGAAAAATAGCAGGTGAAGCTTCTTATGTCACTTTCGAAGTTTAAGCCGTGTTTACAAGTGAGCGATTTGACGAGCGAAGTCTTCACCGAGCGATAACATCGCTGAGTTACCCAATATTGTTTAAGGTGAGAGTAACTATTGATGTTCGGCTCAAACAATACTGGTTACTCGGGTTACTCAGCAATGTTATCACTCTGCGAAGACTTCACTCGTCAACACACACGCTCATATGTAAATGCGGCTTTACTGCGACTGCATATGCAGCGCTGGATTTACCAGTAGGCAGAAAAGGCCTGCTAGGGGCAGGGGATGGCCGTAGGGTGGATTATATATTTTGTTAAATAAAATAGTGATAAAATAAAGGAGTGAACACAAGAGAAACATAGAATTTTTAAGCGGCATGCGGGTGGGCGGTGTCCTGATCGCAAGTGTCTACGCCTCTGCAGGAAGCTGGGGGGGGGGGGGGGGGGNGATTATCATGATAAGGGTAGAACCCTCCGATAGGAGGATGCAACCCCTGTTGTGATATTCTGAAACTTTGCAGTTATTGCTGGCTCATCACAGGCATACTGGTGTGTCTGAAAAGTTAGGTGACTGTTACACTACAACAACAACAACAACATCACGACATTTTCTATGAGGGGTAGTCAGCGATGAAGGGAGACGCAAGCTAACCCAACATATGAACTAATAAAACTCATAAGAATAAACCTAAAAACAACCTGTCCCACCCCCCACCCATGCCCATCTCAGACATCACCTTATCCTCACTAAAAGGAGCAAAATAGAAGGTACATAGGAATTACCTTAATTGGCCGTCAAAGTCTGCTCTATCAGACACAACACACGTTTGAAAATTTTTGTAAAGCTTCTGAAATGAGCAAAAAAAATAAATAATGGAACCCACTCTAGATCTGTTGTCACAGGGGCCTGAACCTCCACGACATGCACAAAACGTGATCCCTTCATGAATCCTTTACATTTCAGTGTGCTATCATTGTTTTGGATCACCTACTGTACTTTGACTTTTTTCCTGTTGTCTTTTTTTTGTTTGTCTCATTACCTTAATGAAGGGATCATGATTTACAGACGTTCAGGCCCATGTGACAACGGATCCGGAAAGGGGTTCCAAAAACACATTTTTCACTCATTTCAGAAGCTTTACGAATAATTTTTAAAATGTGCTGTGTCTGATGGAGAGCACTTTGAAGGCCAATAAAGGTAATTCTATGTGGCTTCTGTTTTGTTTATTTTATTGTCACATTCACCAAACATTTTAGACACCCCACATATTACAGTATACGTCAGGGTTGGCAATAATCAATGATTATTTTAAAATAATCCAATAATCGGATTATTTTGATTATAATCGGATTATTTTGATTATAATAAGATTATTTTAATATAATAATATTATTTGTAGTACAGCACTTTATTTCATTTTCCTGATAAAAACCCCACCTGCTATTTGAAGAAAATCAAGAAATGTATGTCAATATTGTCAAACATGTTACATTCCAAGGAAAGTGCATGATACAATATACAGTAAATCCTCGTTTAACACGGATTCAGCTTACTTGGGAGCGACTAGCCGACTACACTATTCAGTAGTGTACGTGTGTACATACCTGTAAGGCCGGGTACACTTACAGTATTATTGTACGCTACTGTATCTGTATTACGCAGAAAGCAGTGCCTGATGTACTACCTCTGTGGCTCTGTCATGTTCTCATGTACTGATTATGATAATTAAACTGTATTTTACTACACATATACAATAAGTCAAAACTCAAGAGTCAAGAGTTTTAAGTTTTAACTTTTTGACTGGTGAGTTTGTGATTATTGGTAGGATAAATGTATGACGAACCTGGTCCCCCAGGAACCTATCCCCCTATTTCCCAATTCCCATAAGATTAAATGATTAATGTAATAATGTTTCACTTTACACGAAGTCACGAACCTATCCGGCTATCCCCGATGTTAAACGAGGATTGACTGTACATGGTACTATGGTTCTATGGTAGGATATTTTTTTAGCCTTTCAACATTTTAACTTCTTTAAATTATTGTTATTATTGTTGTTGTTGTTATTGTTATTATTATTGTTATTATTATTAGTGATTATAATCAAGATTCTTCATTATAAATCAGTTGATTATAATCATGATTATAATCAATGATTATAATCAATTGATTATAATCATGCCAACCCTGGTATACGTACAGTCCCACTCATAAAGAATGGTACGACTCTATGAGCGAAATGTTTATTCTCCATGTCCAGCAGTGTTCCCAACCTTATTTCGACGTGACCCTATGGACAACCTTTCCCTGACCTCTGCCGACCTGTATGACCCCTCCCCCGCATCCAGATTTTTTCTCGAAAATTTTTTATTACCAAATCGTTCAACAAGGTACAATCTTACGTAGATTTCCCCCTGAAAATTTTCCAACTTGCCTGGTTTTTCTTCTATTTTTGTCTTTATTTCCATTCCCTTTTCCCAGCCTTCACCACAACCATTAAAAACATGCTGGTGACCCAGTGATTGGGAACAGGATAAACATTTCGTCCATAGAGTCATACCATGACAATAAGTAATTTTTGGTGCTGGTACTTGCAGATTTGAATGTTAAGGGTGCCTATAGCTATCCCAAAGTTCATTAACTAGAGACTGTGGTGTACATGATAATGTGCTGAATAGCATTGCTTCGTTACTCAATTGAATCATGGAATCAAAACCGTGCTTGTTGCATTTTCGAGATTCTCGATCTTATTGAACGAAAATGCGGATCACACATACGTGATATTGGTATCCACTGAAAGATACGGAGAAACTGTCGACATTCCAGGTGGTACGACGCCCTTGAGTTGAACCATGAGTGAATGGCAAGCGACAGTTGGACCCCCCTGAAAAAAAAATACAGCGTGGTTTTGATTTCCACACTGTCGTGGAAGGTAAAACCACACTATGTTGAGCAAAAATCAAATATGGTGCGCGCAACTCGCAATTATGATTCGCAGAATAGAGTGCAGGAAGAATAGTTCTGGTGAAACTGAACCCATACAGGTGGTTTGACGCTCGTCACTTGAGCATGAGACTTACGGTGATCGGTAGTAGTACACCCCCCATCTGCAACTCACCCCAAGCATAGCGTGGTTTTAGGTTCCACGGAATATTGAGTGAAAAGGAACATGAAGGGACCAAGGAAGTGCACGGAATGTTGGTCCTAATATGCGACACACCATATACGTATTTAGAAGACCACATGTGTCACTGGACCAAAGGAATGAGGATCTCAGTGTACCTAGATTCTGTGCTATTCCTTGGTCCACCCATTTTCCCTTTCACTCGATATTCCATGGAACGTAAAACCGCGCTATGTTCAGGGTGAAGTGCTCCTCGTCACTGTACTGCTCCTGCTCGAGCTATGTGTGTCGAACCACCTGGTATGAGTTCAGTTTCACCAGAACTATTTTTCCTGCACTCTATTCTGCAAATATTGAGGGTTATGTACACCATAGATTTTCTCTGAACAAAGTGTGGATTTACATTCCACGACAGTGTGGATTTACATTCCACGACGGTGTGGAAATCAAAACCTCCCTGTTTTTTTCGGACTCTGTTGGGGGGGGGGGGGGCCNTGTCCGTCCAACTTTCGCTTGCCATTCAGTTATTGTTCAACTCACAGGGGTTGGACCACCTGGGATGTTGACAGTTTCGCCGCATCTTTCGGTGGATGCCAATATCACACAATCATGTGTGATGTGCATTTTCGTTATTATAGGCTTCTTTCAACAAGATCGAGATTCGAGAATCTCGAAAATGCAACATAGGGCAGTTTTGATTCCCATGATTCAATGTCATCCAAGATTCTGGGGGCAGGGGAAAAGTGTAAAGTAGTTATTATACAGGGTGAAGTGAAACTCGCGGACAATCGCCAGGTAAACTTATAGTACTACTCGCAAAACTAATGTAGGGATGTACAATTAGTTTTTGGCTCCGTTGTGTAGTTAATGCGTACTGCACCCTTAAAGTGTAGAGGTCCGGATGGTGGAATATGAGGCAAAAACTACAAGTGCATGGGTGTCGTACCCGGATTCTTACTCTAACGGAATTTGATGCCTATTTGCACATGGACAATGTGGTAGGGGACCAAGGCTCCAGAGGCCCTCGAACTGACTTTTGCATTTTAGAAGCTGGCGAACGGATGTGATGTCACGAAACTTTGACAGTGCCATACGCAGTAACTATGCAACGGAGCCCAAAACTAATTGCACATCCCTATATTAGTTTTATGAGTACTGTCAGTCTACATGGCGATTGTCTGGGAGTTTCCCTTCATCCTGTATGCTAAATCAGGCAAATGGACTTTTATTTATAACACACTCAATTTTCTCCAAATCTTTGGCAGGAATGACCATAATGCCAGCCAATGAGGATGTTGTGGAGGATGATGTCACCACTGTTTTGATCACTATAGATCTGGTATGTAGTGAACAGGAGACTCTTTTAACACCGAGTGCAACTTTCAACAGTACTGTTGAAAAGGTTCAATCAACAAGAGAAGAAGAGAATGTGTTTCAGGCAGACTCCAACATCATCATAGAAGCAACACCTCTGTATGATTTGCAAACTGAAACTGTGCCAAATCCAGATGGTTCCATGACCCTCTTCACTTGTGATAAGTGTTACCAAACATTCGTCAGTAAAGAAATACTGGAGGATCATCTAAAGTCTCATGCACAAGAGAAACCTCACATATGCCAAATATGCAATGAATTGCTTACCACCAGTGGAAGTTTGTCAAAACATATGCAGAATCATTCTGGAGGTATGGCAAAACATTTGCCAATTCCTACTGGAAATAAGCCCACCTACACTTGTAATGTCTGTGACAAATCATTTGACCTCAGAAAATCTTTACAAAAACACAAACTACTGCACACTGGAGAAAAACAGTGGACTTGTAACCTGTGCCCAAAGTTATTCTCTTCACTAGCTAATTTAAGGATGCATGGGTATACTCATTCAAACACCTCCTTCATATGCAAAGTATGCAACAGAGCATACAAATACCCTGGCTCTCTGCGGAGGCACAGGATAAAAGAGTCTCACTTTTTGACCAAAGCAGTACCAGAGGTAACCCGGGCAGGGAGGTCAGCTTTTTGCCACATCCTTCCTAAGTCAGAGCCAGTCGTGTGTTAGTTCCACATCCCTATCAGTCAAGATCAGCCATAGGAAATAGTGCTAGAAAGTAAGGTAGCTAATCTGTGGGACACCAGTTTTTCTTTGAGCATGAAGATTTTTGATGAGAAAAGTGCCTTAAAATGTGGGTTTGAAAAATGAAAGCAAGGATTGTGAAACATTGGCAATTAATTCAATGCAGGAGTAGCAAAAAGAGATTGGAAAGTGCAGATGCTTTTATTTTTATTGTTATAAGAATGGTAAATGAGACACACCGGGAGGCCTCACTTTATGACCCAGTTTTGCTGGATAATATAACCCTGTCGTAATATGGGCCTTTCTGTAACGGATGTAGACACCAGATTTTGTAATCCTGATTTGAGCACTCACTGCTAAGATTATGTTTGCCTTTTGGTCACTCCCTGAAAAATTCTGGAAGTAGAAAATCATGCAGGGTTCTCTTGATATGACATCCAGACTGTGGTCGTAGTGCTGAGAGAACCATCACATGAACTTGAGTTTGAGTGGGAAGGAGCCGAAGCAACTGTAGCTCTAGGAGCAATGTGGGTTTCAGTCATGGTTCCACACTTGTATCGTATTATGAGCTGTTTTTTAGACTGCCTTTATGTGTTGACAATATGAAGACTGAGATATTCTGTCAGACATAGAGTATTGTCATGCATCTTTCTCAAAGAGCTCAAATGGGATCTCTAGGACTATCCGTCAAATACTCCAGACTTTCACGTGTGTCACCACCTCTAGAAATTATTTGGTATGTGACAGCTTAGGAGTGACCAAAAGGAGAAGGAATAGGCTTAGCAAGCAGAGTGCTGAACACATACTGACAAATCTGGTCCCATAATTCAGCAAAATGCTACCTGAGATACGAAAGGGGCAGTCACGTTTTGGTCGAAAGAGTGCTATGCCCCGGATGCATAGCCTACTTTTTTTTATGGTCAAATCATATTTCTGATAGATAAATGTTTAAAAAGAAACTATCCTGTAAGAGCTGATGCAATCATCAAACTTCAAACACCAGTATTTAAAAATCAGATAAGTGACTCAAATCATTCTTCATATTGGGTCTTCAAACATTTCAAATGGCATGTCTGTGACCAGTAATGTGCCATTAATGGGGCTATTTTGATTTTTGGGGAAATTTTTGAAAATTGTTCCTGGCCAAACTGTACTTATCTTATCTTTGAAATATATAATTGTAGTAAGAAGTAGTAGTAAGTTGCAAGTTAGGAAGGTGCAATAATGTTTTAGCAGCCTGTACAATCAGCACTTGGGGTGTTTTCACTGGGCCAGCTGAAGTGTTAAATACTCGTACGTTCCAATGGAAATCTCACAGATGCTCTTGTCTCACGACTGAGATCCAGCACTTTGCAATCTGCCCCACTGTGATAATATAATCAGCCACATGAGAAGATATGTGTTTTCAGAAGATTGATTGAAAATGACACTTTTTTTTCTTTCTTGATATCATTATGCTGGATATGAATCAAACGATGAAAAATGCCTCATGTGCATTTGCACCAGGAGCAAAAGTGTAGAAAATGCAGTCTATTTACATTGACAAAAGTCCTATTGGTTGTTCCCCCCAAGACAAAATTTCTGTTAGTGTTTAAGTACAGTAAATATTTTACACATTTTGGGATGTTGGCAATGATTTCTCTGCGATGACTTTTTTTTTTTTT
>KZ537982.1:71921-185039 GCA_000934665.2 Catajapyx aquilonaris
GGGGGGGGGTAGGAATTCCCTACGCCCATGCTCTCTCTAGTGCTGACCCTGTATTTGTTTGACAGGTAGTGAAAATATTTATGTCTAGTACCACCACCCTCCTGGAAAAAGACAAAAGTTTATTATTTATTCATTTATTGTTTACGTCACTGTTGACAAAATTCTGGCTCTTTTCCAGGCTTGAGGTGATACGAGACTTTACAATTCACCAAACTATCGTGAGGATCACATTCAGTGCCTGCAATTAGCATTAGTTTCATAATATTGTATTTTCTACCCAGAAATAGTCAAAAGTGCATAACTAATCTACAAGTATCACTTTCATATGTGCCAAGAGCAAATACTTTGTGTGATAGCTTGGATCCATTTTTATATTGACAACTGTTTTGTACAAGGTATTTTTTGTGTCTTAATAGTATTTTCTTCACTAGACTATCTCACTGTGTCACTGAAAGAATTATCAATTACACTCCAGGAATCTGAGGAATGTGTAAAGAGATTGGTAAAATAAAACAAGATTAATTGCATTTGAAAAAGTTTATTCATTACAGCATAACGCTTCCTTAATGTCATACAAGTCATACAATAGTAAGTAACATGAAGTCTGGCAACGTCGATGTCAGCTTCGAGCGTAAAAGCGCCTCTAGTGCCCGCAATGCTAAAGTCCAATTTATGACTTCAGATTAATAACCACAATAATTATTCTCAATTTACATTAATTGCCTAATTCCAAGAACAGCCCGCAACACGAACATTACACCAAATTATAAGTGTAGATTAGGATCCCACCTCCCGCCCCACCCCTTCCGTCCTCCGTCTGCGGGCCCCGAATCGCGTGGAACATTCGCTATCACCCGAAATATTTTTTTCTCTTTCGATTTCCTCCTGATCCCCTTCCCTTTGCATCGGGGCCGTGGTGCGATGGCAATATTCGCGATACTCCGAGGCGAGTCCGGCCCGCGACACTGCAGCACCATGCCCAAGTGAAAAGGGGAAGGAAGGTTGGCACTGCCGAGAGACGAGGAGGGTTTGTTTGGCGGCGGGGGCGGTCGGTGCGAGAGAGTGCTTCCCCCCCCAGCCCGCCCGGGTAGAAGAATATCTCGGCGGCCGGCGCGGTGCAGGCTGTGCCCGCCTTTGGTTTTCGGCCTCTCCTTGCCCCCGCCTGGCCGGGCGGAGAGAGGGCCAGTGGGGCTGGTTTTTTAAAAGGGGGCGACGACACCGGTGGTGGGGGCGAGCAGGATGTCGCAGGAAGGGGATGACATCAATATGACCCAGCAGGAGCTGCAGGTGCTCTCGGAGCTTGACAGGTGAATTTGCAAGGAGGGACGGATCAGGCCTAGCCTCTCTTTTGCCGGGTTGCCACTCCAGTTGCGTTGGACTGGGGTGCTGCCTAGTTGTTGTGCAGTTCAACGAGTGGCCAAGGTTCTCGTGGTTGCAAACAGTAAAATGCAGCATTAACCAGCCGTACAATCAATGGTGTACGCAAGCTGAATAATGCACGGTATTGATGAAAAATGCCGCTATTTGTGCACCGGGGCAGCAGTTGAGTTGCATGTCGTTGGCAATAATTTTATAACAACTGCTTCACTAGGGGATCTGTAAGACCAGGGAGGTACAAAATTATCAGAATATTACCATGTTTATTGAATTCTCAAAATTAGCCCAAGTAAGTTTGGAATGCAGTACAATTGACAACCTTACAGCATAAAAGCTATGCCCATAATTACCATAATTACAATGGCATACATAGGATAATGCATATGGATGTCACAAATCTGCATGCTATCGGTCATTTGAATTGCTACTGTACAGCATGAAAGGAATTAAATGTATCATTTATTTTTACTTCCAGTCGCCAGTTTGGGTTCTTGCGACTGAATGTGCCGGAGCAGGCTAAAAAGAAGACACTGGTGCTAAAAGTAGGTGCCTTTTAAATGTTATGATGCTTTGTATCATATAACTAAATGATTAATTTGCCTTTTAAAACCTCAGGCTGTCAAGTACCTTGAGCGCATGATTGTGCAGGTGCAACAGCAGAAAGAACGCCAGAAAAGGATATCACGGGATGAGAATGGCAATACGACATCGAGTGAGTTGGAAGATAACAGCAGCGGTTCCAAGCCATCTAAAGAAATCAGTATTGATCCCAAGACTTATTGCAAGTTGGGGCATTTCCATCTGCTTATGGAGGATTATGCCAAAGGTGCAGCATTGAATATGATGACTTCGAGTGTCACTTCTCATGCACATGGATGGAAAATTTTAATTATTGGTGTATTTTTTAATTGTAGCAATGTCAGCTTATCAAAAATTCTTCAATCTGAAACCTGACTACTGGAAAGATGCTTGCTTCCTTTATGGACAGGGCTTGGTCTACTTCCATTACAATGCTTTTCAATGGTGAGTACTGAGCATGATTTTCTGCCATATAAATGTGTTGAATTGTGAGGCATTTCGTGGTTCATAGTTTATTGCTACCATATGCAAATGATCTAATGGGGTCAATAAGTCACCTTTTTTTTCTCAATTGCCTGGTGATGTTTTCAAGTGTGGCTTGCTCACATATGAAATGGGTATACTCCATTGAAATAAGGTGAATTGCATCATTAATAATTTCACTATTAGTGAGATCCAAGTGTATCATAATGTATCATGTTGCAATATTGGTATTTTCATGGCGCAAAATCTAGGGCTTGACCGTGCACACATCTGACTTTTTTGTGGAGACCTGTGATGTTTATTTCCAGGCAAGTGATGGTCTGGCTCTAGAATAAACCAACAGTAACATCTGTGTCGAATGTCGACCTTGATCAGTTCTTTGGGTGAATTAAAATTTAAGAGATAGTCCCACAAGGGGTATAAGTTTATAATGGGTTAAAGAATTGCTCTTGGAAATTAACGTTACAGTAACCTAGTCATGCTGTTTCATAATGATTCCGACAAACTTTTAGGATAACCTGCAGACCTGACAATCACTCTGTGTAGCAGTGCCATTTGGTCTCAGCAGCCTCGATCCCAAAATAATAAGCTTCAAGCACAAGGTATCAAATGTTATGGCAGGGATGAATCTGTGCAACCTTGTCTGTTATACTTACATTTTACGTGTTATTATGTACAGTAATTAAATTTAAGCTACAATCTCATTAGATGTAGCGGTAGTAGTCAGTGCCTGAGGTAATGAAGGTGTTATAGCTTATAGGCTATATCCACTGCATAGAAGATGGTATTTATAATGCACTCTTTACTTTATGCTATTTAATTTGATAATGCGGCTGCAGAGACCATATGGCAACACTGTAATCCACCTGTGCCAGGAATTAACCCTAGATGCCTAGAAGCTTGTTCAAATAATTATGAAACACCTTGTATACTGCATGATGATTTATTTTATGAAAAGCAAGCGTTATTTTAATTTATTCATCAGTCACACAGTATTGTAAAAGTGGTGCTTAATGCAGTGGTTCTCAAGGCGGGCCTGAAACTGATGTAAAATTCAAACTCTCCATTAGAATTTCACTCTCTGAAGACAATGTGCGTATCTGGTAAGACGGTAAGTGACTAAAATGACCCACTGGATCTTTTGCCCTTGGTGAAGTGGCCCTCAGGCAAAAATGAGAAACACTAGCTTGGTGCATACTTGCAGCATCACACGCTTGATTCTCGAGACATTAAAATAGTGATCCGCAGCCTAATTGCAAGGTGGTCCCTACATCGTAATATACCCAATCGCTCATGTGCAAAGGTACTCATTTGAAGCATGTAGGTATCAATCTCTCAGGGCCCTGAATACTTGCAACAGGTGCACAAAAAAAGGGTCCCCAAGGATTTAAAACTCTCCCCAGACAAAATAAAGGGCTTGGGGGGAGAGGGGGGGGGGGGGAAGAGAAAGTAGGTGGTGTCCAGACTCCATTGCCAAGGTTGCCATTATATACACGTGTTATGGGGCTTTGGGGTTGTGGGAGAGGATGAAGGAGGGACTGGTGGGAGGTGGGAGTATGGTATACTTCTTGTGGAATCCATGGCCAAATTTTGAGGCTGTTGTGAGTTGTCTTGAGAGGGAAGGGGTCGAGGACCCAAACGGCCTTGGGCATGCTTGTGGCTGCTTGGAGGGCTTTTTGGGCATGGGTGAGGCCAGGCTGGGCTGTGAGGGGATGTTGGGGATGTCAGTGCCCTCATGGGCATTTTAAAAAAAGAACTTTACATGGCTCATTCTCTAAATCTTGTGGCCAGAAAGTTTGCTGTGAAAAATGTCTGCCGCATGACTGTATACCGGTTGATGACAGCTCATGCATCATGCATAGTTTCCTGTGATAGTTGCTTTGATTAAGATCATATGACCAGTATCACAGTGTGACAGCCCATTTGTGTGACATAATTTATGAATGGCCCCTGCTATGTTATAGACGCCTGACCTTAGCTATGGTCAATAGACGTCTAGGAAGACGGAATCCCCGACGCGTCTTAAATGGCTTCGCTATAAAAGCCTGTCCGAGACAGTTTAGAGGCCAAGGACCCATGGTGTCAGTGGGCGCGATAGTAAAAAGCCGTAGTAAACATTGCCTTCTTATCAGCTGGTCCATCTCGCTTCACCGTCTGGCCGACAGGTAGCTCTGCACTAGCTATGCCTTCCCTACACGTGTCTGGACCGCCGGCAGATGGCAGCCTGGGCGCTAGTGTGACTCCAATGCGATGTTGCCGGATTGTGAAGCCTTGCAGCACATGGCCGCTTGGTTTAACCCCAAATGGCGGGTGTATGATTGGGCACTGAGAGGACCCGGGGCCAATCAGAGACTAGGTGCAAGTTGCGTTTCGGGTCGTAATTGGAAAGGTGAAATTGTTCCCTTTGAAGTCGGAAATTGTTTCCGCAGTCGGCTGCTGGGTGGTTGGGAGCACGCGGGAAACTTCTTGCGGGTTTGCAGGAACGGTATGCGGGAGGGAAGGACTGCGAGTATCGATTGACCCCGTTTTCACATCAGTGTTCCTGTAAAACGCCGCTGACTTTTTTTTGTAAGGGAGTAACTAGACCCTTGTTATGTCACACTAGTATGTAATGAGCAATAATGCAATGGTCACCATTATCGAAACCCGGAACCCATTTTTGTATGCTAGTAATGATCGTTGTTTGTCTGCCGGTAGGGGAATGACCTAGTACTACGCCACTTTATTGAATGGGTTAGCTAGAGACTATTTTGGCCAATATTTTTTTTTCACTCAATTACGTGCACATTACGCACACAAGGCAACTCTGTCAGGCAGAATGCACCCTGCGGCTACACAAAACTGGAGTCAATATTTAACAGGCAGGTTGCCAAAGTCGATCCATTCAGTCCACTAACGTAGCAAAAAAACCGACGATTTTTAGCCTGCAATTTGGGGCGTTTGGCATGGAGTTTGTTACGGGCTTTTTAGAAATGTAAATTGGTGGGTTCCCCTCCGTTACTGAAACCCAACTAACAAGTCTGGTTTCCTTTCCCTCTGCCATCTTTACCACAACTGCTTCCTGTGTTGTTTTCCACGACAAACCTTTTGTATACAGGGGGGGCCATGTGTGAAAAAGATGTCCTTTCTCAAGTGACCATATTGGAGGGATGGTTGGTCACTGGGGGAGCAACACGCGAGACCTTGCGGTAAAAAAGAGGGTTTGCATGTCCTACCGATGCGTTCCATGCCTTTTTATTTCCAGCATTTCTGTACCGAGGAGGCACGTGGGGTGTAATTTGATTCGTAGGAAGAAACGAAGTGGCTACGCCCCTTTTATGTACTGGCTGGTTTTGTTAAGTTCAGCTAGATTTTTATTATTATTAAAGTGATGACGAATTAAAGGCTTGATTATTAGGTGGCTGTTTACCTTCGCCAAAAACTGTGCGAAAAGAGTGAGTTGGGGTAGGAGGAAATAAAAAGATGAAAATCAGTCACATTACGAAAGCCACGTGGAAAGCATTATTGTGTGTTTTTTCCGCTTAAAAAATGTAACTCGCAGGAAGCGAAGTAAAAATAGGCACATTGCAAACTTCCGCATCCTCTTTACTTCTGGCAGACATCCACAGCTGGAATAGGTAGGCGACAATTTGCACACGCTCCTCCGAGCATACTGGCCTACTTTTTCATAGACGTTGCCATAATGATGTTTGGAGAGACGCAAAAAACGGATGGAATACCATTTAATTAATGGAAGTTGTCCAAAGGGGACGGGTTACCATAGAAGCAGCCATGACCTTAGATGTTTCGTATGTTACGGCCCGTGACAATTTACTGAGCGGTATTATAGAAAGGAAATATCAGCAGTTTTTAAATGTGTTTGTGGGTGCTGGTTGTTTTGTGATAAAATGCGCGCCTGCTTATCAGCCCACCTGTATACCTGGGGAAGAATCAAGAGGGCGGATTTGGGTCACCTGCATGTTGCCAGGTTTTTTTTTTCGAGCCTTATCACAAGGGGGTTTTAAAAAAAGCGACAAAGGAACTATGCCTTTGACGGTTCTAGTGAAGATACTCAGGGGTGAAGTCACTATTTTGACGGAGGCTTCGGTTTTTAAACATTGCGTGGGTGTGTGTGTGTGTGTTAGGCAAATTCAATTTGGCATGTTAGCACTGGGTAAGTGCAAACGCGGGTAATGCAACTATGTAGGGGCGAATATTGGTTTGTTTGTAAACACACGCGGGGTGTGCGGATCAGGTTTACCGGGGGTTGGGGGATGAACACATCTGTCGAGACACTTGGCGGGCTGTTTGCAATGTGCGAAATTGGGCCCTAAGGGAAAAACCGGCGTGACTGGTCATTGCGAAAAGGACACCTGTCCCGGTCCGGACGGGTAATGAGGAAGGTCAGTACGGGGGAGGTTCATAAGGCCCCAATTGAGAAGGGGGGTATTGCAATATGTAACCTGCAAAAAAGGGGGCGTTTCGTATAATGAGAGGAGAAGCCATTTGGGTGGGAAACTTCCAACACTGCACTGGAGCAATGCAATAATAGTGAAACAAATTATAAATTTATTAAAATAAATAATAGACATAATATGAAATAGACTAACATAATTGAATTAAAAATGAATAAGGCTAATAATAAATTTTGATTGAATATTCGGGCTATTTAGGCTATTTTCCCCTATTTTCTTGTCATAGCTGTTACAATATGTATGCTCCAGTCTTGGGGGTTGAGCCAAATTAATATGCGCGATGGTATGCCTTTCCCTCCCTTCCTGAATCGGCCATAGGGTTGAATATAACGAGCGGGTGGCCAAAGGAGGGGTAAACCGGGAAGTCGATTCCTGAATGTGCATGGGGAGAGCCTAGGACTGGCTCGTGCTGTGGCAGCCATTACGTGTGTGCTATGGCTGATGCAAGCCAGGGACCGGAACCGACCACATATGTGGACGGTCGGAGTCTTGCTCTTGCTTGCATGCCATCTTCTGATGCCAAGGTTAAAGGGAAGGAGGATAAAAAATGGAGGGGCATGAAGGTCATTCCCCTGATGCTGCAACACCATCGATTTTCTCGGCTCGGTTGGGATCTTAACGGCGATTCTGTCACTGTAGGGGAAGGAACCGGGTGTGGATGTGATGTAAGACCCGGTTCTAAAGCAGGACTCGTTTTTGTTTTTTTTTGTTTTTTCCTGAGTGGGTTGGCAAACCAAGTACCGCTTTTGTTCACCGGGTGGTGGGATTCGCAGGGGGTACCAGTTTGGTTCATGTACATAGGAACTGTGCCAGAAAATAAATGTGTCGGCCAAACTTAACCTGGCAACAATCATCACTTTGCAGGGGCGAAGTTAACGAAAAATAGGTGAAACGTGTACAGGGTGTTCAAACTAATGTAGCAGTTTGGAAGCCTGTCGTTCTGCAAGTGTGTCATTCCTTATTTAAAATTTTCATGTACTGAATAGGTGCTTCGATTCAGTATGATATTAGAAGTCAATAAATAACGACCTTTAAGAAAAAACTGCTTATTAACAAGCAGTTTAGTGTCATAACGTCTGTGCATTGGACTGCGGGTTGAATTGGAACACTTATTTTCAAGGACCAGCACATTGGTTGACAATGCAATATTTAATCTAGCTGTCATATCATAGCTCCCAGGCGTGCGCTTGACAGATATTTTGTGATCTATATTACGCCATTGTGCATTGTGCCATATAGTATGTGGGAGTAGTGTAAGATCGAAATGCTCTGGTAATTTGTAAGCAAGACTTAAGAGCTGCAATTACATAAACGAGGTATTATAATGCCTTGCAGCAAGCGTTAGTAAATCGATAACAACGGAAGCTACAGGTGTAAGGGTAGAGTGCATGAGCCTAATATAATATGTTGTACCCGAGCTTGACAGTATGCCCTACCTGCCCTGAAGTGCGTAATATTTTTTTGGCTCCTTTTTGGCATTGTAAATTTAGGGCTAGGACACTAATCAGGACAAAAACAAACCCGGTCACGTTCGCCCACGGAGGCTACTTATTATAATAATGATTAACGGCCGAGATATAACGATCTGGAGTCAGTAAACCAGCAGCGCTTGTTTGATAGCTTATTTTCTGTGTGGGCCCACGCCCACAGGAACAAACCAAAAAGCGAAGGTACACATTGTAAGAGCCGGCGATGGCATAGTATGCACATTACGTGAGAAATGAAGAGTAACGTGTTCCGATGCGAATTTAAGTGCGGTTCTGCACGCAGGCACGGTTATCGACATATTGAATCAGTATAGTTATGGAGAGATCGATTTTGGGGTGAATTTTGTTATGTATACTTGGTGGGAAAGTGATGCCAAGTGGGGTGCATTTTTGTTTCGGAAGCTGCCACGAGATGTGTCACGCTATGGTGCGCTGGGGTAGCCGGAGGGGGTGCTGGACAACGATTAGTGATGTCAGCACTCGGTTGACACAATGGACCTCCCTTCTCATTGTGCAATCCCCTTCTGAGTTCATAAATGCTCTGATTTTTTTTTCATTTTTTTTTCATTTTTTTGAAAGTTCAAAGTGTGCGGAAGGGGGACGACGGAAAGTCACGGTGACTTACTTAGTGAAAAAAAAATGGCTGAACTTTTGCAGGCAGAAATTGACAAACCGAGAGGGATACATAAATCATTGGTTGGTGGCAACCCTTTTTCGTTGAATAATTAATGGAAGGGGGGGATTTGGAAATAGAGTGTCGATTTTTGAACTTCCCCCCCATTTCCAATCCCCTGGTGCGTGCTACATTACTGGTGATAATTTGGGCATATTAAATGGATAGAGCTTGACAATTAACGAAGTTAATATTTGCCATTTGGTACAGTATAAGGGGGATCACAATGCGGTGTTTTTGACACGAATTGCTCCTTGAAAATATTTAGGAGCAATCGGATTATACCGCACGAACCCAGCAGCTTCCGCATCATTTTTGTGTGTTATTGATGACCAGTGTTGGAATGAGAAATTGTTACTTTAACTGCAAACGACCTTGTTACGTGCCTGACTGCACTTGATAAAGATCACCCATGCCACCACTTACGCACTTGCGAAAGCATTAGTACAATGCCGTGACTCATTAATGATACAAAGGGGTAGGTGCTGTAATTTCACTCCCTGTTATAGCGAAATTTTGATTAGTGGGGAGAGAGGGGGGGGGGGGGTCATCTGAATTACGTAACAATTTTAAGAAGTTATGTACAGTACACCAAGGACTGCACATTAATGTAGCCTTGTACAATGGGGATTACATGACTTTTTTTTAAAATATATAAAGAAGCTGATTTTGTGTATTGGGGCGACACCTATTCATTGCTGATTCCGCGTCAAGCCAATTTTGCACCTTGCCGATAATCCACATTGCAAATTCATCCGGATGTAATTTCCGCACCCTAATTGCACCTTGGCAAAACCAGTACCGATCCGTACTTTCCTCCGTAAAAAAAAAAATAGTGAGTAAATAATTTCCAAGCCCCCATCGCGTGGTGGACGTGGCAGCATCGCCGCGCGTCCCCCCCGCTCCAGCCCTTCCCGTCGCTCCCCCGGCCTGCCTTTGCCGCTCCCCTCGGATCCCCGGTTCCCTCCCCTTCGAATCGGCAGTGGGCCCTGCCCTATCCTCGGCCCGAACCAGCGGAGAGGACAAAGGACCAGAAGTGGAAAAGGGGAGAAGGTGGTAGGTTGGGTAGGCTAGGAGCTCCGGCCGCGGGGTCGGCCACCATCCCGAAGAGGAAGAGGAGGAAGGAGGAGGTGGGAGGAGAGAGAGAGAGAGAGAGAAGGGTTGAATAGAAAGAAGACGAAGCCTGGTTGCATACAAGCGAAGGAACAGTGAAGTGTGTGAGAAGAAGAAGAAGAAGAAAAAAAAACGGATTACGCAATCCACGTAACAACCCCTGGAGTTCATTGCCGTCTAGGAAGAATCGAGGTTGCCGCCTTGTCATCCCCTGCCCCCCCATCCAAAAACCCTCAGGATTTTTTTGGGGTTTTTTTCCAGAATCGTGTTCAGTCACCGCCACTGCCAATATCGTCACTGCCACGGCCTTCCAAGCCCAGAAAAAAGTGTAGTGATTTAACCCTACCCCCCATTTCCCGCCGATCACTGCCTATGCACTGCCATTGCCTTCAACCAGGGGGTAACCACATACATACAGTCCAAAGACAGTATATGAAGACAAGAGAGTGACAAGTACTAGTCGGATTTGTGTTGTTTTTTTTTTTTTTTGGGAAGATCTCAAGGAAAAGTTTTGCTCAGACGCAACTCCCTCCTGCCTCCTCTCTTGCCCCTTACCGTCGCATATACCGCTAAAGGAAGCCTGCAAGGTGAGTGGTCACACGATTCCGTATGGGTCTTTCCCATCTCAAAAAAGAAAAAAAAACCTGTCTGTAAATGGAGTTTCGGTGTATCGCCCGGGCGGAAATACCCCCCTTTCTACAGTACTGTTGTCTGTATCTTAATCCGGTAATCTGACGACACTGGGGCGACCATACTTGTGCATAATGTGTAAATGTGGCGCCAACACTAAATAATGCACTTCGCCATTTAAATTTGTGTATTCGCAATAAGCAGTCACTGAGGGTGTCAAATATTCGCCATTTAAATAATTATTCTATGAATTATGACCTCAGAACAGTCCAAAGAATCACAGAGTTGAGGTATTTTCTCACAGAATTCGCACTATGGACCCAGTGTGTACGTTTTTCACAATTTGTACCAGGTGTGTCAAATTATTCGGCAACTTTATCTTGAGGATATTTTGGCTATTGTGTGTAACATTGTTCTGTTCATTTCTGCACATATTGCCGGATATGATCCCGCATTCCTCATTCATATAGAACCTGTCTCCGCCGTGAGAGCATGCAGTTGTTGGAACTGGATGTACCGTTGGGGCAAAAGGGAAAGGGGTGAATCGGAGTATAGGTTGGGTAGGTCGTTCGCATAGTCATCGTGCCCACTCTCACCCCATTTTCGTTATCGGGGTCCCCATTGCAAGTGTTTGTGTCACGTACGAGGCGCGACCTAACCTTGCTTTGGTGCGACTGTTACGTAACGTAAACAACTGATATTCGAACTTATTGTATGCGGTCATGTGAAGAAAGAAAGAAAAAAATCGCGATTACGTAATGGGAAGTTGGCCTGCATTCCCATTCATAATGTCATGGGATGGGGTGGAGTGGTGGGGGTAGAAAGTGAGACGGGAAGTTAGGAGACATTATGAAGGGTAATGGTGGGGAGGATTCCCTTGTCACGTTGTGAGGTAACTAGGGCAAATTCGGGAGTTTTTCCACATGTGCGAACCCCCCCTCTTTTACCGGTCGGTGCGTTCTCACAGTTTTTGGCCATTCGGGACAATAGCGGTGGGGGGGGGNGGGGGGGGGGGGGGGTGAATAAAACGGGTTTGTTGAGAAGGGGAGTCTTAGGCAGCTGCAGGTTTTTGTTTTGGGGAGGCACTTAATGAAAATGCGGGATAAATAACAGGCTCATTTCGTGGGCACCCTTTGGGGGGGATTAGTTTTTGTGGGACACCGATGATTTCAGGGGCTATTTCTTGCACGAGAGCCGAAAAAAGCAGGTGCGATTTCAGTGAACTCTGGTAACCCCGACACAGCGGCCATTTGTCCGGATCTTTTTGGTATGTTCCACGCTTTCCTGCGGACATTACCTGTTATCTCAACAGAACCGGTATTGCGTACGGTACCATGTTCGTCATTTTTTTTCCTCCCGGCCTACACGTGCTGAGGGTTGATCTATATATAGGAGTGATTAGATGGAAACTATGCAGAGTTTCCGCGAAGAACTTGGTAAGGCGAGATGTTGCACAAAACGGCCTTGGTGCCAGCACCGACCTTGGGTGTCATTGGCTTGCGGAGTCTGCCCTTCCTGTTGCAGAAAAAAAAAAAAAAAAACGAATGCCATTTCTAGCTAAGATGGCGGCCTCCTTATGAGGCGCGTGCGTGGCCAGGAATTTAAATGCGAACAGGTTTTGCTTGATATAAATATTACGGTATTGGGGATATCTTGACACTGGACAAATTCTTAGGACTTTTTCCTGATTTAGTCGCGTTTTTTTGTGGGTGGGTTAGTCAGGGTAGGGGGGAAAAAAGGGATCGTTTTTGTCTTCCACTGCGATGCGATCGTTTTGTTAGAGGAAGCTTCCCCAAGTTATTTCGGAAAATGAGCTTGGGCGGTAGATCGATAGGGTCACGATTGCCTTTTGGGATGGAGAAGGGGGAATTGAATGGGGGATGTGGAGGAGTTTTGTGCTTGGCTTTGTAATTTTGTAATCGTGTCGTGGAATAAAAGGAATGGGAATATGTTGTGGGATTTCAATTGTTTGGGGGAGGGGGGGTTGTATTGGGTAAATATGCACATTGGCTCCTTGTTGGGGGTGTTCAGAATGGAATGAAATGCGAGTAGCGTGAGGCGGACGGGTCGTAGCATTCCCTCAATCAGTAGTTCAGAATTCGAAGGTCGGCCAATTATACGTTTGGGCTTAGGCGGCCTTGAAAGGCGATAAATGAAAGCTGGAGGGGGGGGGGGGGTGGAAAAAATGATGCGGGAATCCTACACTTCAAAAAAAAAGGTTGGTCAATGGATGTAACCCAGATTATTTTGTAAACAGTTTCGGATTTCAACATCGTAAACTATAAACGGGGCGGCAATGTTATCAGGCATACGTGTTTACAAGTGAAATGGTTAAATAGTTCAATTGTTGGTAGCTTGCTACAAATCGGTGGGGTGAAAACCAGTCCTTCAAAAGCCAATTGGATGTCACTCACAGCTATGGCTATTGATTGTATTACAACCTTAAGAGACATTATAGGATATTGCCCCTTTTATGACACTGTTCACGGTCGCTCGTACTTTCTCCAGTTGTATTTCCCCCGGCTCTGGAATGTTTTATTGGTACTCGAGTATCATCCAATGACGTCACGGAGTAATTAACACTCAGGAAATTTTTTGGATGGCTGCAATTCGGTGACAAAATTCGGTGCAGTAAATCTTCCTGGGGTCCTATTGCCCCCTGTAAACCCCAGGTTTTTATGAGGGTCACAGATGGCACCCTCGTTGTAGGTGGTCAGTCTCGAGAAAATTTTCGGGAGTCGGCTCCAGTTTCATGGTTGCGACCTCTGGGTCAGCAGGCACACCTGGGGTTCTCACCGAGCCCTATTGTAAGAGGAGGGGGGGTTCCAATTTTTTTGGTTGGGGGGTTCATGGTAGGCAGCACTCACGCAATGGCTGCACCATCAGGGTGGGATGATTATTCAGGGCCTGTGGAAGCGCGGAAAAGCAGGAAGCGTCAAGCTTTGCTGGGGTGATCAATACGGGGACGGCCGTAACACGTGCGGAGTCACTCAGGGATTATTCGGGATGTGTAACCAGCACCGAATCAGAGTTTGGAAGGGACAAGTCACGCCGACAAAAGGCTTCTAAGACTTATGCAGGACAGCATCCGTATAAGACATTCAAATCTAATGCGGCGATCAAAGTACCTGAGTGGTGTTGCTACCTGCGCATTACTGTTGGACTGTATTGCATGTTTGCTCAGGAAGCTCGCCTGACCTACCCTGTCGTAGTTAGCGACCTGACGAATGCAAAGGTAGCTTGTCAGGACCCTGAGACACGGTCTGACGGCCATGAAAAGAGGCTCTCGTGTGTGTAGGAAAAACGGGCAAGAAACAAGCTACATCCCCACACAATCATGGAGATCTGTCAATCGTGAAGGGAGATATTCATTACCGGGGCCATCTTGGAAGGGACCAAGGAGCCGGTTGGGAGGGTTCGTCTTCAGATTTTTTTTTCTCTCCCCGTCTTCTATCCCTGTACTACCCTCCCTTCTGACCACTCTTTTTGGAATCCTCTTCCTCCCATCTTGTGGAGGCCCTCGGGCCATGGTGGTTGCCGCTTTCCAGCTGGGCCCTTTTGACATTGTTGCCACTTTGAAAGACTGAAAAAAAAAACTGAGATTACCAGCATCCGCCATCTTCGGCGTGGGTTTTTTGAAAGGGGTTATTAAATCGAGTTTATTTCACATTACATGTGAGTGTATGACTGCAATTGACCTATTTAAAGCATGTGGATCTTGATACATTCCCTGGAGATGTAGAGGATATAATCGAAGTGGGAAGAGTTGGGTTGAGAGGAAGGAGGGTTGGGGGAATAGGTAAAAGGCCCCCCTCCTCCACCACCCCCCTTTTTTCCTTCAGGAAGAAAAGAAAAAAAAGGGACCCAGCAGTAGCTGTGGGGGTCTTTTTGAGAGCTTTAACGGTCCGGGAACGTCAGATCGGGAGGAGGTATCGGTAAAATTCTCCTGTGGTTTTGTGCGTGCCCACGTCGACATTTTAGCACTGCAGATGCCAGTAAGTAATGGTGGGAAACAAATGTGTACAACCAGTGATAGGTCATTACCTGCCAGAAGTGTCGCCTATTGTGCTTGGCAAATGCGGCGTTGAAACTACATCACACGCATATATGACCGGGAGCTTATGTGACGTGGCATTTAAACACACCCCCCCCCCTCCCCTCCAGGCGTGGTGTTTTAAATTCCGGCTTATCTCAGCAATTCGCCGTCTCCACGGATATTTTCGTCTCGTGTTTATCACACCGTTGTGCTATTATCAGCCCTCCACCGATAGGATTGTGCTGTGGTGCAAGGCCACTAGTTGCTAAGCGGCTGGAACTATCGAGCCAGGAGAGAGGAAATGCCCACTAGGAAGTTATAGTGAGCAGGATAGTTTTGTGGGCGGGGCTCCCCCATTTTTGCTATGAAAATTTTTTCACCGAGATCCTTCACATCCCGTGCAGCTGTAGTAAGTCAATTCCTGCCTTGGTCACGCGAGTTTTTTGGTTGCATACATTATAAGTAGAGTCAGTGGCCCTTCGAGCCGGAAACAGCGATTTTTCCGGAGCTATAGCGGAAAAAAAGAAAGGGCAAATATAGTGGAAAAACGCAATGGGGGGTAAGTCCCAGACATTGGTCACGAAAGAATGTGGCCTACTTATGGAGCGTCTGGTTGTTGTATGGATTTTGGCACGCATGATTTATACAGGTGGCGTGTGAGCGTGATGTGTTGCGGAGACAATCATCAGGCCAGAGGGATATGGAATCGGTTGCGTACCTTCGTGAGGAGGTGTGCACTAATGTTGCCCGAGGAAAAGGGG
Source organism: Catajapyx aquilonaris (assembly GCA_000934665.2). Lineage (NCBI taxonomy): Eukaryota > Metazoa > Arthropoda > Diplura > Dicellurata > Japygidae > Catajapyx > Catajapyx aquilonaris. The sequence goes on from KZ537982.1 coordinate 87,515, forward strand.
GAGAGGAAAATTAGGTTGATTATTGAATCATGTAAAGGGGGGATGTACACAGTGGCGGAACAAAGAAAATCAATTTTGGCGGTTTTTTAGTAAGATTGTATCATGGTTGAGGGGGGGGTTTATTGCAGGATCCGACCAATTAAGTGTTTTGAGGGGGGAACATTTGAGCTGGGTAATCTGTATTCGGGTTGTGGTTATGTAACGGTGGGATCATTTTAGAAATGTAGGAATAATTACGGTTTTTTTTTTTTTTGGGGGGGGGGGGGGGGGGGGNNNGGGGGGGCTGACCGCGTGTGAGGTCCTTGCCACTGTGTTTTAAATTGTTCGGTGTTTATTTATAAATGCGGCTAATTTGGAGACGGGCGACCAGGTATTTTTATACCTGCTCCCAAAAAGAGCATGCGAAAATAACAGGCTGTGTAGGAAGGTGTGGCTTTGGCTTTAATTAACCCTACTATAAAACGTGTATGAGATCATAGGTTTGACTGGCTTATGAAAGGGACCAGACGTACACCATATTTGGCGTTATGCACTGTATACGATTGTATGCGAAAATGCATTAATGCGGCATTACACATCGTTAACTCCGAGTTAACTCGTACCTCTTGCTTGATGGACCTTAGGGATTTGCCGCATTATGGCTCATCCGGCAGACAACAAAAAGTCGCATGGATTTACAATTCAGATGGAGAAGCGGAAGGAAATGGGTGTAGATTTCTCGCGGGATTTCAAAATGTGCTTCAGACCATTTTGAGGGGGTTATGGAAGTGAGAAGCGAGCTCAGACTGCAATCCCAGTCCTTAATTGTTGACACAAAAAAATTGGCAGTGAACAGGATGAGCCTTAAGGTGCGTATATATGTATGAGAAAACGGATGCATCTGTTGTTCACCTTGAGAATCAAACGGAAATCGAAGTGTGGGGTAATCCTGTTGCCATCGGATATTGGGAAGTTCAGCCAGCTTCTATAGAGAGGGGGAATCCAGTCGCCGTTTTGGTACATTGGGGGATATCCGGATAATCGATGGAAACTAACCCCGGGGTAAGTTTTGCTTCAGAGGGGCATCCTCCCCTTGACCACAGTTGATGCGATGTCCAATTTGACGACCTGTTGCGTGGCAACTGCTAATCCGGCAATGGTCCAAAATTATTTGTCCGATTTCATGACTTAACAGGAGGTTGGCAAAATAACAAGTGGTATCAGAGAAAAAAAAACACACAGGTGGGAGTGTCTGAAAAATCCCGCAATCCCCAGGCAACCCGTTAACAGCGTAATCGTTTTATCACCCGGTGTGCCGCGGCGCACAGTAAATAAAACAAGGCACATGAAACATCCGGTTTCCTGACTAGGGAGGGTTTCGCGGGAAAACCCCCTCCATCCACTGGAAGGCCGCCCTTCAAAATTGCTATTTGGACGAGCAGCAGGATCGATATTGTGCGAATCTGCAGGCTGGTGTAGCCGGAGTTTGTTCCTCTGGAGCTTCTTGGCAACTGGGCTAATCTGGCGAGTATGCTGTTGAAGGACGGTAACCTGCGGGGGTTTGTTTATTTTGCAATATTTTGCAATTATTGTGGGTAATTTGGCAGGATTCTTGATTCTGTAACACATTCGGATGGTACAGGTTAGAATGGGGGCATTGTGCTGCCTTGTCGAGTTGAGGTAAATGGCCGGGGTTTGTCGTACTGTAAGTTCCAGTTCGATATTTGCCTGTTTCCCACGCTCCACGATACTGTATGACTAGCATCGTGAGACCTTGCGTCATAGCAGACCTGTCTACTGCCGCATTGAGAGGACTTGCTAGGTGGCCTTCAAACGCCTGGAGATACACATAGGTTCTTCTGGATAATATGCAACCATTAGAAGTGACATGGCAAATACCTTCAAAGGGGCCGGTTGTACGATCGCTGGTAAATTCTGAACAAGTGATTGAACTATGTTATGAATATACCATCGATCACGCAACCCGACCCTTAGGTTACTGCATCATTGAGTTGGGGGTAATCCATGGCTGTGTGACCAATTCCTCAGTGGGGGACACCCTAAAAGCCAGGGGGGCTCTTGAATTTTCCAGACCCCGGAATTATGACACGTATATTCGCGCTCGACGACACCTTTTGTCCAGTTAGAAAATTTACGCCCAAACTGCGCTGTATATTTCCAAGCAGTATTCCAACGGAGGCGAAGGTTTTACAGCTGGCCTAACAGGGTCGTTCATCTTGGTAAACGTCCTGTGACAGGTATCCATCCGGACAATCGCAGCTCGTTGTGAGCGACCTGAACGAATCGTGGGGAGGAGAATATTGACGGGAAAGGGATTGTGTGGGGACCTTCTTAGAACCGGACCCAACCGGGCTACAACCCAAATCTGTTGTCCTTTTTTCTTGTCCACTACCCCCACGGCCCAGTCAGTGCTGGACTGTGCCACGGAGCAGGTTGAGTATATTCTGGACGTTTCTAGTTATCTGTTTTTAGGGGGGCGGGTGTTTATCCAGCTGTGGGCTATCACCTGTTTGATAGGTGACATTCAGTCAACAGTGTGATGTTGACCTACTGCAATTTTTCTGATTTGGTTACCGTGTCGCACGGGGGTGCCCGCTGGATATGTTTCAACCGAAGTTGGCGACACTTCCACATCTAATGGTCGCGAATTAGCATCGCCGAGTTGTCATCCGGGGAAGAGGATGATGGTTGTTAGACCCTGGGAGCTAGGGGTGCTGAATCCGGATGAAGGGAAGGCCCGGAGAGGAAGAGCGGCACGAGCGGCATCTATCGATTCCGGGGTGCTATACGGAGGGTTTTTTAAAAAAAGAAAAAAAAAGTAGGGGATTGGGGTGGCCATGGTAACCACCGCCGAAGACTTTTGACTCTGCGAACTCTACCGATGGCAGACACAACCATTCATGCCTGCTAATGGGGCGCAATGTAACTGCAAGGGTGATCCACGGCGAAAGGAATGCACCGAGATCCGCTTCCTTGCCGCGGGCGACCTTGCGATTCGGTGCGCCGTCAGGTTTTCCTCCCGTGCAATCAGGGGGGGTAATTGATCTCGCAGCACATGTAAGTTGAGACGGGCTTGGGTTCCGGTTTTTTTATCCTGAGGACCAACAGGTCGGATTTTTAGCGACCGGTTGTGACTGGCCAACACTGCACCGGTTGTGTGGTCAGTGATCGCTGGATGGGGGGGGGGGGGCANGTGGACCTGGGTGGGTTTCAAATGGACGGAAGCGGAATGGAGGTCAATTGGCAAGGGAGCGGTGGACCTATTTGTGGAATTTATGCACGGCTGGGATTTTCGGGTGTTGTCTGGTGTCTGAGCAAGGAGCAAATCCGTAGCATTTGAAGCGCAATCGACGCATACCTCATGATTGTGCAATGTGTTCGTGCAAAGGACAGGTTCGGAGGCTGCTGCTGCCTTGAACAAGAAAACTGGGTGCTTCAAGGATAAATGACCACAGCGGTTCCGGAACACCCCCAACAAACGTACCGCCCATTTTCTCACCCGCTTGACGTCAGGCCGCATCCCACGCGAACCCACAAAATATATGATGTTTTGGCCTAAAAAAAAGTGGCTGATTGTATGTAAATCCTGTCCGCCTTCTGTAATGCGTAGGGTAATTCAAGCAAGGTGTATTGAAGTATGCGTGTATGGCTTGTCAGTCACGGGCCATTCGAGAGCGTGTGCAGATGTGAATATGGAGCAGGTGAGCAGGCGCTTTTTTTGTGTGTATAGTGCGCCGGCGACGTGCGTTTTGGCGCAAGGACGTCAGGCTGGAAATAGCTTCACGGGCGGTTTTTACAAGTAACCGGCGACGCCATGCGCCACTTCCAGCCAGGTCTCTCAACCTGGGGGGGGGGATATTCCAGATGGATATTGTACAGTAGTTATTTATTGGAGAAAATGGGGCAGGTACCAATCGCGGCATCCTTGCCTGTTTTTGGGGCTGCTAAGCTCAGGTAGAGCAGCTGAGACATGGGAAGGGAAACGGCCTTGCAGCTGTCTTTGTTCGGGGTTTGGGACCATCGGAGGAGGAGGAGGAGAAAAGAAAAGAACCTGAGCAGCTGCTGGCTGCTGGCATGGGAAAAAGGAAAGGCGGTGGTGGTGGTGGGGGATTGTACAGGTAAAAAGCGAACCCCCATGTCCTCCTTGTGTGCTTCTTCCTGTCTTTCCACGCTGTGCGAATCTGTGTGCAAATATGGGGTGGTCAATATAAGGAGTGCGCGCGCATGGGCACGTGGCCGGACATACCCTGCATGGCGGGGGAGTATAGGACGCATGAGCGAGAAAAGATGTTTGCGAAAAGTTTTTTTTTTGCTGGGGGTTATCGAGCGTACGGAGGGTATTTATTCACGTGGGTGATATTCGTATGTGGCCTAGTGACGGGGCACGCGAAGGCCTTGGGATGATGAGGGCTTGTTGATGCGGTTGTACTCGTTGATGACGACAAGAGAGCACCTGAACTTCTCAACTTGACCGCTTTCATATTTTTGTAGCTAAGACATAAATCACGTGGAAATGTCAGCCAAGTAGTTTACCAAATCGCGGAAAACACGTGGGCTCGTTACTCGTTAGCAGTACCTGCCAACCACTAACCGTATATTAACCCGTATTGCAACAAATTCTTACTAGCAGAAGCACGAGGCTTCTCAGAAGGACGCGGTTATTTGTGAGAGCGGCAAGTTCAATGACAAAGATAATAATGGCCTGTTATGATCCGAAACGATGAACCCGACCTGGCGGAGAAACTTGAGAGAGATGAACCGATATCCAAACATTTTTGAAAGCCTCAGGCCTTGGAACCGACCTTGGCCTCTTCAGACTTTATTTTTGCCTTTTGGCGATTCCGGAGGCCATTTTTGCTACCGAGTTAGAGGGAAACCCAGGGTCGAAATGATCAACGTGGGCGAAAGATGCGAACATGTGACCAGCTGATCCCGTGGGAACAGACAGCATTGGTGGAACTAGTGCAGATCAAAATCAGGGAAGGAACTGGCATAAGGGGAGGAAGAAATACGACCGATGGATACAATGCAACGAAAGGCCAACCTGACGAACAAAAGCACCCCCCGGCTGAGCTGGCCAGATTGTGCGTATCGATTCGATGGGGACTTTGCATCATCGTCATCATCATCATCCACATGCTGGCCCCCTTGTCTACATACTCCCCTTCGCCAACAGTGGGGTTCAGGGTTTTTGCATATGATGGTAGGAAGAAGAGGGTGGCCAACTGGCTTGCTATTCACTTGTTGCGAATCACTGCTCGCCAGCTGGCGATGAAATCCTGGAATTTTTAGGAAGAATTTACATGGTGCAAGTGTTCCCCACTGACTATAGGTCCCGAGGGCCCGGATTTCATTACCTGCTGGCATATTAGAATGTTGCAATAGTGATTGCATCCGTGATGACATCTTGGGGAAGGGCGGTCGTAAAACCGTGTCGCCTTCCTGAAAGATACGGATCGGTTACAAACGTGGGGTGTCGAGTATGGGGCATCTGAGTCACGAAAACACTTTCTCTCGCCACACACTCACACGTTCACCCTCATTGATCTGGAGTGAAGTTTGGCAACAGTGGGCTGCAGATTCTGGGCACTAGGGCTACACACACACCCCCCAAATCGATGGGACCGGTGTGCCATGTGGCAACCGGGCGCCCAAGAGTCTTTTGCCCGCCATGTTGTCCGTGTTCATGTAATGATGCGTGCTTGGGAGGCCACCTGCAATGGAAGAGACCCTATTTTTATTTTTTTTACAGAGCATGCAAATCGGAAGGGCGAAGGTCGATTGGAGGTGTACCGGCGGTACTGTTGGGCCGTTGAGGACCCAGGAAAAAAAAAGGGTTGAGGAAATATGACGGGTAGCTTCTCCCTATTTATCGTGTGGATTTTTGCGGTGTCCCCTCGGTTCTTTTGTGTACGTGCATGGGAGCATGGGGGACTAATAGATGCCGTGGAGGTGCCATCTGTCATTACCTGAGAGCCAGATCTTATCACCACTTAACCTTTTCCAGGAGTGACGTGTTGACTAAGGTCTTTAATGGATGGATTGGATGGGTGCATGGGGGAAGTTAAGAGAATCTCACGTGAGATTGCAACCTATTAGCGATTTTCAGAGCATCCGGATGACACAGTGCGATTCTTCAGCGTTGTTGTTTTAAGAAAATTCCAGGCTTTGACTTGGTCAAACTTTGCACCTGTTTCCGACACATATGAAATGACTTTTTTCTGGCCATGCGTGCTCTTCTTCCTTTTTGTTTATGCGGGGCATGTGAGTGTCGCGTGCTCTGGACAAGTGTTTCCTGCTCGTGTACCTACTACTGATTTTTACTTTCAACTCTTTCCCCACTTTCTGATCCTCAGGTGCGAACGAATGGATGGGGCGGGTGGGAAGAAGGAAGCTATTTGTCAGTCCTATCTTGGCAGAATCCGCCCTTTTTGTTTTGTACAATTTTTTGTTGGTTATGCCACATAGCGGGCTTGTTTTTTTTTGAAGACTGCCGTCGTAAAGTAAACATTGTGTATGTTGATGATGAATATAGGGACAATGTTGGTCATACCGAAGGGAAATTCCGAGTTTGCAAACACATGGCAGGGGTGTGCTGTAAACATTTTATAGGACGCTTGATTATGTTTGTGCTGAGAGTATATCTTGTGTACTTTACGCTGTTGAATAACATACTATTTGTAGATGGTGTTAGGATTGATTAATTTTTGTGATTGTGTGTCGGTTGGGGGACGCAAAAAAATTGTTTGAGCGTACGAACGTGGCTCATGTACATTGCACATGTCAAGGTCTCGATTGGGAATCACATTTTTTGTTTTGATAGGTGGATTGACAGTAGAGGTCGCCGTTGTTGTTCGTGGGAGGGTTAGTAATGTGCGGAACTTACGTGGTATGACACGTGGCTTGCGACAACATGCTGGTATTTATGAAAACATCTTATTGCAATATTTTGTGTGTCATCACCCAACCGGTTTTGGGATACCATTCCGATGCCATTGCACGCTTGCTCTGATGGAGTGCGACGAATGCGACTCACCGACAGATTGGAGATTTGCCGTGAAACTTTTTTTTTTTTTTTTGGAGGGACTGAAAATAAGGAATCAGCGCACGTTTCCACTGGTGGGAGCGCCACTTCGGAACAAAGACAGGAAAAAAAAACTTGGAACCACAATACTCATAAGCGATTTAAAACCCCTGGGTGAACAGTGTAGGAAAAAAAAGAAGAAAAAAAAGAATGCGTGGTGTCTCGTCCTTGAAAGAGGCCGTTGCCTTACTGGGAAGTGGATTAACCCGCTCTTCGGCAAGTCAGCCGCGGAACAAAGGTTGCTTGAAATCTTCTAGATGACCACTCCTGGGAGATGCAGCTTCAGTGATCCCCACATGCTGGAATGCGAGACAGGAAACTGGACATAAAAAAAAGCCAAAATACCTTTCCAGGTAGACGCCTGAACATTTTTTCGCACAGTATGGACACTTATTGTTGGAACACCTGCAGAATTTTTGCATGTCCATCATTTGGAGAGGGGGAATCAGGTGGGCAACAAAATGCGAAATGAGGCCAGGTGCTGTGACTTTGTTGGCAGCAGGTTCTGTCGTTTCACCTGCTACAGAAGAGAACCCCGCCCACAGTTACCACCCGTAATGATTAGGATTATTATTTTTTTCATGTTGGATTTAACGTTCACTTGCACCCTAAGCAAGTCCCGGATATTACTCAGGGTCAACCATTGCCAGGGCGAAGAATTCAGAGGGCGCCATAAGAATGTTGGTGAAAGGAAACCAGCCCTTCATTGTAGAAATTTTGGGAGCCGTGTCCTGTGGCCCACCCGCTGGGTTTGTCACCTGGGGAGAAGATACAGTAATGTCAAATCCTTGTGGGAAACCTGGCAGGGTTTTGGAGAAAACTGTTCAGGGCAGGTGTATTTTTGACCCTCCCACCCCCTCAGACCCCACCCAATTTACCTGAGGGGTTTGCGTGTAGTCTCAGCTGTCCCGCTTTTTCCAAGGGGGTGGACCGGATGGGGAAATTAACGTGGACAACTGCCGATAAGGGATTGCATCAAACAAAAATTGCCATTGTTCAACCGCGATTTCAATGATTGCATGAACTGGTCACTTTCACTTAAACATGGAGACAAGATTTATCGGAAAACGCTTACGGGTCATTTTCGGGTCAGTTCGGACACAGTAATGGGCACGTGTGTCTGCCAGATTGCGCATCGGAAGTATGAGATACGGCTTTTTTTGCTGAATTCGCTTCTATTGGCTGGTTTGTGTCATGTGGTTTCTGGGAAACCTGCCCGCATTGGCGTGTGTTGTTGCATCGCATGGCCATGGCCCGGTTGACGGCCGGAATTGCCGGAATTAAGTTGCACCTGCAAGGGCACGTGGCGCCGGCCCACCTGCTTGGACATGCCGATCAAAAAAAAAAAAAAAGAAGTGCATGGTGCAACAGAGAGTCCAATAATGATCCCTTTGTTAGATTAAATTGCGAGATTCAGAGAGGGGGTAGGAGACAATGCGTGCTTTCCCCCTATACAGAGAGGCAAAACCCTAAGTCGTGAATTATTGGAGGAGGTTAGTCCTACATCATCCGAGACGGAAATTGCCGCTCATAAATGTTGCAGGGGCGGACGGACCTCTCCCCGGATCGATTGGACCGAATTGTCACTTTTCAAGGGAGGCTGAGGAAAACGAGGCCCTAGGGATCGGGTGCGGCACACGTGTCCGCCAGTCTTACTTCCTGCGCATATGTAACACACGTGGTCACAGATGCTGACCCAGAATAGAGTAAGAACCAGGGAGGGTACTGTTACCTGCGTTTGAGTCTTTTGATGGTGGTGCTAGGGAAGGATGGGATTATTATCGGATGCTGTTTGGGGGGTTCAGGGACCAGGCGAAACCATGGGATAGAGCGTCTGCGGGGTTGCCAGGCGGCCGTTTTATGGGTTGCGGCTTTTGTTCAAAGGGGGAGGGCAACGTTTCCGGTCGGTAGGACACACTGGGGGATCAAGTTGGCGGTGCGATGCGAAAGGGTGGGGGGTGATTCATATCGGCAGCCATTTTGATCATTTAAAACCCGCACCCCAAAATAAACACATTAAAAAAAATCATGTATGTTACAAGTATTGTGAATAAAAAAATATTGCGTAGGAATTTGGCGCGTGTGTACAAACTGTATACACATTTAATTTAGGGTCGTAATTTTGACGCGGGTGGTGACGCTTGGCCAATCCGTTTGTGCTTTGCAATTAACTTTATTTTTTGCGCGCACGTGTTTACAACAGGCAAACCGGAATATGTTGATGGCCAGAAAGAAAAGGGGCAGCCACATTTAAACCGATTTTATTGGCAGTCAGTGACCCGGATGTCAATCTCCAAGGCGATTTGTTGAGAATCTTGAATCATTAAAGGGAGGGTGATTCACGAGGAAGCCGGTGGCGAAAAAAAAAGAAAAAAAAATCGGAAGTGCTTATCGCATTTGCCGGAATGAATCTCAAGTCGTGATATCTGGAAGTGAAATCATTCAGATTGGTGTACATCTGTTAATAAAGCGGAAACTAGTGGCGTAATGCATATATTTTTAAATGTACTGTACAGTGTGTATATAAAAAGGTGCGTGGGATGTATGATGTCACGCGCGAGTGGCGTCCTTCGGCAAGCAAGTGCAAGTGAAGGAAGGGCTAGTACTACACCGATGCAAATTGGGAGAGAAAGTAAAAGGTTCCTGACCTTTGCATAGTCTTGTGGGTCCTTGACCCTGAGTGGGTGGAAAAGTGGGTCAAGGCAAAAAAAAAAAAAAGCGACGGATGCTGTGAATCTAGAACCACGTGACCAAGTATGTCTTTCGAAATTTGACAGGATGAGTGAGTCATGGTTGTAAGTACCGTAACTTCGCAGATTCTGGGGAAGCCCTGAGTATGCCTGTGATTTGGCAACGGGATGAGTCAAATGACCTCAGGTAGTATAGTGATTCCAGGAATTGAGCAGTGCATAGGGTTCAAATGCATGACGTTATAAAGGCATGGGAAAGGAGATTTTGGACCGGCTTCATAGAGATATGGCACAGATTCTGGGAAAAGTATCAGGAAAGCTCAGAGTTCGCTGATTACAAAGGGAAACAACATACGAGATGCTGTGTGGTTTCAAGATATTTGGGAGGCTTCCTTGAAAAGGGCGCTTTATCAAGGTGTAGTTGGAATGACGTCCTGATGGGGGATATGCCCCGCTCGCAATTCCCGCCCACACAAAGCAATATTTCCGGGAAATATGAGGGAGTCATTCGACGTGGGTTTTTGCGAGGCCTGGTAGTGAGCTAGTGATGCTGGGGATTTTGGGGAGGTTGGATGTGTGCACGTGCTCCGGTGTCATTGGTACAGTGTTATATGGGAAGAAGGGATTTGTGATATTGTGCAATGTTTAATGAGCCTTTTTTTCATTTTCAGGGCCATCAAATCATTTCAACAGCTTCTGTACATTGATCCAGGATTCAGCAGAGCCAATGAAGTTCATCTGCGCCTGGGGCTTATGTTCAAAGTGAACACTGATTTTGAATCGGCTTTGAAGCACTTTCAGCTTTCGCTCCTTGACTCCAGCTCGTGTACCTTCTCCAGATTGGAGAGTAAGTGCATTGCATTTTCATTGTCGCAGGATTAATAACGATGGATGTGTAATTTGTTTTCAGTTCGCTTTCACATTGCTCACCTTTATGAAGTTCAGGGAAAACACAAGACTGCCAAGGAAGCATATGAACAGCTAATTAAAGAAAAAGACCTGCCTATCCACTTGAAAGCTGACATATTCCGCCAAATAGGTACGTTGTCATTCACACCTAGCCTCCTGTTAGCCAGTTCAGCTTGCGGTATAAAATGTTGGCATTTCAGGATGGATGTACCATACTGTTGAGCCATTGGGAGAGAAGAATCAGCGGGAAACACTAGCCATCCGTTGCCTTGAGAAATCAACTGAATCCGACCCGAAATCGGGCCAAAGCCTGTACCTCCTTGGCCGCTGTTATGCAAGTATCGGAAGAGTTCACGATGCCTTTCTTGCCTACCGCAAGTCGGTGGACAAATCCGAGGGCAATGCTGACACCTGGTGCTCCATAGGGTGAGGCAATTTAAAGCGACAGTATTGCTTTCCTAGTGATGATTACAGTTGTTATAATGTGCCTTTGTTGTTTTATCTCGCAGAGTGCTTTATCAGCAGCAAAACCAGCCTATGGATGCCTTGCAAGCCTACATATGTGCTGTGCAATTGGATAAGTGTCATACAGCTGCGTGGACTAATCTAGGTAGGAACGAGTTCAAGTGGGCTTCTCACGAAGGGCTGAGGATGTGGACATGCTCATTTATAACTGAATGTTTGCTTTCTAATGCCTTCAGGAATTTTGTACGAGCATCAAAACCAGCACAGAGATGCTCTGGCATGCTATGTAAATGCGACCCGAGGGACCAACAAGCCAATGAATCCCAACCTGAGTCAACGGGTTAAATTCCTTCAGACCCAACTGAATAATGCACCAATGCCTAGCCTAAGTAACAGGTTTGTTATTCTTACTTAACCACACACACAACCAAACTCCTTTTCAAATGCCCATATGCCCAACTCTGACCTTCCTGGCAATACTGGATAACGTGTAGTTGCAGTGAGTTACAATAATATTTTTCCACAGGCCGAGACAATTACCCACGATAGAGGAAGCTTGGAATCTGCCCATTTCAGCAGAGATGACGACGAGACAGCAGCAACAGCAGCAGCAGCAAGTGCACGTGGGTCACAGACCCAACGTTTATCAGAAGGGCTATGCCCAGGTAACGTATTTAGATAACGTGTCATTTACTGAATGTCGTTGACTTTTCCTTCGCTTTAATAAATAGGGAGGACAGGCCCATCCAGGGATGATTCCTAATGGAATCAATGGCCACCCGCAAGGTCCACCACCGCCATATCCAGGACAGTCGCAGGTGCAGGTCCATAACATGGCAGGCCCAAAGCGATTCAAGGTGAGCCACTTGTTCTTCAGTGGGGTAGTTCCGAAATTGAACCATGGCTGCTCTTGTTCCTCTCATCTCTCCAGTGGCGACAGTATGAATACAGATGAAAAAGTACCTCCCTTGAGAGACCTCACCCCTATCTCAATAGTTAAGATTATTATAATTGATAGTAATACATATATTGATTATTCTCATCTCATTGATAAGTGTAATAACTGTCTGTCAGGTGTACATTTGTTGTCTCACTTTTAAAAGAAATGGTTTGTATGGTTACCACCTGATAACTTTGGACCAAGAGACATGGGCAAATGTGTAATCTCTTCCTTCCAGAGGGTTGGAACTTCGTGATGCCACACCCATCTATTGACTTGTTACATATCCCCTAATTTGCATTGTTAAAAATCCACACATGAAGGTGGGAGAGAGTACTTAATGGATCAGCCCAAACAGAGTTATTGTGTAGCTTGACTAGCGACTGTACGAGGTGCTACCAAAAGTTCCCGAACAGATTTTTTTCTGAAAAATGAGCTTACCGCATGCCTTATTTTCATTAATCACCGTCGAAGTAGTCCTCTTTTGAACATAGATACCAATCCCAGTGCTCTTCCCATGATTGGAATGCTTGTGGAAGTATTTTTTGTTGGGGCACTTGGCACCCCCTGCAATTCTTCGTGGACCTGGTTTACCAAGTGAAATCTTCTTCCTTTCAACTTAATTTTTATTTTTGGGAATAGGAAGAAGTCACAGGGAGCTAAATCTGGCGAAAAAGGTGGGTAATCTTCATGTTTTGGGACGCCAAAAACTGCAGCGCGGGGTGAGAACGCGAGTTGACATGTTGTTGTTCTCGCGCCACTTCGCGAGGTGTTTCTTTTGAATGTCCTTCCTCAGCCGCCTTTTTTGCCAGATTTAGCTCCCTGCGACTTTTTCCTAACCTGAAAATGAAAATTAAGCTGAAATAAAGAAGATTGGGGAATTTTACCAATTTTCTGTGGGGCTTCAAAGGATGTCCAGTCTTCAATCGAAATGGGGCCATCTTTGAACCCCGATTATATCATATCCATGTCCCTAAAACGTTGTCACCGAATGCATCTTGTAAGTTTGCAGCACTTTTGCCAAGTTTGAAACAAGTTTTACACTGTTCTTTTAGGCCATCCATTTTCACCCCCAGATAGAATCGCAGAACGCACCAAACACAACACTACAAAACCGCCCACAGAAACTGATCCATTCAACCTCAGACGTTGCCACTTGGCAGAGTAGTTCAGAAAGGTCACCTGCACCACTACCTAGAGTGGTAGCGACTACTATGCGCTGTTCAAAAGTACTGGGGTCTGTTCGTGAACTTTTGGGTAGCACCTCGTACAGTACTTGGTTTGAAATGGGATTGAGGTATCTTGATTTAGGAATTGAACTGTGCTACTTTTCAAGTGATGGTGTAAATACCTCAATGACAGAATATCATCATAATATGGGGAAACTATGGGATGTGTGTTTTGTTGAGGGGGGACGAAAATAGGTCTCAAGTTACGTAATAGGCTGTTATACAGCAGAAGGCTAGAATTTGCAGAGAAGTTATCTGGAATTGAGAATTAACATTATGAAATCTTAATTTTTTTCTAGTATCAATTGACTGTAGGATTGGACTGCAATATGCAAGAATTTTAATTTTAATTTTCATGGTAATCATACAGGAGTTACACAATAAGTGGAACCATCAATCAGCTTGCTGTCTGCCTTTGTTAAACATAGCCTTTGATCTATCAAGATGATATTAAACCTATACTAGCAGAAGGAGGGTTGGAGTAATGGGAGAGACCGGAGGGAAGGGCTTAACCAAACCTGGCATGATTGACAGGTTCAGATTTATTGTGTAGCGACGGTAGATGGTACTAAATTTTTTGAGTGGTACTTTCCCAGCCAGGAATGTTTTCAGGAGGCAGTGCCACCATTCCTGAAACCTGCATTTAATAATACTGATAACTGTATTGATAAATTCCTTCTTGCAGCCTCTTGTAAAATTTGGCACTTTTGAATGTGCACACCTGGTGAGTGTCAGTAATTACTCTGGAGTTAAAATCTTGTTTTGTGTTACTTGCAGCCTGAAGATGGCCCACCACCAGGAGTGGGTCCCATTCATCCTGGTCAAGCCCAGCCACAGCGCCCAACATCTTACTACCTGTCACCCCAACAAATCCAGATGCTGCAGTACCTTCAGTCTCAAACAAATCTATCACCGCAGCAGCAGAACCTTCTTCAGCAACTACAGCATCAGTATCGTTTGATGCAACGTCAGCAACAGCTCAGGCTCCAGCAACAACAGCAGCAGCAGCAACAACAACAGCAACAGCAGCACCAACAACAACAACAGCAGCAACACCCAGCTCTTGCACCACAGTCACAAGGTGTGAGTAGGCCACCACAATATCCAGGTGCCCCACCTCCTAGGACTCCTCCAGTGGGTGCCCAAGCTCCACCACATCAGATTCCACGCACTTTGAGCCCATGTTATGTGCAGCCCAGCCGCTCACCTGGTGCAATCAAGGGATATCAGATGCAGCAGCAGCAATCACCACTACAGCAGCCACAGCGTGACTACATGACAGCACCTGACCGACAACAATTTTCACCCCAACAGCAGCAGAAGGTGCCTTACAAGACAGAGGTCCATACGCAGGGGACATACCGAGTTCCCACGCCTGGATTCAACACTGGGAATCAGTTTGGGTTTGGGAACCAGATGGTGTCAAGGAGGGTAACCAGTCCTGGTTCGTTCCAAGAGGCACCAAATTGCCAGTTTTCACCAGGCAGCAGTGGTATGCAAAACAATACCACACCGAAAGACCCACTGGGTAGCCCACTAGCTGGGAGCCCCTTAGGCCCAACTGTGAGTGACCAGGAGCTTCAAGCACTACTCTCGCAGAAGGACATTGCAACCTCACTGGCAGAGGACCTCCTAAAGCAGTTCACTCAAGGTGAAAGCCTGGGACTGGAAAAGGAAGAGGAAAAGCCAACACCAACAGTTCAAAGCCCACATCCACCAACCAAAGAAGAGCTGACCTCCACCTTCACCCAGCCCACGCCGCCTCCGCCCCCTCCGCCTCCATTTACACCACCTGTAGAGGTCAAGCCGAGGATAAAACCGGAAGAGATCAGGTCGCCACAGCTGGAGGTTGGAGGGGATGTGAAGGAGCATAAGATAGTGCTACCAGAACCGGAAACGGAAGAGCCAGAACTGAGCATTCACATGGTGGCCAAGGAGATACTCACAGCATGCAAAGGGAGGGGTGTCAATGGTGTGTCAAACTGCAGCATCCTTGGTGACAAAGTGCCACCACCACAGCCTCCTGAGCCTCCTAAAGTTCGACTAACCAGGGAGCAACTGCTGCCACCAACTCCTTCAGTCTACCTCGAAAACAAGAAGGATGCTTTCAGCCCACAGCTGCAGGAGTTCTGTCTGCAGCATCCTATAGCAGTTATACGTGGGATGGCTGCTGCTCTCAAGCTTGGTAAGTCATAATTAAAGTCACTGGGTCAAACATTACTCTCTCAAATGTTATGTGGACATGTGTGGAAGCTATGAAAATAGAGCGTTAGTTACTCATAGCCAGCATCTAGAGAGACCTCTGGAATGGCAAGCTTTTTACATAGTAATTGAACTTTTTTGAAAGTTCAAAGCTATTCAAAGTAATTGTTGCTGGTTGTTCCAGTTGGTTATGCATTATATCGTACTGATAAGAATTTCTTGATTAAGCCTGCAAATATGATTATTTCAATGTAATTTTTCAGACTTGGGCTTGTTCTCAACCAAAACCTTGGTGGAGGCCAACCCGGACCATGGAATTGAGGTACGAACCCAGATGCAACAGACGTCAGATGAAAACTGGGACCCTCAGCTAGGACGGAAGGTGTGGGCATGCATCAGTCACAGGTCACATACGACTATTGCCAAGTATGCCCAGTACCAGGCATCATCCTTCCAGGAGTCACTCAGGGTGAGTTGTACTTTTGATACAGAGACGGGATATGCTATGAAAAGGGAACACCTCAAGTAATTTGGAATTAGGCTACCTGTGTGTCACACTAACTTATCTTACTGTTTTACTGGGTTTTATTTTTATAAAACTCGTCAACTTGATTTCACATGTTCACGACACATGTTCAGTGGTTTCTTAAATTTCAATAGTTTTTTGAAGTCCGTAAAATTTGCCATCTCTATTGGAGGGTGTTTATATTACTAATCACTATTGGGCATGTAAAATAATAATTGCATCATTCAAAATTTATAGGAAGAGCAGGAGAAGGCACAGGGCATCCATAAAGACTCCGATTCGGACTCGAAGGATTCCTCGGGGTTGTCCCGTAAGAAAAAGAAAGGCCCAAAGATGATCAAGTTTGGCACCAATGTGGACCTCTCGGATGAACGCAAGTGGCGTTCCCAACTGCAGGAACTTATGAAGTTGCCCGCCTTTGCGAGGGTGGTGTCTGCTGGCAACACCCTCTCTCATGTGGGCCACGTCATTCTGGGCATGAACACAGTGCAGCTGTATATGAAGGTGCCTGGAAGCAGGACCCCAGGGCATCAGGAGAACAACAACTTTTGTTCCATTAATGTCAACATTGGCCCTGGTGACTGCGAGTGGTTCGCTGTACCTGACGCCTACTGGGGTGTTGTGCAGAGCCTTTGTGAAAGGTATGTCAGCTTTGTAGTTTTATTCCTGAATGGACAATCCTACAATGCTTGCCCCAACCACTGTTGTGCAGAAGTAGGCCTGAGTTTGAGGGCTGTCCAACAAGGAAGGATCACTGCTTACAGAATCTGCCTTGTTTAGCTCATATCCAGTATCCACATTGCATAAGGTTATTTGCAGCATTTAAAAGTAACCTCTACACTCCTTGTTCCCTTACCTGAAGCCAATTGTGTGGGAAGAAAAAAATGCAGATGCTCTTGTCCACCTGTCTGCACCCTGCATTGTGCATGAGGTAGAGACTTGGGGGACACATTTCCAATGCCTACAATATTATGGCCATCTCTGATAATAATCATTGGGGAAACTCATGGGTGTTTCAAAGAGCATGCTTAGCAGTCTCTTCCCTTTTTCCTTCCATCTGCCCCCTACAAATAACTTAATACAGCATGGTTTATGGATAACACCTCAAATATCTGGAAGCAGTGGTCCTTCCCTACTGGACCCGCTCTGCGTATGATGACCATATTAACAGTATGTTATGGCTTCACCCTACATTTAATGTAGGGTGAAGCCATAGCATGCCATAACAGTAAATTTTACTCCAAACTAGTCAAGCTGTCGGACAGTCTTGTGTGAATCTCTTAACATCCAACCCCTCGAACCTAGCTGACATATCCAATGGCATTATATGAGTTGACCCTTGCAATACAATATTTATCGAGCATCGTAAAATATTTGACTTGAATGTCTGGCATTTCAGGAACAACATCAACTACCTGCATGGCTCATGGTGGCCTGTTCTGGAAGACCTTTTTGAAGAGAATGTCCCTGTGTACAGGTTCATGCAGAGGCCAGGAGATCTTGTCTGGGTCAATGCTGGTGAGTTCATTTCCCCTCTCCCTGACCCAAATCTTAATTTCGGAATATTACATGCTGCATTCCTGATCCTGTTTAGGTTGTGTTCACTGGGTGCAAGCTATAGGCTGGTGCAACAACATTGCATGGAATGTAGGCCCACTGACTGCTAGGCAGTATGGCTTGGCCATAGAGCGATATGAGTGGAACAAGCTGCAGAGCTTCAAGAGCATCGTTCCCATGGTGCACCTGACCTGGAACTTGTCCATGAACATCAAAGTGTCTGACCCCAAACTATGGGGGCTGCTCAGGGGGTCCCTCCTGAGGACACTCAGGCAGTGTGCCCTGACCCTTGAGTTTGTCAAGGCGAAGGGTGTTGAGGTTAAGTTCCATGGCAGAGGAAAGAACGAGGCATCACATTACTGTGGGCAGTGCGAGGTCAGTAGTATTGTCAACAACATTCATTTACAACTTCGGCACTGTGCGCCTTGTTCACATTAAGCTTAAGTACTGGCATGGGTGCCTAGCACTTCAATTTTAAAGTACCATTGCAAATAGGATGACACCTTGTGAAATTAACAACACTGATCTCTTTCATGTTGTGCAGGTTGAGGTGTTCAACATCCTATTCATCCGTGAGCAGGAGAAGAGGCATGTAGTTCACTGTTTGGACTGTGCTCGAAGGCAGAGTGCTAACCTGGAAGGGTTTGTCTGCCTCGAAGAGTATAGACTCGAAGAACTTATGGAGATCTATGACAGCTTTGCACTCAATGCGGTAAGTAAAACGCATGGCAATTCTAAATTGAATAGGAATCCGCTACAACATTTATTTTCTTACAGGTGCCAGGACAGCAATTACCAAACACAGCTTCGTGACAGCAATGAGACAGCTAGCACCATGTGTTTGTGAGGTAGAAGAGAAACACTGACATTTTCCTTGGAAAAAAAAGTTCAAGAAATCGTGTTCGCAAATGTGCCATCGATCATGATACAATCCCAAAAAACCTCGCCCTCCCCACCACACGCAAAAAGGCTGTGCTCCTGATCACTTCATAGAAGGAAGGAAAGAAATCGAAACACAACTCTTTATTTATTACCCGCTACTGCAACAAAAAAAGGACGATTTTTCCCTACCCCCCAAAGAGCTTTACTTTTTCACTGAGAAATTTTTTTTTTTCTCACCCTTACCCCTCCCAATTCTTTGTTCAAGCAACTGTTTAAGCATAACACAAAACATCACAGGTGTAAACTGTACAAATTTTTAAAACGGATGAAAGTGTTTTATGATCTCGTAACGTCTCGAAGGAACTATCGCTTCGAGTATTAGAATATGTAAGGAAATCATATAGCAGAAAGAAAAAACAAAAAAATAGGACACTAAGGTGACTTTTTTTTCCCACTTGTCAACTTCCTGTGATGACAAACGAGTTTTTAGTTTGCGAAATCCATGATGTGCCTCTTTAAGAAGAAAAAAATGGTAAGAAGACAAAAGAAGACAGGTGTCTTGTCAGTTTTCTCGGGCAATAATGAAAAAAGTGTAAGTCTAAGGAAGGGGACACAAGTTAGTGCTCCTTTTTTTCTTTTTTTTTTCGAAACCATCTCACTGCCATTTGTGTTCAGTGTGAGAAAAGTGTGAGTGAAGACAATTGGGAACAAATGTGGACCAGATTTTTTTTTTCTCTCTCTCACCTATGGAATCAACTGTTTGCAAGATAAAGAAGTCACTCGATGGGAATATTTCAAGGACTGTGATGTGTACAGTGAAGGTGTCCAGTTTTTTTTTTTTTTAATGTTTTGTTGATTGCAAATTGGATTATTTCGAATATTCATTTCAGATGCCGAATTGGTACATGTAATATTTTTGACAATTCTTAGACTAGTACTCAATCTGGCTTGATGATTTTCTTGTCCAATTGTAACCACTTAATTCAAATCATGGCTCCAATGTTGAGTATTGTTGTAAAATTGTTGTGATTTGAGTTATAGGATTATAGGAAATGATGACAGGAAATGGAATGAAAACCAATGGGAAAAAAAAAAAGATTGGTTGTAGAGCTTGTACAGGAAAATGTGGTTATAAGTCTATTGCATGGGAAAGAGATACCACCTTCTAATGGATGTGTAGTTGTTATGGTAATAGTCCGGAATAATTTCCTATAATGACAGCCCTCACAGAATGAAATAAAAATAAATTATTGCATCCTTCACTAGGGAAAGGCGTCCATTTTGAGGAAAAATAAAATTCTGAAACGGAATAGCACAACAGTTTTTTCTTTGGTCTCTCGTGTTTAGGGTGAAGTGTAATGGAGTGGATCTTGCAAGAAAAAACAAAAGAATCATTGTCACTGTTTCAGCTAATCACTGCCAGGGTCTTGTGATAATATTTTTAAATATTTTTTTATTTTTTGTCCCCCCCTCCAATCCCTCGAGTCCGCCATTCCCCTCACTGAATTTGTACCCACCTGAAACACACAGTGACTGCTCAAATTCACGTACATATTTTCTTTTTGCTTCCGGTTCCGTTAGATAATTTAAGGGTTTCTGTAATGTAGTGCATAAAGATTTTAGGTGGGACGCCATTTCCACAGATCTTGTGTAGACATTTATTTCTTGTTCTTGTGTACATGAAAGGAGTTTAACCTTTTTTTTTTGTGGTTATGTAGAGATTTGTGCTTGTTTTCTTTTTAATACATGTAGATGTAATGCTATTTAAAAATTATTATGGATGATACCAGTATTTTACATTATGACAAATGGAGTGAGGATATTCCCTCTTCAAGTGTGACTGCTTTCTCTCCAATTAAATAATGTAAAGTGAAGAGGGAACATGCTCACATTTCAGCAAGTTATTTGATCACGATAAGACTTCGGGTCCTGTCAAAAAAATGTGTGAAAGCGTTAAAAAGTTCACATGAGCATGACATTGGCTGCTACTGTGAGAAGTATTGATGGAAATATGGCGTTTTATGCTGTTTTTTCTTACACTAATTCCTGGACTAATGTGATTAAAATCAGGGCCTCAACCATAATCATGTCTATTATTATCCTTTACCTGTTTTTCACCGCCTCTTACACTTAACCAGGTGACAGTTGACACAAATGAGGCCGACAGGTGGCTGGATGACTGAAAATGTTCAGTGGTCATGAGAGCAGAGGGATGTCGCCCATGTCGGCAACCATATAAATGGACAAATGCACATGGGGTGGAATTTTCGTCGCACTACTAGTTACTTTTAACTTAGCAATACCAGTGTAATGTACTGCTAACTGTACGTTAAAAGTAACTAGTAGTACTTACAATATTTCCAATGATATTGTGCATCAAGTGTGCCCACATGGCATTTGAACTTGACGCCACATTCGCTGCTTCTCACACGAGCCGGCAGATGCCTCCTCCAGCAACTTCTCTTTGTTATGTCAATTTACAGCGTTGCCAGGTGAGTCCCCCCCCTCTGCAACAATCGGCCATCCCCAACAATTAAATTTAGTAGTCCAACCTGGCAGCAGGCCTCTTTCCGGCTTTTCCCCCTCCTCCCGCATTCAATGGCTGATTTATCCAAGCTGGAGTTCGGCTTGTCTCGGAGTGCGTCGGTCCTTGCCGAACGATAGATAAGAAGAGGGGAGGCTAAGGAGGGGGAGAGGCAAAGTGTAGTCACCAGCACCGCGACCCACTCCTTTTTGACCGGCCTCGACGGATCAGCACGGCCTGAGAACGTCGGTGCTGCTGAGAGGAAGACCACCCATACACAGCAGCCATGAGCAAAGGTAACGTCAAGGGGTCGGGGGATGGGTGACACCTGAGTTGGGGGCATTAGAAAAATATTGGAACAGTTCGGCGGGGCAGATGGGGTCAATTAGGGCTAATGAGGAAATGGAGGGGAGATGAGTCAACATGGATCAAGTGCACTGCCACAACAGCCAGCGGAGGAGTTACCTAAATGACATTTTTTAAAATGCATGTTAAGTAACCCGTGAGGATGTCAGCGTTGCATAAGGGAGGGCGATATGTCATCTCTGGCAGGGCACTGGCGTAGGTGAATTTCTGGCGTAAGGTGTGCATGCGGCTAAAGATATCCTTGGCTCCATCAAGGTGATCGTATTACTACTTAAAGTACCCATGCACACTTTGTCAAGGGACAGAAAGTTGGGCAGTGGGTCAACCAACTTGCAGGATGTTAATAAATTATTTAAGGAATATTCTGCATTACCTTGTTTCCACAATGTGCTTGCCCAACCACGTATTGTTGGAAATGTGAGGTGATTCAACTGATGATGATAGTTTTCAAGTCCAAAATTTTTTAAATTAATAGGGGTACTTCTGATGGATTGTGGAACATGGAGCCTTATTACGAAGTTGCATGCAGACTGAAAGGGAGGCAAAAATAATTGGCGTTGTCATCATCTTATTGTTTGTCACATGTCACATTGGGTTGTACACACACAAGGTGCCATAATTATCCCCTGTCACCTCAGTTGTAATATAAAGGACATCAGGACACTCCTTTCACCTGAAATGAGCCAGACTACTTGGAACTTGACACCAGAGGATAGCAATGTTTTGTAGCATGTATAGGAAAATATTTTACATGCAAGAATTTGGCTAGGTGTGTGAAGCATGTGGCAGTTTATGACACTTTGGCATTGGTTTTACTACGTGGTGGTGTGGCTGACCTTGCGCGCCTTGGCCAATGAGGCCAGTGGCAGGGTTTTATGCAGGCAGGGATGGACAGGTTTGACAACTCCTAATATGGTGAGCTCTTCATTCACATGGGACTAAAAGTGTTGAGTGGAATTTCTAGTGAGCCAACTAATGCTTTGCCACGAGAACAACGTGTCTGGCAGGTTCAATGTCAAGTGCAACAAAGAAAATAAAGATATATTGCCAGTGCCTCAACCTTTCAAATGCGACATGTAAAGTATGTTATATCAATGAGAATCTCAAAGACTACACATCCAAAGTTATTTTTGCCATCCTGTGAAACATTTGGCACATGCTTACCTCTGCCTTTTGTTTTCAAGTGATGACAGTGTTGCTAACTTCTTGTATTTCTCATCAAAGGCCAAGCATGGGTGACACTGGCAACAAACGACTCCTATGCCATAGGTGCCATAGTCTTGGCCCACTCCTTGAAGAGGGTGGCCACAACCCGCCCTATTGTCATCATGGTCACCTCTGGAATCACACCACCCATGAGGTAACGATCTCCATGATGTCAGTGACCCTAGTTTTACCTCCATGCTTTGACTTTCAGGGAGCTTTTGACCGGCGTGTTTGACGTGGTCAAGGAGGTGGACGTGATGGACTCTCATGACGAGGCCAACCTAGCACTCTTGGATCGTCCAGAGTTAGGAATCACCTTCACCAAGCTACATTGCTGGCGTCTCAAAGATTACAGCAAGTGTGTCTTTCTCGATGCGGACACCCTGGTAAAGTTGTCCAGAGCAGTTCTAGGAAGTTGCATGGTAGATTTTTGGTAATCTGCATAAACTGTGTGGCACTTATGAATTTATAACTCTGTCAGGTTGCCAACATTCAGTGTATATTTGGACTTCTATAGATGCATTTTTTGTAGTGGAGGCTGGAAGGGAGATAAAGGCAGGCAGAAACATTCTTAACTTACAGTGGGTTTCCAGTATGTTTTAATACTTACGTGGGATGGTATTTGGTTGCTATTGCGCCTCTCCATGGGGGGAGTTATTTAAAGGTTAGCTATTTTTGGGGCAGGCTTGCTGCACGTGCCAAGAACGAGGTGGAGGAGGAATTGGCAGTAGTTAGTTGGCACTGAGGCCCATTTTTGGGGGGAATGCGGAAATGGGAGTTTTGCCCCCCACCTTCCTCATTAACACCATGAATAGATGGCAGGCACACATTACGTGCTAATACAGGGTTGGGTAAGGGACAGTGCAGTAACACTTATCTATGCCCACTTATCTGTATTGCAACATGGGAGTTTTTAGTTGTTTGGTTTAATGGAGCCACCTGTGTGAGGGATTATTGGGAATTATATGCTTTGCACTTCTCATTTGCCAAGTTACAAATGACTAAAGGCATATGATGCCTCTAGGGATCGATGCTGGGTACATAACCAGAGTTTTGTTTACTTTTGTTCTGGTTGTATCTGCATTTGCTAAATGGAAAAATGTCTTACAGAGCACATGTAGCACTCGGTTAAATCGTGATTAGTTGTTGAAAGGTAATTGAGCACGAAGCTTTTACTCTGTATGCAATTGTTTGTTTATACTGGTGCATTATCACCACAATTTACAGTAACTGCAGTTATGCCATTGCATGATAAAGTTGTGCCCTTGACCAAGTCCTTAGAACGACAGGACTTTTGACCTTGATCAATGGTCTCTGTAATGATAAAGTGTGGTAGGGACTGCTGCCTAGTCATGAATCAATGAGGATTCTGGAAACAGTCCTTGGTCATGTTTGCAAAGTGGTACAAGCAGTAATCTCAGCCATATCCCATATCGTTTTACTTGAGGTTTCATCCCCAGTTGCTCATGAAAGACACATCTGCAAGAGAGGAGGAGAGAAAACAATTATCTGGCTCCCCTAACATTTCAAGAAAATGTTCACAGAAATTAGGGGTATTAATGGAATGAGAGGTGTTATAACATGTGATAATACATATTTGTAAATAGCATCACTCACAGTCAGTACCATCAATAGGCTTATTGCAACAGAGATATCGGATGTAGTGTACTGTACCACGCTCCGAATTTTTAAAGCTACAATTTGCATCATCGACACATTCCATATTCATATACCTGGAATTTTTCTTCCATACCATTCCTTACCATGTATTTCCATTTTCATTGCATTGGTCTAGCACAGATACTGCAATGCACACTTTTCCTTGCAGGTGGTGGAGAATTGTGACGAACTCTTTGACCGTCACGAGTTTTCTGCTGCTCCTGATGTGGGCTGGCCTGACTGCTTCAACTCGGGAGTATTTGTGTATCACCCCAGTGACACAACATACCAGGGGCTGTTGAATCTAGCAATGACATCTGGCAGCTTTGATGGTGGTGACCAGGGGTTGCTGAACATGTACTTCGGTGGTTGGGCAACTGAAGAAATCTCGAGGCATCTGCCCTTCATCTACAATATGGTCGCCACGGCAGCCTACTCTTACTTACCTGCATTCAAACAGTGCGTGCATGTTTGTTGAAGGTGTTGGTTGCTATTTCTAACATTTCTACTGGGCCTGCAGAATAATTTATACATTACCGATTTGACAAAGAAGGTGTCAATAAAAGCACAATATTGTGTAGGATTAAGACATTCAGAGAAAACATGGCATCATTTGGTGCCTGTGAAGTTATTGTATCACTTTGTCCAAAAATTACTCTGCAGGGTTCAGTACGGAACAATTGTGACAGAGTTATTCTTTGAGAATTCCAGTTGGAACTCAGGATCTCTCAGATTAATTTTTCCATGGTTAGCCAGCTGTATTTTATATCTGCGCTGTCCTAATTCACATAATGGTAGTGAGCCTCGTTTTGTTTGCTGCTGTTTTGTTCCAAAAATGCATGAGGAAGAGAGGACACATTTCATTCCATACAGTTAAGAAATACAGAGTTTCACATTTTTTTCTCACTTTATTTTTTGAGGTTTGCATCTCAAGTGAGGATTGTCCATTTCATCGGGGCAAACAAACCCTGGATGCAGTTCTACGACTCAGTTACTGGGACAGTTAGACCAGGTCCTGACGAGGTACATCTACAAGGGTTCCTGCAGCTCTGGTGGGATATCTTCTGCTCCAGAGTCCACGAGCACCTACGTACAACAATGGTCAGTCACAGGCAAATTCTCCCAGAGAGGCAGTGGGATTTTCAGAGGAGATTAATATTGGGCACACATTTAGATTCAGTAAACCTTCATTATTTCAGTTCTAGAATTTGCAATTCCAGTCACAGTTTTCTTACATCCTATTAATCTAATTTTATGTCGCGGTTGTCAGGAAATTGCTGTAATTTGGTACCAAGTGAATGATAAGTTGTTGACTATGAGGCACTGACTGGCATGCCAAATCGTGAACTGAGGAATATCACAGATCAGGTGTTAACATTGTTTAGCGTGGGAGGCGCTGAAACTACTTCAAACATATTTCCCACTCTGTAATTTATCAATGCGGTTTTTCCAGGATGTCATAGCCATCCTGCACTGTTTTGATCACGTTGTTCAACATAAAGATTATCAGCACTGAATTGTTGAAGGTTTACTAATTAATCGTGCCTTTGCTGATAGCATAAGTGGTGCAGCTACATGTTGGGCTAGTACAATGGAAAGAAATTGTAGATGTTGAGTTGGAATTTGCCTCTGTTTGTTGCTGCAAGTTTTCATCGGGATACCATCAATATTACATAGGTTTTGCAACATCAGCATTAGTGTACACGTTAAACAGAGGGACATTTTGACTCATGTACAGGTTATAGTGTTGGGTACATAGTTGGTGCAACTAACATGGTTGAAATTTTATGGGAAAATTGTTTACTCTTGTTAATGCAAGCCGGTTATGGACCTCCTGCCTTGCTGCGAACCGCAGGTAGTCATGTCAAGCATGCTGGCAAAACTGGATTGATGCATGCATATTTTGTTATGTTGGTGGTAGCTTTTTATTGATCACTGTGGAGAGAGTGCTGGGAATATAGCATGGACAGAGACTTGTGTCTGTCTTAGCAGTATTGTTCTGCTCTTGGTGTCTCACATTGTGTTGGCAGCGCAGGGTTTTAAGAGAGAAAATGATAGAGCAATTGTTGGTATGTTGTGGGTGGAGTGATTGCGTTTCGCTTGCGGGCTTTGCAGAATGATGAAAATTTGTGGGAAAGTGGTAAAATGGGAGACAAGGCAACATTTTTCTTAATTTGCATTTCTTCCTATGCACCACCTGGGCCACAGCCAACATTCCCTGAACTTATGTACGAAAGTACCCATCAGCAAGCTGAACACATTCACTCCAAACAACATTCCGACAGTCACGAATCTAGTGTCAACCGACATACTGAGCCACATTATGGCAATCAGCCGTATGAGGAGAACCAGTGGCATCAGCATGCATCTCATTCAGACCAGTCTGAAAGTTCTCAGGAGCAATATGGCAATACCTTGCACTCGCAACATCATTCTGATCAGCATGATGAGCATCATAGTGGAAGCCATTCTTTCAGTCCTTATGAGAAGCACACAGAGAGCCACTCTGATCAGCCTTATGAGCAGTATACACAGAGCCACTCTGGTCAACCTTATGAGCAGCACACACAAAGCCATACTGGTGGGCATTATGAGCAGCAAGCAGGAAGCTATTCTTTCAAACATGATGAGTGGCATTCACAACCCACTGGCAGCCATTCTGCTGACCAGCATTTAACATGTCATGGCGATAATTCCGGGGCCAAGCAGACTAAGCCCGCAATACCCAAGAAGCCAGCTGACCCACGCCTCCGCAAGTTGGCATGGGAAATGGGCATGGCAGACTACATGGGTGCAGATTCCTTTGATAACATTCTTCTGAAGATGGCTGAGTCAGGGGTGGGCCTGACATTGGAGACTCCAAAGACAGACCTGGATCTAAGGCTGGAGGACAGGGTTCGAAAAGCAGCTTGGGAGAGAGGGCAGGCAGACTACACAGGGCGGGATGCCTTCAGCAACATATTAGGAAAGATTGTGGAGGCAGGAGTCGGGGTAGTAGTGGATGGGCCACTGAAGACTATGGGAAAGCCCAGGACAGGGACTCAGAGTAAAGGTCAGGAGGCGCATAAGAAGTTCTGGGATGATGATGAGGAAGACGAGGATGACGGAGGCGAGCTGGATCTGCTCTGAAACTGTATTTTGAAGCGTTTTTTTCAAGGATATTTGGGGGTATCATTGTATCTTGTAGTGATACGACTTTGATATTATTGTTTGTACAAGACTGAGGTGAAAGTTGCTCAATTGATGATTATTATCATGAGGTCGTAACAAATCACTGCACATGTAACATGTGTGCACAGGTCTTGTCTTTTGTTATTGACCATGTTGCGAACAAGTTAATAAATACGCTGCCAGCATGATGTTTTGCTTCTTCCCAGCACTCTCTCTAAGTCTATGTAAAATTGTTTCTTTGACTAGCATGAGTTGCATAAAGGTACAGTAGTTGGTGATGAATATATGAGAAAGCATATTTGCTTCAGTGTGTAGTCAAGTTTAGATCTCCACAGTTCTTAGTGACACGTTTCCAAGGGATGAATATTGGATATACACTAATTGCACAAAAAAGAAAATGGAATTCTTGTGCACGCTCACGAGATGTTGCCTTCACTGAAGGGCACTGCTTGTACTTAGGCGCGCTGATTCCACCAAGTGATAGACAATGTCCTTTTCATGCCATGCTTTTAGTTCAGTGGTTTCTGACTTCCCAAGGGTGTGGTTTCCACAAGAAAAATTTAATTATTTGAATAATTGTACTTTCATAATCTACTATTGAAAAGAAAGATCTGAGACCATGTTAAAATGGCATTGCTGCTCCAAATATAAGCAATGGAATCTGTTAAGTTGCATTAATGAATATACAGGAAAACTTCTAAGTCGAATCTGCATGGGACCGGGAAAAAACTTCGCGTTATAGAAGATTCGGGTTAGAGAAGTTTGAAAATTTTGAAGCACATAACTCTATAAGGAAACCTACCTTTATACCCAGCGACGAAAGGTGTTCATAACTTGAAAATAACTATCACTATCACACTTACAATGTTCCTCGCTGTTTTGTTGTGAAAAAATCTCCATTATGGACATTTGCCTACTCTTAGACTCAAGGATTCAATTGTCACAATCGAGTCAAACACTTCTTTCGGTACATCTGGTTGACGGAGATCAGGAAATTGAGCCTTCCTGTACATGTGGCCTACTCTCTACCCTTCGGCTGGGAAATGAGAAAATTTTCCGTACTTGCCAACATGAACTTCGACTTAGGGAGACTGAAAATGCATTGACATCCCATAGTAAGGCCCTGCCTGCACTTCGAGTTATAGAAATTCGAGTTAGGGAAGTTTATTTCCTATTATTTTACATTAAGACCAACCAAGCTCAATTTTCTACGACTTATAGAGAACTTGGACTTAGCGAAGTTCGACTTAGAGAAGTTTCACTGTACATAGCATTAAATTTAAAATGATATTGCTTGCATTTCAATAAAGTGGATCAACTAGGTTCACATATTAGGGTAGCATGACAGTACTGCTTCCTGCACAAAAAAAAAACTGATGACAATTTGTGAACAGATAAGTGCTGCTTAGCTCCCTGTCTGGTTGAGTAACATTTGAAAGATATTGCACATTGCAGTTACACCTTTTACGTAAGAGCTTAGTGTATGACAGGGTAGTAGAGTGAGGCCAAAAATTCAAAGTGGAGAGTAGCAGCCCCTTTGAGGCATTGTAAGTCAACCTTCTGTTATGTTTTTTTATCACTTGCATGTCTGACCCTAAGATCCTGCATGCCATTCAGTAGGAGATGTCAGGAATGGAATTCCTGCCACCTCTTGCTGAGCACACCGGGGGTTAAGATTGTGCCTCTACTTCTGGTGACGAAGCACATGGTTTCAATGCAATGACGATGCTTGCTTTATTCAGGGAGGAATGGCAGCTACCTTGGCAAGAATGAAGCTTGGAAAAGACATGAGCCCAGAAGAGATTAGCTTGCAACGGAAGGCTATGTGGGAGATGGGTCAAATGGACTATACCGGGGAGGATTCCTTCACTAACATCATGAACAAGCTGGAGGAGTCTCTTCAGGGTGCCCCTCCCGCATTGCCAGGAGTTCCCCCGCCCTGCCCCCCATCCAGGCCCTGTGTGCCCACATGCCCTTGTGCCAGACGACAGGCTGCTATAAAGAAGGAGGCGGAACGGAAGGAGGCAGAACTACAGGAACCCCAGTGATTCCTTGTTCCAAGCACACGATCCCTTGGGGCAGAATTATGCAAAAGAAGCCGATCACAGACGAATAAAGTTTATATCAGATAGGCATGGAATTTGTACAGAAAGTTGTTTAATAAGAGAGCAGATTGGCCTCTAGTTTTTTGGAAAGGTCAGCATGGGCCTGTTGACCTGCTGGGAATCTGTCACTAATTTGGAAAGAAAAGGGGTGGGAAGAAAGAGTGTTGTTACAATAATTTGCTACTGGTTACAATAAATTGCATGTGCCATATTGACAAATAGGTGTTGCTTAGCAAGGAGGATTCTTTTCAGCCCCACAATGCAGAGGTAAGCCCTTACTATGAGGACATTGGGAACAGTTTTTTTTTTTTTTAAATGAGACGGGGCAAATTGGCAACAGCGTGCGCGCTTCATCTGGCCACTCTTTCTCCCTGCTCCTCCGATGTTGACCTGGCAACCTCCACTTTTCGCAAATGGTGGCCGTGGTGGCGACTACCATGGAAGCAGCGACCGATGCCGAAGTCCAAAGACCCGTGTAAACCATTCGCCTGCGAGTTGCAAAGGTGTCTCGTCGGTAAGTGAAGCAGCCTCGTCGTCTTCCGCTGGACTCAACCTGGCCATTGAAATGAAATTGCGCATGAAAATACCCGCACAGGTCGTGTTGGAGAAATTGAAGTGCTTTTTTTTTTGTACTCCACCTGTATTGATCTTGGGGTTGGGCATGGTTGGAATGTAATTTGCCCCCACACGATGAAATTCTTATTATTAATATTATCATCATATTCATGACGTGTTCCTAACTAGCAGTGGAGCATGTTCTTCACACGGCTTGTTTCCATGGCAACCTCCTGCCATGGACAAACAAACGAACAAACTATTCCTTATATGTGTGTAAGGTAATGATGCTGTTGAAGTAGAAAATGACAATGTGTAATTTCTTTATCTTATCGCTTTATTACTTTGGATTTATTTTCATACGTTTCTTTGGTTTTTATGTGAAGATCATGACTACCAAGAGTCCAGATGTGTTGAAGAGGTGAAAAGGATCTTGGAGTGCTGTGACCTTTGGGGTGAAAGTAGTGGATCTATGACTTGCTCTGGATTTTGGATCAACCGACCAGGGGAACCACCTAGGAAGCCCACGAAACCTGATAGTAAATAAAGTGGAGGTCAGAGGTTGTGTTGAATCATTTTAATGCAATTTTGAGTTCATATCTTTTTTTTAAAAAATGCAGAACACCTCAACCTATTTGTCATTTGGAGTAGTAAGCGGTTCTCAAAAGTCGAGGTTGTCAGACTTGATTGCTGCAACTTGAAGGTATAAATTTTTATTTTATGCATTCATTTTATTTTTTTCTAATGTCACTCTTACTGTTAGTAAATTATTATTATGAAGATGGGCTCTAGCAAGTAATATTACATCATGAGGTTTCTATTATGTTGATGAGATATTTGAAGGAAAATAAACATTGGGTCAGACAATTCACACTTCATTGTCCATTTTGAAGTGAAAAGAACCTTCTTCTCAGGTGATGCCATGCCTGGTCCGGGACCTCGTCCATCCCCTGTGGTGAGGAAGGCTGCCTACATCACTGCAAAGCGTAGTTGGCGGCAACGCAACCCACGCCTCTTCACTTCATTATTTGTGGGCGGCTCCCTCTTGGTGTTATTCAGTCGCCCCTTGTATGATGGCTTCATAAGGGACATCCCACCTGCACCAGCCCCCAAATAAACTTTACATGGAAGCAGTGAAGCGAGCAAAGACCCGCCTTGGAATGTACCCAAAGGTCTTGGCTCAGTGTGGGCCTCAGGCAACAACATATGCACACTGTGTAGCCACTCATGAAGATTTGCCGAAAGGTGCATGTGACAAGGAATTCCAGGAGTTCAAGGAGTGCTTGAAGAGTGCCGCTAAGAAGATGAACACTCGCCTGTAGAGAGGGTTTGGGATAAAATCGGAGTGTTACTTAGAATTTAGTAGTAGTTGTACTTTAGAGACAGCCAACTAGTCAGCCATATCATAAAAGACAGCCAACATGCATATTGGCTATCATGTTGCGCTGGGCTTTGCCCTTCGCCTAGCCCTCATTGGATATGGAGAATACCATGATCGCACCTCTGCAGTGAAGTACACTGACATCGATTACCATGTATTTGTGGATGCTGCTCGCCACATGAGCGAAGGGAATTCTCCGTATGCACGCAGTACCTATCGCTACACACCCTTACTGGCCTGGTTACTACAGCCTGCTGTGTGGGGACATTTTGTTTTTGGCAAGGTCCTTTTTGCAGCAGCAGATGTCTTAATTGGATTCCTCATTCATGTGCTGGTGTGCATGGAGTCACCTCGCATAAGGTGGGCAAAGTGGTGGGCTCAAATGGCTGCTGCCTTATGGTTGTACAACCCTCTCCCAGCTGTGGTGTCAACAAGAGGAAATGCAGAATCTGTAGTGGCAAGTTTGGTCTTGGGTATGCTTGTCCTGTACCGGAGCAAGGTGTTTGTACTGGCTGGTATATTGTATGGATTGGCAATCCACTTCAAGATATACCCACTTGTGTACGCACTTCCTTTGTACTGGTCCTTATCTAATGGGGGTTGGAAGTCACTATTCAAAATGAACACGGCCCAGTTTCGCTTGGTTCTAGGCACTGCTGCCACTCTGGTCCTAGTCACCCTTGCATTCTATTCACAGTACGGGGATGATTTTGTTAAGGAAGCATACCTGTACCACGTGACCCGCAGGGATATACGTCACAACTTTTCTGTCTACTTCTACTTCCTCTACCTGACAACCGAGTGGGAGTCTTCCTTGCTGGCCCTCCTGCCCTTCCTGCCTCAGTTGGCTCTTCTGATAGCAGTGGCCTTCTATCACCACACCCCGGAGGACCTTCCTTTCTGCCTGTTCTGCCAGACATTTGTGTTCGTTGCTTTCAACAAGGTGGTCACCTCCCAGTACTTCCTGTGGTACCTCTCCCTCCTTCCAGTCTGCCTCCCATTCCTCCACTTCTCCCTCCTCGAAGGCGTAATCCTGGTATTGATATGGTACTTTGCACAAGGGTCCTGGCTTCTCCCTGCTTACTACCTGGAGTTTGAAGGGCGCAACACATTTCTCTATGTCTGGCTAGAAAGCATAGCTTTCTTCTGCGCCAACATCGGGATACTGGCCCGAGTCATCAGGCGGTACAAAGGGACACTGGTGGTCCACGACCCTTGTTCTCACTCGCATCCACACCCAAAGTCAGACTGATGTGCTTGCTGTCTAGTGCGTATAATTGGTCACGTTTGTAGTAAATGTTGGGTTAGTTTTCTACTGTATTTCTGGCTGTCCTTTCTAGTACTGGAAAATAAATGTGATATTGTGACCCGCATGTCTCTGTAGAATACATGTCATTATCCTGCAGCAGTTGTCCATGGTGTAGCACAGTGTGAACAGATTTGAACTTCCCGGCTTGCTCTCTGCTGGTTTGCAATTTGGCCAGTAGATGTCGCTAGCTCCAACCCGTCCTTACCAGTTGGGCTGCCATCTGCCGGCCATCCCCGCCGTCACTCGTGCGCTACTTTCCACCGGCGGAGGCACCCATCGCCAAGAGGGTGAGAGGTCCCGAAGGCGGGCACGGTTTGGGATTCGGTCTGGCAGTAAACATAGTGAAGTCTCAGGAGGAAGGGGTTCGGGCTGCTCCTCCTCCTCCGAGTGGTGTCCACCAGTCAATCCCCGAAGATGGCCAGCGGTGGGAGCGTGTCCCCGACCGGGTCGTCCGGCGTGGGAGGATCTGCCACCAACAGCCCGCAAGATATGGTGCTGGACCAGCAGTCGCAGCAGAACAAGGGCAATCAGGTGGTGCACATTAGGGGCGACTCTGACTCCGAGCTGCAGGCCCTCTTCGACTCAGTGCTCAAGCCGGACTCTAAACGCCCTCTCCAAGTCCCATTGAGGATGAGGAAGCTGCCCAACTCATTCTTCAACCCTCCAAACACTGGATCCAAGTCGCCCTCCGTGTCCCACAGCAGGGAGAACAGCTCTGATGGGTTCGGCACGGGGACGACCACCAGCACAACCACCTCGGGGCCGCCCATATCCTCATCGGGACTGCCAATACACCACCCGAGGGCGCACAGCTCCCCAGCCACCCTCCAGCAGACCTACGCGTCCGCACAGCAGTCCTCCACGTCCCAGCAGCAGCCTGGTGGACCTCAGGGACAGCCCCCACCTGCCTCCGGACACATCAAGTCCCACAGCTACGACCTGGCAGACGACCTGCCCTTCGGATGGGAACAGGCCAGGACGCCAGAGGGACAGGCCTACTTCATCAAGTAAGTCCAGCAAGGTGCACCACCGTTCGTAATGGCCGCGCGGGACAGGCGCGCAAACGCAAAACTGGAAGCGAAAGCAGCCCGGGGGACATGAAAGCGCTTTCGTAACACTCAAACGGACACTCTTACTTCAGACATTGGCACCCCTGATCTGTTCACTAGTGCCAATGTCGCCTGAAGGAAAGCCGAACCGGATTTATGGACGATTTTTCTGGACAACAATCAGGATATACGCCAAGTTTCCGCACAGATTTTACACCAAAAAATTGCGCGCATATACACCTGCATTGGCATTCAGGTGGGGGCTCCCCTGCACCTGCACCCACCCTGTATTCAGGCAAAGCAACGGAGCATAACCGTACATTAATATTCATGATATGGTGGCTTGATTTAATTCGGGTGCCCAGCAGCATCCACCATTTTAGTCTAGCCACAAAATTTTTGGTCTGACCTCCGCCCTCGGTTTAACTCAACCCTCCTCTCTTGGGGTCTGTGTTGGTTCCTTTTGTCCCTCACTTCACTCCACCCTCTTCAATCACGCCCATACTGCTCTGGCATTACAAAGCGAGGTCGACGGACTCACTAATTGCGCTAGATGGGAACCAAAGACATATTGCCAATGAAAGAGAAGCGACGATTGCTGCTTACACTGTTGTCGCCCTTTGCCTCCTTCTGGATGCAAAGGCAGAGCGAGGATAGCATTTAAATTAATATTAATCTTTTCTGGTTTACTTATGCTAGCATCAATTTTAGCGCCATCATTTGTGTGTATAACTAATTTTATAAGGACCAGTTTTCTCTGTACCCATGATGTATTTTAGACAAGTTTATCTGCTCAGTAAAAACCTGTCTGCATAGAAATCCAAGAAAAATTATTTTACTGGACAAGTTTCCATTTATGACAAACTACCACTACTACAACAACAATTTAATTGTCAAGTTTCATACGTGCAGTACTGCAGTATGTGCACTGCCGGTTAAAAATAACGCCTAATTAGCTAATAGCAATAACATTCACGGCATAAGAAACGCTTAATGGAATTGGTGGCGGGATTTTGTGACATGCATCAAAATTTCCCGAGTCGAGCATACGCCCATTTTTTTATATATAATCCGGTGCAACGACCTATAGGCATGTACGGGGTGGTGTCGTCACTCCGGACAATTTGCAAAATAGATGTAGCAACCATGGTGTTCTTGCTGAGTAGCCTGAACGCTCTCAGCATTAACTGTAATCTGGTCCTAATAATGTTTTGACGCCACAGCTCCCCCCGAGTGTGGCCGCGAAACAGATGGTCCAGATGACGGCATCCACCATGAGCCAAGAGAGAATTTTCAAATTGCACATTTTTTTAAAGGGGACAACCATTGCTGCGGTTACCACTTTGGGCAATTGCTCCAGGTCGTACAAAAAAAAGAGAGCA
Source organism: Catajapyx aquilonaris (assembly GCA_000934665.2). Taxonomy (NCBI): domain Eukaryota; kingdom Metazoa; phylum Arthropoda; class Diplura; order Dicellurata; family Japygidae; genus Catajapyx; species Catajapyx aquilonaris. The sequence continues at coordinate 122,706 of KZ537982.1, forward strand.
CTCAAGTCCCCCTGTACATAGAGTTAACAAGGGTTTCCCCATCTCATACTTGACTCGTTTATTTTTGGCCTGCTGACCCTCGCAGTCTGGACTCATGCTTCCGACTCTCTTGCCATTTATGTACAGGCTTACAGGTTGTGTAGTACGGGTTTTTCGGTGTTGTGGAGGCTCGTCTTCGACACCGTTCTCTAGGGTACAGACGTGGGATTGGTCCCAAGAATAGGGCTGGGATTTTACCACCTGAAAATTTTTGTGAGTGCTTGGAAAGGACTGAAGTGCATTCACGTGTAACCAGACAATCCTCGTCTCACGGGAAGTTTCCGACTATCGCACTGGGGTTGAGAAAGCTGGGCTGGAGCCACGTACTCTGGACTGTCAATATCCTACTATCAGTTTAGATATTGGTGGGTTGACAGGTGAAAAGTCTGTTGCTCCAGGGGATGTGTACGCCCCCGTACTGTCCCCCGAAACTTCCAAAAAGTGGCAGGGAGGTCCTATCCGGAATAAGGGGGGAGCCGAGCCCAAAATAGGTGGGGCAATTTTTAGATTAGCATTTCTCTTGTTTGTATGGAGAGTGAGGCTGTGGGACGTGGAGCTGAACGTACCCCCAGAATGACGACGTGAACGCGCCCGGTACAGTACAGGGTCCAAATAAGGCCACATTACAACTTATACTATGTACGTTTAATATTCAACGAACTTCACACAAAAAAAAATATCTAACGGGTCTCACCTAATGAGGTACACGTTCCAAAAAGGTCATACCTTGACACCTGCCAGCGTCCTAAATAAGTGCTGTAAAATGTCTATTCGTTACTACCTTCCTGCCCAGGAGCTCGTTACACTCTTTCCTTGAAGTGGAACGGGTGAGTAACAGTGGAACGATTTAATAAGATTTTTAGGAGGGGGGGGGGGGTGTAGGCCCACAAAATGGCGGCTTAAGCTTCACACACTTGATACGCACTTGAGCTATTTTCGGGGGGAGAGCGAAGTCTGGTGAAAGTAATTAGACACCCAGCCGAGATCCGCTTTGGGAGTTGAGGGTATACCATTTGTACCGTTGGTCAGTTCGCAAGTTTAGACCTGTTTAGACCCCCCCAGAAATGGATACCCAGTTTGGGTTTGGAAGGTCGAGAAAAATTGAGTTTGTATCCGGGGTCGTGGTGGTGACCATGGGAAGGTCACTGCAGGTTGACTGTTTAGATACGCCTATCGTGGGACTGACAGCCAAGCGTGTAGGGAATAACCTGTTGCGAGCAGTGGGAATCGAGGCATTGGGTGTGAAAATTTTTATATGGGTTTTTGGGTATCTGTGAAAGTATCCCGCTGTATTGGCACGCGACTTGAAGCGCTCGAAATTGATATCTGAGCAATTTTTTTTTTACTCTGCAAATGAATAAACAGACGCAAAAAAATATTGTCGCACTGTATCCATGTGGTGTCCCGCGACTTGTTGTTTATCCTAGGCGAGTACATTAACAATAACCTGCACCTGTACAGATATTGGTCCCACCTGTCAGCATTGATTGAACCGTTGTGTTACCATATGACATGAAGCATGCCGCACGTCTGCGTGGTCGTGTCTTCCGACGCGTTTTCATGGCCGGGGTCTGGCTTTTTTTTTTCTTTTTTTTCCACGGACGTCCCAGGGAAGAGGAAATGACGTGACCGACATGGGAAATGTGGAAATTAGATAGCATGGCAGAATGAGCACTTAACGAACCTACCTGTACACTTTGAAGCGAATCGGAGAAACATTTGAAATTTTAAATACTGTCGTTGAGGAAGTGCAGCCGACGGGTTTACGGTCTCCACGTGTAAGTGTTGTCTATATGCGAAAAATTGGTTGTGAATGGCGATTCTTTTTTGCACGTGTGTGTTACGTGCTGAAAAGTATAGAGGAATCTCATTCGTGGCGATAAAAGGGAGCAGAGTAGGTGGAGTTACGTTTTTTTTGCATAAAAATAATAGGCCGTAGCCTCGTAAATTTGTGCGGAATTTGTCCGAAATTGGACAATTCCAGCAAAAGAATGTGGACACCAGGTTTTTGGCCTGTTGAATTTTCCTGCTACCTGCACGCACGACACGCATGGTCTTACCTAGCAATTGCGCGGATTTTTTTTTCTCGTTACGAGTTTATAACCTGGCGTCTTCGATGATGAATGGAGCAGGCGTATGTTTCCTGGAGTGAGTCACCTAGCGATGACCTCAGGTATCGGCCCGCGCACCTGTGCTGATATTCGTGACTACGTAATGTCAATAACGGAAAGGAGGACGCGTCATGATTTTTTCCACGTTGAATTCGGCGATCAACGAACCTGAATCAATATGAGGCCGGAAATTGAAACTGGCGGCCATGACAGTTAAGGGCAAAAGCTGGTGTGACTTCTTCCAAATGGATGTCACCAGGACGTGCACCCAGCTGGTGTCAAAATGAGTGCTCGCAGGTGTGAAACGAGAAGGGTTTGACCTTGCACTACCTGATTCGCCCGAGTGCATCGGCGGCCAGGAGAAAGGATGGGACAAGGTCATCTTCTTTCTCCCCACATGCCCCCTTATCAAAAGGTGAGAGTGTACGTGCCATATTGCCACTCGGAGACACGTGAGCCGGATACGGAAATGCAGGAACTGGCGGAACCGGATTCTCACATTGTCACCACCTCGGACTTGACCACCTGGTATTATAAGATGGTGAGGTCCATCCAAGTCGCCCATCTTTTATTGCCTAACTGTTGGGCTGATATCCCGTTGGACTCTGCAAGTCGTTTGTTGATAGCGATGCATAACGGTAGTATCGGATAGAACCATTTAGAGGCCTCATCACACCCCTCATTACACATGCATGAGCATAATTTGGCGGACCCAGCAAGACGTGGCCTACTTATATTTGGCCACCCCTTTTGGTCAGAGCAGGGTAATTATTATCGTAGTGCATATGTGTCCTAAGTGCGGGCTTATTAACCTTTTGCCCCGTGTCGCATGGTGCGTTTTGTTGAGGAGAAAACAGGCACGCAGGATGCTGACGTGCGTGGGAATGAGCCAGTTTTGGTAACTTTGACCCCTGACTGTGGACTTCCATAAAGCAGACCTCCCTGAGAGCCATAAAAGCCACGGGGTAGCTCAAGTGACTACCGCAATGGGTTTCTTATGTAATGTTCGAAAATTTTCGGTTTTTGGAAGTTAGTGTGTGAAGGAGTCGGTTTCTTCATTTCCTTTTTTTTTTTTTCGGTGGATAGGGGGAGCCATGTGGGGTGTGGAAAAAGCTCCACCGAAAATAAACCCGACCCCAACTTGAGCTATGAATGAAGACCCCGTGAATGAAGAAAGTGCAGCCTCCCCGCCTCCTTCCAGGAAAAGCAAAGGAGCTGGGCTAGCAGGCGCCTTTGCTCCGGTTTGATCCGAAGAGTAGCCGGGAGATTTTTTTTTTTCAAAATGGACTAAAGGATCTTGCTCTCCCGGAAATGAGTCAGTTTCCGGATGCACCTTGAACTTAAAAGGAGGATTGCGACATCGGGATGAGTCCGGCGACTCGGAATAGGGGCACGCGCACGACATCACCGTTGTTCCATGTATATTACAGTGCAATTCGATTTTTTTGCGGTTGAGTCACTCGTTCGTGTGGGCAGAACTGCTCAAATGGCTGGATTTAGTCACTCGGGGAAGCAGCAAAGTTGGTCGGGTGGGTGAACCGAGTAGGTATTGTCAGGTTGGACTTACAACCCAGATAAATAAAGAAAAAGCATAATCCAAAGGGACTTGTAAAATTACTAAATGATTTGTAATTACCTACATACGAAGGTATTATTCTATGATACGAAGCATTTAAAAAGCATGAATTGGTCCGAACAGAGCCAATATATTTGGATGGCCCTTTTTATTTATTGTTCGCTATAGATATTTTCTATCGTGTATCCCCACATTTTTTTTCTTCTATTTACGCCAATGGTGGACTTCGACCCTTGTTCTATCGGGCCATTCAATTAGTTGCACGCACCTCCTTACTAAGGGTTGTATCAACACCAATTAAGAAAAAAAAAATACCTATTATGAACACGATTTCCAAGTGTTGAATTGTACATTTTGCCATAATTTACGTTCGTACATCCATCTCTAACGACTTATAATGTGAAGTACTAATGGCTGTCAACAATATCAACAAATGTTGAATGCGTTCACTGCTGCCGTTTACATGTTTTCTGCAACCGAGCAGTTGTGTACAGGCTCAATGAAAGGGGTGTACTAGCAGAGGTCATGTTACTGATAGTGTCGGGTTTCATAATATTTTGGTTTTAAAAAGCAGCTTTATAGTACGTGAAAGGTGACACCTGTACGATGTGGTAGTGGTGGGTGTGAGGACAATGAATGAAAAGGGGGCTGTATGTCTGGTGCTCTTGTGCAGCGACATTCATTCCCAGGCTGGCCCAGCCGAGGCAGGTAACTGACCTTGGGCTTACAGACCCCCATCGTCATCTTACCTGTTCGTGTCAGATAAAGGCAATTATCTGTAGGGTGGAAGGAGTGGGCCATTACAAAGAATGGGGGGATAAACCCCTTGAAGGGGGGTGGGATTATGATCAAAAAAGGAAGGAAGTAGAACCAATCAGTGCAGGGGTGCAGACATGGGCTCCCAATAAGAAGGGAAGGCGCTGGCCACCCAAAGGGAAGGTGATTCCAAGAGCTGATGAAGGACATGCTCAGGCGTCCTTGAGGCGTCGTGAGAGTGTCTCCCCTTCAGCGTGCCCCTACTACCCTCCCTCCCTCCCACTCCTCGTGTCGGGTTGACACCGTGTCGCAGGTTTCCAGACGCCAAATGTAAAATGGCTGCTACTTCCGGGAGAGAGGTCGGGTCACCCAAATGCTGGCTCAGAAGCGAAAAATATACATAGCCTATGTTAGCAACCCTTGACCTCGACGATGTTGGTCAGGTGCTGTGTTCAAAAACACTCGCTTGTTGTATCAACTATGATTAGGTACTGTACATAATAGAGTACTTTTCCGTAATGTGAGCTGACACAAACATCATAAGGCTCATGAAAATTTGTTGTGCTAAAAAAATTCAGTTTAGGGCCAAAATGTATGGCTGATGCACCCTGTGTTTACGCGAATACACACCCACTGCTGGCGTGCAATTTGCGTCAATATTGTTTGTTGCCACCGCATATCTGCCAATTTCGCCATTCCATTATGTGCACAACTCGAAGGTTTCGAGCTTGCGTCAAACCCAATGGACGATTAACCGTCTTGACAATACACAATTCTGAGTAATCTTTATGGCGCTTATCTCTAAGCTGGCGATAGCGACAATATGAGGAGAACGTCGCTGCAGGACGGCGACGTCTCCAGAAAAAATGTGGCGGATACGATTTTGTTCAGGAAGGTTGCTGGGGTAAAACATCTTTGGAAATGTTGAGGGTAGAGAGTAGCCCACTTAATTTTTGGCAACTGCGTTTTTTGGCAAACGTAACTGGCTGTCAAAAATCTGGTTGTGTTCCCTCCCCCCCCCCCCCCNCCTCCCCCCCCCCCCCGGCCTAAAAGTAAGAGTAGGAGGTGGGTGAAAAACGAGATTGGAGAGGAAGTTCGGACATGCGTTTTGGCTGGCCAGATTGGCGCCATGCATACGCACAAATACACACATTATTTATTCCCTGGGACAAATTTTGGCTGGAGCTGAGGAGGGTTCGCACCTGGCCCTGTCTCTTCCTCCATCCTGGGGCCATTGATGAGAGACACAGGGAGGGTTCCATGGCCTCTTGTCTGGGTATTTTTAGGATAGAATAAGAGGTGGGGTACTATTGGAACCAGGTTGGCTGGCTGGTGGGATTTGCCAGGTACGATGCGTCACTTGATGGAACACATCCGAGTTAATTTGTAGAGAAATTGATATTTGATTGGTGAGAGCCATGGCTTTGATGTAGCAGTTCCAGCAGTATTTCAGTGCCACGTTTTGCTCCGGTTTTAAAAACGGATCCACATAACATGTCCCCTTCCAAAATAGTACTTATGTAAGTGAAAATGTGCTTTCAGTGTAGCGTCTGCTGCCTTTCGCATCGTTCGTCAAGCTTTTAAAACAGGCTCACACTTGGTTAGCCATCCCAGAAGTCCCCCCCTTTTTTTCCTTCCTTCCTATCCACCCCAAGCTGGTTCTCCCCCTCGCCTCGGGGCAAAACCATCTTCTTCTTTCCCCCCTCCCGTTGTGTCTTCTGGTCTCTGGCGGCACCTCAACTCGAAGTGGCGCCTGCTTGGGGGTTCGCGTGGGCCGTCAAAAGTCTCCCCCCAAAAATAAAACGAGGCTAAGATTATCCGAGGCGAACAGCCACCACAAAAACCCATCACCTCAAAAACTCTCCCACCCCCTCCAAAACGCCACATCTGAAACAGCAGCAGCAGCAACAACAACGTAATTCGACTCCTACGCAGACCTGGCGCCATCTATATGGTTGCTTTCCCGCCAAAAAATATAGTGGTGGATCACTTCCGGTGTGTAATAAAAACCCAAGCTGTTTTGCTCCTGAGACCGTGACTGAAGAGGTCGGGGGCAGCATGGACTGTTTCTTTTGCAGTTTTTCTTGGGGGGACGTGGCAGGACAATGCTGATTGTGGATGGCCCCCCTGGTGCTATTGTTCGGGTGTTCTAGTGGCACTATTTTTAACGTGGCGTATCTAGTGTGAAAGGGTGGTAAATGAGCCGTATGTTATACGAAGTGCCGCTATGTGAAAATTTTTGTCATATCGAGATGCTTGGGATTACTCGATGGCGACGTATAGTTTTACCTTGCACGTAAATATGCTGCCAATCTGCGTATGCGCTGTTTTGACGTGAGAAAAAGTGGAAAGTTAGGCATTTTTTTTCGTTTATGAGTTGGTTCCTGGTTTCTAAGTGATTCCAGGTAGAAAACTACCATGGGTTGGATGGATACTGATTTCATCAGAACTGACCGCTCGTGTGGGGAAAAAGGGGGCTCATATACACACTAGTGCAGATAATTGGCGAAATACACCTTTAGATCGGGGGTTGATATACCGAATCGCACATTCCATCGCGCAGTATGTTCCGACAAGCCAGGTAGACATCATGGCCCACAGGTGATGTCCACTAACAGGCACACGTAGGCGTGCCCTATCTGGAAACGAAAATATACACAAGTCGTAAAAGTCTGGATAATCTTTGCAGAGCAGAGTCTGCTGCTTTATTTTTCCCTTGACCGCAGAATCTATCATTAGAAGTTTCTTCTCCCCCTCATGCTGCTGCCGGTTTTGGGAACGTCTATTCCCGGTTGACTTGCTGGTGGAGGCAAAGCGACGTCGGAGGTGTCGGAGGAATGGTAGGGGTAGTTCATGGGGCATAAGAAGTATTTTTGGTGGAGGGGGAGGAACACACTGGTGGCACCGGTTTGGTTGTGCGAAGTTGTCGTGGCGACCTTTTACGCACTGAGACCTTGATGATTGTGGGTCAGCCAGGTTTGGTTGGAGGACATGCGGAAGTTGCAGAAGACATTGGAACATTTATGAATATTATCTTCTGTGGTGAAGGTAATCGTGGACATATGTTAGGCACGGATTTGGCGCACCGATTTGCTCCTGGCTGAATCGCAGAAAATCATGCCTCCAGCTTGTTCTGCGAATCTCCCGGCGTTTAGGGAATCCATTGAAGTGGACAGGGGACATTGCCCTGGGAGGAATGTACACATGTGTGTGCATGAATTTTTCTTGGCCTTCCCCCCCTTCCACCCACCTCTAAAACAGGCAGGGGAGCCAAAATGATTCTGATGCACAATTATTATTATTTTCCGAGGCCTATTAGAGCCGGAGGCTGAATATACCGTTTGATTGCCCTCCTTGTGGACAGCGGTGACCTCCAATTGGGAGCCCTTGCGAGGTCGAGTGGGCAGTCTGTCCGAGGCGTGGACGGTCCGGAACAACCGTCGATGAATGAGGAATGAATCGGTGGTTTCCCATCCAACCCAACCTCCCCCAACCCCCCCATCCTGGCCCACACCCCTACCAAGCGTCGTTGAACTCTTACCACTGCTGTGTTTCCGTGTAAGTTCGTGGCGTCTTGCTTGGGTGGACCTCAATGACCTCTACCATACACACTTTTTGGCCGGATACGCAACGGAATGTGAAGCAATATTAATTACCATTTTGGCTACAAATATCTAAAATATTGCAAACAATTTGTTACTGGAGTCCAGCGAATTGCGGTGTTGCGGCTTCAATTAGCGGGTGATAATCCGGGCCCGAGTGACCAATTAACCCGTCGTTAGCGCGTCAGGGGAATAACCTTGCATTTTTCTCGCACCAGAGGACGCTGACATTGTGATGCGAAAGTGTCGTAACAAGTTAGGTAACAAGACGAGAGAGAGAGAGAGAGAGAGAGAGAGAGAGGACACTTTCTTGGTCACGGTTGGACCCGCACATTCAAACCCGACTCGAGAGCGGAACTTTGCTTTTTTTTCTCACACACACACACACCAAAAGGTGGCTATTTCGGATATTAGATAACTTTAGGAGAGATGCTCGTTTGAGTCAACATAGGGTGAGCCGAATTGCATTTTTGCTGGCTGCGTCGTTATGTGAACCCACCAAAGTGGTTCGTGACTCGCGAAGGTAACATCCGTAAAGCGCTTTTCCACTTATAGCACCATGATGTGAGAGCATAGTTGTATTTGCTCGAGGCACCTATACATGTCTCGGATGGAATGTGGAAGATGTGCAGAAGCGTCGAGGACCAAATATAGCTTAGCCGTAAATGTGGTGTGCTGAAGAGGTAAAATACGAGAACGTTGCCTGTGCGGTGAATATATTCCGAGTGTGTGGGTGTGGAAGCGAGAGAAAGAGTTGGTTCGTCTTCATGCTCACACGGATACAGGGTATGTCTTGAACCCCCTATACTTCCCGTCTTCGCGGCTGGTTCCCCATGGCGGCTACGTGCATGCGTGTATGTTCTTCGAAGCAGCCCAAAAATGGCAGGACAACGTCCATCCAGCTCCCCATCCAAAAAATCGTTTTTCAACCCACCCCCCTCCCTATTTTGCCCGTTTTCTACATCTCACCTTGGGAGTCCTGGCGTCCGTAGGGGCGAAACGGTAACAGAAGCAGGCTTGGTATTTGGCCTCGTAGTTGCCACACTTGCCACTTTTTTGTGTGTGGTTTGGTCCTGATCGTAATGATTGTTTGGATGGGTATTTTGGATGGGGTTGGGCTAAGGTGGGGGGTTTTTTATGTCATTTTTTTAAGGAGGGGGCTAATGTGCGTACAAAGCAGGTGTCAGGTGCATGGAGATTTCCATGTGGCAACAGGATCCTAGTTGGGCCCTGAGGGTAGGAGGAACCTTGAGGATTTCAGATGGGCGGCCCCCAGGTGGGTCACAATCGTTTCTTCAGGTATGGAGGGGAGGGAAGGTGGCAGGTAGAGTGGAGGGTTCTTCTCTTCTCCCCCCATTGCGGTCCTACCTTTTGTTCACCTTCCCGAGACGGTGCGCAGTGTCTGGCACTGACCACTGGACATGGAGCAATCTCATATGCATGCCTCCCAAATAGGGTGCTCCTCTCTATTGATATGTAATGACGAATTAGGCACGCGCTGGATACAACAAAGGGTTGCGAAACCTGGACCGTTTTGTAATGGCGCATAGGCACTGAAAGGGAAATCAGTGCATTGCAAGTAGGTTGGGGCGAGTGTGTGAAAGTGAGAAAAATGGATAAAGGTAAAATATTCTGGGAAGCTTAGTCAGGTGGACGGGGCCCCAACCGGAGGGTCAAGGTTGCCCACTGGCAGGTGCGTTTTTTTTGTTGTTGTATTCTTCCCCGGAGTGGTCCTTGAAGGTGCTTCTTTGAGATGGGGATGGTGCGGCCATCTTAAAAAAAAGCGCTGGTGCTGCTGCTAGGCGACTGAAACCCAAACGAAGGCAGGTCAAATCCGGTCGGGGCAACCCTCCTTTCTCTGCCTGTCGCAATTCCGGTGTCTTCCGAGAGGACTCATCCTTCGAAAATTGGGGAAGGGGGAAAGGCAACAGGCTTGTGGTGCAAGTCGAGATGAACGCAACTTTCGCCTCAACGACAAGGCGGAGCGATTCTTGGCTCTTGGCGAAAGTGGGTCGAGTGTGTGTGTATAAGGGACGAAGGAAGGAGGGGGTTGAATGTTGAGAGTCCAGCAATCATTTTTGGTGGTCCTAATTATACACCACATAATTTCAAACAAATTTTTCAAACATTTTGGTGGCGAAATTGTGCTGATTAAATGATCACAACTTGAAGCAGCACGCGAATCGTATCGAAGCGATGCATTGGAAACCACGGAGAAATCATCCATCTCGACGATCGGAAGGAGATCGTGATGCGATCATGAAGGGCGACGTGCTACCCGTATTAAGGGAAGGATTGATTCGCAGACTAATTTTAATGTCTGGCCCAATTAACGCAGTGGTTTCAGGTACGGGCTTAATTGCGATGGGCATGGTGCCGGAAACTTTTTATCGTCGACCCTACTGCTAATTCTCACACCTTGTGGTCTCAGGGAGTTATCAAGTTTCCATACGAGCGCGTGACCATTAAGTACATCCGACTTCAATATTGGGAGGAAGTGACCTTTCGGAAAGGAAATAAACTGTATACATATTATATATAAAAAAAGTGTAGACGATGGCCTTAGTTTGCAACCTTGTAGCTGGGGGTACGGTCTGGGATTAATCTGTTGGTGCAAAGAAAGTCACGTATGTTTGCGTACACACACTGCCAGGTCCAAGTGGGTCATGCGTTGATTTCACCGCGATTAGGCAACCAAGTTGATTTTCGAACCTGATTTTAATTGTCACGATTAATGGTTTTCTCTTGAAAGGAGGCTCAAATTGGGTGGGATAAATTCGACACATTTGTGTCGAGGTATTCATTTTTAAATGTTCATTAGTAGTTTTATAGATGCATATAAGGTCTTGGTCCATACACGGGGTGTGAAATTAATGCTGTAAATATATTTAAATTTTGATTTTAGACACCCCGTACGTGCCTAATCCTTTACACAATGACAGGATGTCAGAGAATTAGATGAGTAAATAAAGGTGCAAATTAATACTGCGAGCTACGATACGTATGGTCCAGGAAATACAATAGTGACCATTTGCGCACAGTTTATGCGCATACCTGCAAAAGCCTGCGCAGAAGTGTGTTCAAATGAGGATTCTGCGCATTATTTGGACGTGGGTTGTACGGTATACCGCCGGGTTCTGTAATATACACCCTAGCTTGGCCTTTCCTGCTCGCACACATGACACCAAAGCGTGCTTTTCTGCCATGGGTACCCTATTGTTTGATGGAAGGACAATGAGCGATTCATTGATGGCAGGCAGTCTGCGCTTCTCTTGATTGCCCTTCAAGCACGCGCGGGTGGTATAGGCATATGGTAGGTATGCTGCCACAATGTGTTTGCATCATCCTGTACATGCACATATCCAGAGAGCTTATTCGACATTAGTACACCAAGCATAAACTTGCACAGTACACGTGCTGTGCAAGTTCGTGTTGGTTTATTCTCTCTTTCGGTTTCCGTTTGGTACATTTTGTTGCTAACCCCTGCTGGTCCCCTCGTTTCCCGTTACACTTGGGAGCGGCACTGTTGTTGCCTTTTATACCCAAAATAGGATGGGTTGGGGTGAGGCACTTGTGCGTAAAGCTACTTAGTTGGACTGATGGATGAATGGGAGAGTAGGGAGGGGTCACTTTTTCCAAAAAATTAGGTTCTGCAGGAGTGCCTTTTTATACATGGTCGGATGTACAGTAAATTGGGGGAAATTTCGCGTTAAGGCTTAACCCAATTATCAGCTAAGTGATATTAGCTTTATCAGACTTGGGGTAGTTAATTGCCGGGTATTAAAAGGCTTCTTCCTGGTCCCTTAGCGCATTTTACCACCGCTTTTTTTTTCGGCTGCTGGCTCAAATATATGGTATGATCTGAATAAATTATTTTATGCCCACTTAAATTTTTTTTCTGCATCAGTCAACGCCGTGTAAGGTAATTTTGGGAGTTTTCCCTAGCGAGTGAGCTGTCACTCGTTGCCATATACTGCACCATAAATCTGTAATGAAGGGCCATAACTTAACCTGTGCCGCGACAGTACCGGTATTATGTAATAACCGTTGGAACATGCTTAGATGTACCGGTATGGTAGCCTAAAACCAGTTTTCCTTGTTAGCGGTGGCTGTGCCGTCAGCGTTTATTTTGATGTCCTAGCATGTATGATAGGCGTTGCATATTGTGTGTCTAAATAGCTCAGCGTGTGAATGCATTTCCTCCGGGCCTCTCTACCTGCCTCTGCACATTACAGCGTATAAGCACTACATAATGAGTTCAATCTTGTAATACTGACGTCGCAATGGGCAGTGATTGTCAACAATACGGTGCAACTAATAGTTATAGAAGGACATGATTTTGCAATATTGAAATGTATGTGGAGATCACCATTCATGCTTGCAGCCCCGTGCAATACACCGAATTCGCTCCGGAAACCATATTGCTTCTTATGGACACAAAAGGGCGTCCCCTTTTGTTTGCGGTCAAAATGCGTCTTTCCTGTGCAGAATAACACGCTTCGTGTGGGAAAAAAGTGGGAAGCCATCTTTTTGCACCTTTTTGTGTATACATATCGAAGATCCTGGAATTTCCCTCCAGAAGAAAGGGGTCAGGACCATCGAACCAAGCGACATTCGATGTAGCTCAAGGTGGATTTGTGGGCACGAAATGTACCTAGTTGGAACATCTTCAATCAGCCTGCTCGAGTGACCCGTGGCGTGACTGCTGTCGTCTCATATATAGGATGTGCATCGGAGCTTGATCATCCTGATCGAAGAAGAGTGGCCAAGGACGATGAAGAGAGTGAGGAATGCAAACTGTGGACCTGCTCAACTTTCGCCTTCGTAACAATGATCGTGGGGGGAATGGGTAGAGAGGGGTGGGTTGGGATAGAATTATTGCTAGGAGGGGTTCTGGTTTGGCTGGGAGGTTGGTTGGGTGGACAAGGATGAGGATGGAATGCGGTTGCGGCGAGACCTTAGCTTTTTGGGAGGATGTACCAGCCGAGAATGATAAGCTGGGTATGAGTTTGAAAATCTGCGAATAAACTATTGATACGGCGCGTTCAAATGAATTAAATGAAATCGCTAGCTGAAACATGCACCACGAAGCTATGAATGGGGTCCCCCCCAAACCTTGTCATAGTCATCCACACCTACACGGACTGTAATCTCCACATGAGTTAACTTAACCTACCAGTGCAGGTCAAGTAGTGTGTCACGCTCGCACAACATGTGACCCACTTTCTCTTCAGACATCGGAGGGGGGATACGAAACCCGCAATCAGTAGTGTCACTAGAAATAGTGGACGTATATACGGGAGGCCCCTTTTTGTCACCTACAAACGCGTGATTTCGGAGGTCGTGAGGGAGGGAGGTCTTATCTTTGCTCTTTGACCCCTCTGGGAGGAGGGGGGGAAAACTGTACGTGTCCGTATATTTACTTCACGCATAACGACGGCGACCAATTTCTGCTTGACCTCCGCTAGTCAGTATCGGGTGAAGGGAGTACAGTTACGCCATATTTTCTTGCTAACACGTTTTGTTTATCCTCTGCAGCCATACGACACGAACTACTACGTGGGAAGATCCGCGGAAGCAGCAGCAGCAACAACAACAACAGCAGCAGCAGCAGCAGCAGCAGCAACAGCAGCAGCAGCAACAACAGCAACAGCAGGCGCAGCAGTTGTTACCCAGCGTTGCAAGTCCACAACACAACTCACCCTCACCTCAGTCGCAAGGTACAAAACTGTCCAGGGACGTTATTTACGAATGATTTATCTAACTGTACTTGGTGACCCTGTAGTACTCAAGGACGTGCTGTTGTACTATAACAATGTAGGAAACTCGTGCCTTTTTTTTGTGCCTTTAACTCAAAAATGGAAGTACAGACTAATTATACGAACCAGTTTTTCGCGGGTGCAATAAACAAACGGGTTGGCAAGTAAATGATTCGGGAGGACAAAACATGAAGTGGTGAAGCGGTTGGGTTGACGACTCGTTTGTCACATTTGTTTTCTTTTTAAAAAAATAATTTAACCGTCCTGTCTCTTTTTCTCTGTTTTGGAAATAATAAAACATTGAAAGCAAAAAAAAAAAAAAATGCTGGATGGATGTTTTTTGCCTTAATTTTTATTGTGACCACTGCGATTCCTCTACTTTGCAGTGTCGGTAGCAGGACTGAACCCGCAGAGTCTGGGCGCATTACCCGAGGGATGGGAGCAAGCGGTGACCCCGGAGGGGGAAGCTTACTTTATCAACCACCAGACCCGCACCACGTCCTGGTTCGACCCCCGAATACGTGAGTAGCACCCCCAGAATATGTAGTTAGAGTTAGTACTACGTAGGAGAGTATTAGAGAGGCAGGGGTTTTTGCCAGCTTGGATGATGGTCTGGTCATTCAGCTGGGGTGATAAGGTAATCGGAGGAATCAATCGAGGACAGTTGCTTGGGGACAGGGTCGCGATGGTACGGCCAGTTATTGGTTGACAAGACGTCGCATTAGTGACTCACGAGTATCGAGAATGTCATGATGCTGCACCCTGCAACATGTGGTGTACGTAATGACAGTAATGAAGGATGGGCGAACATATGTTCACAAGGGAGATTCGTTGTCTTTGTGTTGTTGTCGTTTGCTTCCACCAATCAGCGCAGATCTTGCAGGCGCTGTTCTTCCTGATTGGTGGATGGTATCCACACAACGCAACGCCCCAAAGACAATGCCGTCGAGTTGATTGTTTTACGTGCGGGGTGCATGTCACCAGGCGTGAAAGACTGCCGCTATTGAAGCCGGTGGTCTTTCAGGGAGATCTGGGTGGTGGTGTCGCGCAAGTGGTTATTACGAATTATTCGCGGGTCGTGAGCTGCCCCCAAGTGTTGCCCTCGAGGCCTGCCACACAGATGATGATGGTGATAGGAAAAGAGGTGTGTGGGCGATGCTAGTGGGCGATGGCGCCTAAGAGACCATTCTTTTTTTTTTTGCAGCCTCTCTTTTATATATAAACACACACACACTCCCTGGGAATAAGCTGAAGCAGGATATAAATTAATCAACCTCGGTGATGAATTTTAGTAAAATTGGTGAAAGGCAATCGAGGTGATGGGGTCCTTGGAGCCGTCGTGTGTGTATGTGCTAGGAAGGTGAAACACCTGCCCTAATCAGCCAGCTATGGTCATATGTGACAATGGGGGAAGTGGCTGCAATGTAGGGCAAATCCACCTCCTATAGGAAATCTTGAAGGCACAGGTGAGGCTTGTCTCTCGTGGAGAGGAACGACCTTCACGGTCACCGCTCACGGTTGCGTTTTTCCTGAGCAACCGAAACATGGGGGCTGGCTGTGCAGCAGGTAATGCCTTCTCCAGAAAATGAAAAATAGTCGTCTCCCGGCAGGGGTTGTCGCCCAGAATGACCAGTGGCCGGGTGCCAGGGACCTTGGCTAGTTTAGTCATCTGGACTCTATATAGTCTCCTTTGCTTCGAGAGAGATGTTTTAGCCATTGAGCCGCCTGTTGCGTCCGTTCTGGCTGGCTGGCACCATGGTTCTTTCGTGGCAGTCAGCGCCTTCTGGTTGGGCTGGCCAGAAGCAGGGTTTTGCTTACTTGTTGAATGAGGAGAAAACAACAACAAAAAAGTGGGGTGGGTGGGTGGGGGGGTTGGTTCACGATGGTACGAGTTAGGTTCATGTGTATTGAAAAGAGGTTGTTGGTGTTGTTTTTTTCGGGGGGGGGGGGGTGTCAGGGCCATGGGGCCCAACCTGCTGGCGTGGGTTTACAGGTCAGCTTACAGGTGTCTCATGTGCAGACGAAATTAGTCATGGTCTAAGAATTTTTCTGAACTATTACTCTGCAACTGCTATGTATAATGTAAGGATTTCATGGACGTGAGGTGTGGCAACAATTCAATATGTACATATCATACCAGATATCCTGCTCTGGTTACGATGAAATGAGAGTTCGGAAAAGTTACACTATGATTTACTGCTAATGTTGAGGTAGATGAATTCTATGATAGGACCTGAGACAGCAGCGTGGGTTTCTCCTAGTTACTCTTCATCACCGGCGCTGTCATAATAGTTTTTCTGTAGAAGGAGTGGACAGTGACGTAGAAAATATGAAACACTAAACCATGCAATATAATAATGGCATGGCCATGGATAACTGTTAGATTTGTTGCATTATGTGTACAGAGACACCCTGTTACTTCAAAGATGCCCATTTCCATGGACTTATTGATATTGGTAGTTGGATTACTGGCATAAAAGTGATAATCCCAAGAGTTCACAAGGCATCAAGAGGGAGAGCCCAAAGGACATAACTTGGTACAAAAATAAATGAAGTGTTAATCTGCCTGGAATTGATAGGCACAAACAGGACAGTGGAAGTAAGGCTGAATGAAATGTCAATTATGGGAAAGGAGGAAGATATTAGCAGTACAAGTAAATATTAGTTACAAATTCTTGTACTGAATACAGAAGTATAGTGATGTTTATAAATTATCTGGAAGATTAGCATCATTTATATACGAAGGATTCATTATCAGCGGCCAGCCTGCAGTAATGAGATGGTCCGATTTGTAAATTATCACCTGAGTGTTCATTTTTTGGGATACATGTCACTTATGCTATGCCTTGTGATTGCAGCCACCCATCTTCAGCGACCACCACTGCTACATCAATCCCCTCCACTGCCAAGCCCACCAGGTAGTTCGCCAGCCCCAGGAGCACCAGCAGGCAATGGTAATGGCTCATTTTGGTCACAATTTCCTGAGTTTGCCTTGAAGTACCTTTAATGTCAACTATTCTTGCAGCCCAAGCAATGCAACAGGCGAGACAACAGAAGATCCGTCTTCAGCAGCTCCAGATGGAACGGGAACGGCTGAAGCAGCGGCAACAGGAAATAATGCGCCAGGTAAGATCTGCCTTGTTGGTGTCCTTTGTCTGCCCCACCCCAAAATTAGTTGCCCTTAGTTGGTTGTAAGCATCAAAGTCCTCAGATGCTGGCCACCCGAGTCTCTCCTCCGCTGCTGCGGGGTTTTAACAGCCCTCTTCTGCCTTCCCAGATGGAACAGGAGCGGGCTCGCTTGCATCAAGGGAGAGTAGGCCAGGTTAGTATTGTCATTCGATGAGTTGCATCCTGACTGGTGCTCAAATCTGCCTCACACAATGCATGATTTCATGGAAAAGTTTAGCAAAAGAGGTGATGTTTTCATACATTGTGTGGTAGCGGACATTCATAGGGCGAATAATGTGGACCTTTTGGTGACCTTTACTCTGGGTGGAATGTAACATGCAATTCTTGTCTTGCTTCACATACTGCATGCATGCCCTCAATTCTTTCCAGGCATGGTTTTTCCCCCCATATTCTCTTATTTTTTGGGTAAACAAAATATAATGCATGCACGTAGTATAGAAACTACCTTTACAGGACTGCCTGCTTCTCTTCATTAATGTTGGAGTTGGATTAATGGTTATTGATTACGGTGGAACTATATCAAGGTACTGGTTGAACCTCATTCCAGGAATTGCTTCTTCGGCAGTCTCTTGGAGAAGAGCACACCTCCCCCACAACAGAACTTCCAACCTCACCTGGGCTGGCTGACCCCTTCTTGAGTGGAACCACTGACTTCCACTCGAGACAAGAATCGGCCGACAGTGGATTGGGAATGGGCACTTCCTACAGCTTGCCACATACTCCTGAGGACTTCCTCTCCACCATGGATGACAACATGGATGGAGTTAATGGTGAGGATGAATGACTAACTGCAATCCACTCCATATAACTGACTGACTCTCTGCTTTGCAGAAGGAGGCTCTTC
This sequence comes from Catajapyx aquilonaris, assembly GCA_000934665.2. Taxonomy (NCBI): domain Eukaryota; kingdom Metazoa; phylum Arthropoda; class Diplura; order Dicellurata; family Japygidae; genus Catajapyx; species Catajapyx aquilonaris. The sequence goes on from KZ537982.1 coordinate 140,582, forward strand.
TCAGCAGGAAGTGACAGGAATGGACACTCCTGACATTAATTCTCTTGGAAGTGACAACATCGACTCCACAGATGACTTGGTCCCTTCGTTACAGGTGCATAAACCATTGGAATCATTTATTAACCAATTTGTTGCACTATTATTGCTAGCTCGTGCTAATGTCTTGATAGCCGTCCAGTCAACAAGTTACTAGAATTTGCCTCTTCTTGCAAAGAGCAAGACTGTTGTGTTGGTAATCTTAATCGATGGAATTGGGCAGGTACAGATAAGTTGCATTTTATTAAATGCCAGCTGTGCAGTAAGATCAGAAAAGTGACAACTTGAGATTAACTGTGCTCGATGCATTATTGATATTGTGTGATCTTGAAGGGCGAGTTCCTGCATGATCAGTGGTAAATCCGTAACAAGTAGTTAATCCATGTTACTCACAGGGGATTAAGAAGATTTGGATTTACTCTCAGTCACCCAACTTAGATTGGGACTTAAGGGGTCCACCTGGTCAGTCACCCGTCTGGTCACGTGTGAACCACTTTAGAGTGGATTCATATTTTATAGGAGAGATGAACATTATCTTCCACCTACTTTCAGTCATACTACCTGCCCTAAAGCCTAAAGGTAAAATGCCACTAGACAAGTTATCCTAACATGGCAGATGTTATTGCTTTTTCTACATTGACATGTCTGCAAAGATCATCGTGTGGTACATTTTAGCCATGTGATGATAACACAAGATGTCTTTGAAGGAAATGTCTTGCATTTAAAGGCTCATACATTGAGCATACAGAGGAATAAGAAAACTTGGCCAAAAAATCTGAATATGGAGATAAATTGATGTGACGGTGCATGTGTACAATAGTCTTGATTTTAATTACTGTATTGATTTTGCAGCAAACCAGCCTTCCAGGGCATCTCCTCAGCCAACTAAATCTCTGTTTCTCTCCATAGTTGAGTGAGGAACTGTCCAGTGAAATCCTGGATGATGTACAATCCCTCATCAACTCAAGTAAAGCGGACAATGTCCTCACGTGGCTATGAAGTCAAGTCCAGTTGAGGAGCCCTTTTATGTGCAATGACTTTAACAGAAGTATTAACTGACAAGTGTGGAATCCTCGTGATCTTGCAAAGGAGGAACTTCTGCAGTGGATTCTTAATCCCAAAATGCGTGCCATTGCTGGGAAGTGCAAGAGAGTAGATTGCGAGGAAGGCAGTTCTGCCGTGCAATCATCCGCAGGTGTTGAAAATGGTACTGGTAGCTATTTTGTGGCCTTCAGAAATTTTGTGCCTCTGTGATAAACTTTGTACATCTTATTCTGGTATATTGCCGATCATGTGCCCGCAAGAATTTATGAACTAAGGTGCCTTATTATGTGACAATCAGAGTACTGTAGATATTGTTTCCTACTTGCTCAGGCCGCAATAATGGGTTGAACTTACATGCAGTATGTCTGATGGACCGGCAGACTACAGTAACTGTATGCAGCTAAGATTTATGAAAATATTTAGTACAACATGCTAATGAGCTCGACAAAATAAAAATGAACAAAAATGCAGGTAAAGACGAGTGCCTTGATACTTATGGAAGGCATGGAATTTTTTAAATTTAAAGTTCTTGCAAGTATAGTACTTATAATAATTGCTCTGGCACATATGTGACCGTATAAATTGTATTATATGAAATGTGCAGCTTAGCTAAGATGGTTATGTAGCTAACAAGCATCATGTTTTGACACTTTGCATGCAGCTGTATTTATAACTCTTTTCAAATGAAATTTCTAGCAAAGATGCTGCGAAATGGAACCAGCGTTTATTTGGCAGCTATGCCACAAAGCACTTCATGCAATAAGAGTCTGTAATATGAGTCCAAACTCAACCTTGATGATGGGAACCTAATCTCCAGTGGGGTTTCCCCAGCATCATGACCTCAATCCACGTGAACCTAATGACCAAAATAGGTGATATGGGATACCAAGAGATTTTTAGCCTGTTCCTTGCATGCCATGCTCATGAGAGTAATTGGATGTTGCGTTTGCTCAAGTGTGGAGGCAAGAGGTGCAGAGAGTCCTTCTTCTTGCACTCTGATAAGTGGCAGCTGTTGATGGCAATGTTGCAATAGCACGTTGTTTTCAGTTGCAAGAGGACAGGATCTCCTGTTGCGCCCCAAATTTTGGAGGGTAAAGAAAACAAAGAGGCATTAATCTGAGAATTAGACCTGGTGAACGAAAGGATATTAAGGCCACAATGGACTCAAATCTCGTTACTTGTTATAAGGAAGGCGTAGGCGTAGAGATGTAGTTGCATTGGGTAGTTGTGTCAAATGTTTTGTGTACTTTTGTGTGCAGCAATGAATTCTTGTCCATAATTTTAATGCAGCAGTACAGTACACGTATGGTTTGACGAAGAGAACTGTTAGTCAATTATGAATTGAAATGGTGCAATAATCCAGGTACTGGTTACAAGTGCAAAGCAGAAGCAGCTCTTGTGATGTGTTAAGATCAAGAAACACGATCCATCCACTTTAATGCCATTATTGTTGTATACTCCTGTTGCTCAAAGTTTAAAAAAAAATGTTGATACCAATAATTAAGCAACTGAAAACGTGCAAATAACCAGGAAGTGCAACTGTTGGCACTCGTAAATATTCACTTACGACAGCTGTCTCCACTGTGACAGTATTCAATAAGGGACATGGGTGCATTTACAAAGACATTGTGTCTTATAGGTGAAATATGGGTTTAGAACACATTTTTATAGGGTATCAGACTTGCTCAAAGTAACATTTACATGGTGGGATCTCGGTGACACAAGATGGATCATTTAACTTCCCATGGCCCTGGTAAAGGAATTATATCGAGTTCAATGCACAAGTGCAGCCTATCCTGTATTAGTTGCTAATTAGTTGCATTAAGTGGCAGAAAATTTTATTGTGAGACCAAGATCGTTGATAATGTTGAACAACACGAGAAAACGTTTTGGACGAAAAGATGAGTCCAGCATGTTTCAGGTGAAAAGTGATTTTATAAAAATTGTTACAAATTTATTGTTGCCTCGTTAATCCCACACAAATATTACCCCATGATTTCAATGGGGTGTGGTTTTTGATTCGAGATTAATGAAAATTGCGGAACTCTGAAGTTTAGTGTACTCTTGTGACCATTTTGTAAATGAAGTTTTAGTCTCCAATTACTTCAAGTTAACTCATTTGTTGACATGGTTAGTGTTACTCCAACATGTTGTAAAAATGAGCTTGCCACCACATTGCCTTTGGACAAAAAGTGATTATTCATTTTCATCAGAAATTGAACTGGAAATGCAGCTATTTTCTAACTTCAGGCCATATGTTCATTTTTTTTTCCTTAGTTGATAAGGCATTCATGTAGTGGTTCTAGATGAAGGTGTTGGGTTTGGTATTAAGTTTATGTATAACTCACTGAATGATGCTGCCCATGTTTATTATCACTGTTTTCATCATAGTCTATTCTTATTACTAATCCCTTTAAAGCAGTGACGATATTCCTGCTGTAATTGCATTGACAATCTGATTATTTTGTACAGTATTATGGTAAGGATGATTTTTTTTTGAATTGTACAATATGTCCACTGACAAAAATAAAAATGTGCAGCTCATGCTATAAGCATGTGACATTAGCTGACTGCAGATATTTCTTAGTCCTGAATTATGTGTTTGCTTGACCAGTATTTGTTATTTATTTATTTTACCCCATTGGGAGAATTGGCGCCCCATTAGGGGGGTGGAATACCACCATTGGATGGGGCCAGGGATAGGGAGGGAAGGAAGCAAGCGGCTGCGGCCTATTATACGGAAACAACCCCAGAATTATCCTGGGGGGACCGTGGAATACCACAGAAAACCCACGGTCAGGATCGATGGCCCCGGGAATCGAACCCAGGACCTCCCGATTAGCAGTCGGACTCCTCAACTACCACACCAACCTGATTTAGTCCCAGTATTTGTTATTTGGCTGCAGTACAGCATCGCAGGAGTGGGTAAGAACGATGGATGGTTTTCTACATATCTGTCAGCGTTTGCGTAATAATAATACACTAGACTCCATATGTAACAGACGTCAAGGAACCGCGGAACTCTGCTATAACCGAAGTTAGCTATAGACAAATATATGGGCCATATGTGGAAGTATGGCGGGATGAGCCTTCAAGTCTGTTATAACTGAGAATCTGTTACAGCCAAGAGTGCTATATCCGGAGTCAACTTAATAATAATAATATTAATATTATTATTAATAATAATCTGGCTCATTTCTGACACCCCATTCATAATGACATGGCATCATGTTGAAAGAGACTTGTGTAATATCTCTGGCACTAATAAGTCGACCTTTACTCATCACTATTCCAAAGCTTGAAATTTTACCATGAACCATCAGTGCAGAATTATTGCAAAACATATACTCTGCTGCCAAAACCCCTTTCCAGACCTTCCAGCAGGATGAGCCACCCAGTGTTCGGTGACCTCCCCCACATTCCAATAAGCTCATTACAACCCAAGAGTTTTGGACATTACCCCAAGCATGATCCTCAAAAAAAGGCTTAAAAAATCCTTCGAGTGATCCCCCTTTGCAAATGAGCTTATCCTTGGTCACCAAATCCGTGGCAGATGCTCCGCGGCGCCGTGCGGGAGACAATCGACCGTCTTCACCCGGCAATAATCCCTCATCATGGCTCATCCACCTTCAGGAATTCATAATCCGCGGGATCCGGTTCATCCGTCCCATTAGCTAGGAGTGTGCGCATGCGTCGGGATTCACGCTGGATTGTGATTGGTGCTGCTTGAGGGTGTAAACCGAGCTGGAATTGTATAAATTGGGGTTGCGCAGTGTGGCCAGACGCAATCGGTGTCTGATCGGGTTGAGGTGCGGCTGGTGTTGTTTTTACTAGGGGGAAAATGTCTGAATTGCGCGTAGCAAACATGGCTGCTGTTTGGCTCCTGGTGGCCGCCGCCTGCCTGGGACCAGGACATGCGACCCAGCAGCAGCAGCAGGAGGGGTCCAACCCGGACATACAGCTGGACGCGAAGGCGAAGAACACGCATCGGATAGACAGCCTCAACATTCTTCTGTACACGTTCCTTCTCATCCTGACCGTCGTCACCATCTGGATGTTCAAGCACAGGAGGCTCAGGTTCTTGCACGAAACTGGCCTGGCCGTCATCTACGGTCAGTGACACATTTTTTTAGACATTAAAAAAAAAAAATTTTGGGGAATGTGCGCGGGATACTGGGGAGGGTCCGATCGATGCGTCGTCACGAGGACGCTAATGACTTTGCCTTTTTTTGGGGGAGGTTTCAGACAATTTGTCAGGTAACATGTTCTATGGGTGCAAAGTACAAGATAAGGTGATAAGGTGCACTAGTAGGTTATACGCTGGCATGTTATTTGAACACAGCTGTGTAAAGATGCGGCAAGTGTGTAACCGAGTAGACCGAGTTTGTACGAGCATCGATGGAACACCAAGTCTGAAACTATTTGCATGGGGCTTGTATTTTCAGTGTTGGATGATTATTAAAGGTGGTAGTCTGCAACTCGCTTGATGATAGTGCAGGGAGCTGTGCAGTGTTAATTATTAATAGTGCCACCTGTCCTTTCACAATCAGCCAACAGGTTGCAGGATGTGTTCCATTTGTTGTGTGTGCAGGTGTTAGGCGTAAACAAATAGGCATTGACCTTGAGAGTATGTGGCAGGTCATGATATTCCACTGTCATTGGCAAGTAAAATGCCAAGGTATACCTCTGTGGCTTTATTTCAGGATGGGAAATATGCCAGCATATTTTGACTTGAGGGTCGCCTTTGTCGTGGTGCAGTTTTATGCATTTAACCCTGCGAAACTGATTCAGGTGGTGCAGACAGGTTGCATTTCATGATTACAGCAAGGGTATGGTGCAGTGTCTTTAACCTTTACACTGGAAAGTTGGTGTAATAAAATTTTAATTAGGCTAATGTTGGGCGTGCTATGTACAAGCGATGTGATTGCGTTGTAGAAATTGTATCCTTCACATTACAAAATTAATGATATTACTCCATGATGATGATTCTGTGGCCTTTTAATGTGTTAGTATCAGCATGATGCTTAGCTAATTAAATCAGGCTTTGTGAATAATTACTCATGCTACTGCCTCCGGCACACTGATGAGTTATTGCTTCACCTCATGTGTAGCAGCAATTTAATGGAACAAATCTGTAACTATTCACTGGTTCAGTCTGGACTATCAGCTGCACCATTCTTGATCCTTTAAAGAGACTAAAGATGCGCCTAGAAGCGGCTTGCGTTCTGGGCATCAGGCTAATACCGATCACCAAGTGTAGATCTCTGGCGGGGCGTGATAAAGGCAAGGGGATTACACAGATGGGATTTTCCTGCCTACTGATGGTTTGCGATATGCAGTCCTGCACTCCTGCCACCATCATTGTTAATCCTCACCAGCCCCGGCTTGCAAACTGCTTCAGGTTGCGACTCAAGGGAAAGCCTTCATCGTGTCCCCTAACATTCAATCAGAACCTCATCAACCCAGTTCCCTTGATTTGGAATTTCGATGAAATTGCTTAGTCCTAATCAGCGAGACAGGGTTAGCATGAAGATTAAGGTCTGGCTCTGGGTCAAAATTATCACCTTTGCTGCGTAGCCCCAATTTGATGGCATAATTAAGTAGCTACGACTCCTGGTAATTAATACGAGTGCGCTATAAGAAGGAAATCCTATTAGTTCTATCATAATCATGAAAGGTCGGATGACCTGACTAAATAAAACCACCCTTATTATTACCAGTGGCTATAAATAAAGTGCAAATTATCAGATGATGGCAATGCCCTTGCAAGAGCAGTTATCTCACTAATCACTAACCTACCATATACTAATAAGCAAGAAAATAGGCGGTTGCTCCCAAAAGGTCATGTCAGAGCCCTGGGCGTTTTATCACTGCATAACAAGTACAGCCCATCCAAAACACTGTCAACAAGATTTTGGGTGCCTATAGCAACAACAACAACAACAACAACATCACGACATTTCCCTATGAGGGGTAGTCAGCGATGAAGGGAGATGCAAGCTAACCCAACATATGAACTAATAAANATCATTACTTGATACAACCTCCCCAATTAAGCTAACAGATACATCTACACTGGCCTTATCACTTGCTGACAGCAAGTCCTTAAAATACTCTCCCCATCTGAGAAGGTGAGAAGGGTGCCTATAGCAGTTATTTTAATTGAAACTGACTCAATGTGTGTGTAGCTGTATATATAATATATAACTTAATATAACTGCCAATGTCATGTTGCAAAAATGCAGTATGATTCATGAACAAATGTGGAATGCAATATACTTGTGCTCACTTGCATTACTTCATGAAGGATCAGGTGCATGTAAAACCTTTACTGCTAGTGCACTAATGAGTAGGAATTTTTAGTATCCTTGCTCACTTGTAAAGGTTTTTGACATATTGCGCGAAAAATTTCATTCCACCTCACTGTGCGAATCAAAGTCGCATTTTTTAAATACAAAAAAAAAGAGCGGGGGGGGGGGGGNGGGGTGCGCTTTTATGCTTGCCGCACATTCATGCGGGCGACTTTCCAAGGCTGGTCGGACCCAGCGTGAATATTAATGGCCATCTCTGAGCCGGTTATTGACTCTGACGTGCTCTACGGGGATTTTGAACGTGGAGTTGAATCCCAGATATATACCTGCTGCAACTGGACCAAAGAGTGGTCGATGCACACTTGGGTCCAGTGTGTGTAGTACCGCCGGGTATGGCCTCGAGGCATGGAGTAATTTAAGGGAGGGGAGCTCTTGAGCAGAATTCATTCCTGGTGATTGCCCGAATTAATTACAGGGCCTTACTGGACCACTATGGGGAGGATTTTGTTTGCGGGGACCCAGTCAGAAGGGTTAATGAGTCTTGAGGTTACCAGCCAATTAGGCCCGAATTTTTTTTATGGGTTCAATGCGACCAATTTGTACTCAATTTCTATTGGCACCTTGATTTCAATATATCAGCTTGAGCTATTCTTCAACATTGAGCAGGACGTGTGAGCATAATTTCAGGTAATTTATGTGCAAAATGGCGTTACGCATGCTGTGAGTTGATTCGGTTGCCCTTGAAGTAATTGGCAAGTAACACTTTGCCCAATTGATATTGGCCTTCTTGGCCCTTGCCGAGTGTAAGTCAGCCATATAAATCATGGATGGGTTACTCCATATGTTGCAAAAAGTAGTAACTAAATGTCTGAATCGGCCTGAATCTAACTGCCTACTACAAATGAAGAATTCAGCGCAATATTCTGAAACCTTTGTTATTACCGCGATAAAACGTACACTTTATATGGCCCGTCACTTAAAAAATACGCACACTTTACATCCCCCGAATAATTGCACTTGTGTCGCTTTCGGCCATTCGGAATCTGGGAGGAAAGTCTGGCTTTTGAGTTTTTGATATGCATGTACTGGTTATTTGCAGCGGAGAAGATAAGAGTGATAACCCTTATAACTATGAGCAGAGGAGCGGGTGTAATCAGTACCCGGCACTTGAGTTTGATGCCGGCAAGGGCGTAATCTCGGGGAACGACCTTTCGTAATGGGCGTGAATCAACCGTGTGCTCAAGTTCACATGACTTGGGATGAATGGGGGATGGTCATGTGCCTGGGAGGTCAGCCAGATTTGGGAGGGAAAATGTAGGAAAATTGACTAAATTGTATGTCGATTGGGGCGACTGTCATTAAACGAGTTATTTTTAGGTTTATCTAAGGTATATTCGTGTTCGATGTAATTGTACTGCACGGAGACGCATGTCTGTATACAGTATATTGCTTTCCAGAATTTTCCTGGGTATTGAGACACTTTCCTGCGCATAGGTGTATTGCTACATGTTGTGATTCACAGTGCTAATACAGGGAAGTATAGGCAGAGTGACTTGCTTTCAGGTTATACAGTGCAAAGTAGTTTTGTAGTCCAAGGCTGAATCAGAAAATACATCGGATATTGTAGGGTACCTTTGAGGCTTGATAATGGCTGTAGAGTTCCGTCCATTGATTGATTTCCAATTGTGAACAGGAATCAGTTGGGAAAAATATGGTTGAATTCATGCGACAGTATCATTTGAAGTTTTGTTGCGAAAATGTAATTGAGTAATGTGCAGGACGTTGCTGAACAGCCTATTTTTTGTTGTACAGTACAGTACAGAAAAAGTGTCGAGTAAATTATCTGACTGGATTGCATGTAGAGCTTATGTCAGTAGCTGCGGTATGCAGTGCGGCAATTTACAGTGATGCTGTTACTTGTCTATGTGGCATTTTGAGTGCCTATTATATTACGAGGCGGTATATTGATAACGTCTTGCATGAGTATTGATCATATAGTGACATACGAGGATGTAGGGTGCTGCGACTGCTGCCTGTGGAATATTCACGTACAGTTGGCTATTTTTAACAATCTGTCGTGAGACACTTGATATATTATGGACGTCATATTGTCAAGTTAGCCCACACATTGCGTGGTGTATTATAGCACGCAATATGTGTCATTTTCTATTTCGAAGTATTCGTAGTATGGCCTGTACGTTTGTAGGGTAGTATAGATTTGGAAAGGCATGCAAATGACTTTTTCTGAATATTGGCATTTTTTTTTTTTCATTCCCATGCTAGTTGTATAGTACTGCAGCCTTATACAAAAAATGGCTTCGGAAAGTATTAAATTTCATATTTTATATCTCGCTCCTTAGCTCACGCGCTTTTTCAAATCTCCCAGACCCAAGTTATTTTTGCGAGCGGAATTGCTTGTTCGCACTTGTTGAAGCCCGCGTTTTTAAATATTTGAAGAGCCCAGCAGAGCAGTGTGGCATGTAAGGGCGATGACTTTTGCACGGTTCCCATCCGGTGCTTACTCTAATGTTGTTTTTTTTTAAACCTCTTGTGTTCCGCTCGACTGTCGCCATTATGCCGCTCTTATAATCGCCTTTATCTGCATATAGTACTATACTATATATAAAAATGGAAGAACTGAGACCATAAAGCACACCTTTTTTTTCTGCGGTGCAAAGGTGCGGGTATATAAATTTATATTCAGGATCAAAGTCCAGCCATAACCCCGGCGCAGTGCCAGGGGTGTAGTGTGTATAATACATGGACCCTAGACGTCCACATGAATCCAGAGGATGCCTTTTTTTTCCACCAACCAGAATATACTGCTTCAAATTTATTTTTTTGCTTTTCTCGCTCTTTCTCCTCTCGTTCCTTCCACCATGCAAGTGAATGTGCATGCATTATGGAGAATCGTATCGATTTGGCTTCCTGAGAGTGTGCATGCTACCTTTTTCGTTTTTTTCGAGTGGCCTTGAGGGCGATAGTGCTATAGTCAGGGATGGGTCCGGAAATGTCGTTAGGGATTGCATTTAGGGAGCTTGTCATGTGGGTTTGGGGGGAGGTAATGCTATTTTCTTGGAGGGTTGACATATGCACGTGGAGCCTTTCTCATTTTATTGTCCAATATGTCAGTACTGGACCGGCAATGCTAGACGAATTTAATAATAATAAATTTATTAATATTAAATTATTTTGTTTTTTTTTTAAATGTGGCGTGTCACTTTTGTCACATGCCTCCTTATGATATAATGCATCAAATTGTAGTGTAGGTGTGGGTTAATCCGAGGCCATGGTCTCGATGGGGGTAAAGATCGCTAGTTGGCTCGTATCCACAGACAACGTGTCATTTTGAATGGAAGTCGATTCTGAGTACATCGATAGGAGGCACCTTGTAGGTTTCCACCTCCTTAAAATACAAGGTCGATTGCAAGGACGCGTGTCTCACCAGTCGAGGAGGGCACGTGTCCCTACGGATCACCTTTGGCGGGGGGGCAGGGGTCACTGAGGGATTAGGAGCGACATGTGGTCACATGTGGACCTGTCACATGTGCAGGAGCACATGGCTGGATGCACATGAGCGAGGGATTATCCCTTTTTCGACACGTGCGACTTATCTTTTTTATACTGTCTGAGTAAGCTGATAATGCGGCATATGCACTTATAGTGTCTATAGGGCATTCCATGGCGAGCAAGAAACTTTTTAGATGTTTTATTTATGTAAGGAAATGCACTGCCCCAGTCCACTGTCCAACAGATGAGACGAGGACATTATATGCTCCAACAGCCAGTTTCGAAAAAAGTTCACGAGTTACATACCTTTCAACTGTTTGCATGATGGGTAAATCGGCAGTAACTTTTTACTGTAGCATTTCATGACATGGCATGAAGGTACAGTACGTTGAAAAAAAATGACGAATTGTACTGTTATATTCGGTGTCCCTGAGGTGACGTATATAGTTACAACCGCACGCTATTGAGTTTTTCTTAGGGAGACAGTTACGTAAATGTTTTCCATCATTTGTTACAATGACATCAAGGAAATGTAGGCAGCCCTCTTGGCGACGGTGAGCAGGACAACAGACAAGTTTTTAAAAATATTGTTAATATTTATAGTTCCATGGCCACGCCATAAACCTGTGCAATTGATCAGTGATGTTTTTATTCCTCATGCGAGATGTCCAGGAAAACTGCGATTGTGGCTTGTGATAACACTGCGACATTAGTGCGTTGTTGTTTTTTTCAGACCGATGCTTGATATTTTTGAAATTAAAAACTACTAATTGCCCATTGAGCATGTAATAGTCTCCGTGCATGCAAGTGCAAAGTACACACAGTGTGCATAATGGAGAATTCATGCAACTCGTGGGTCCATGCGGCTGACCGCGACTCGTAACGAACTCTAACAAACTACTTTTGTAATTAGCCCGACCTATATACGCACCGTTTGTTAAACGGAGCCTGCTGCTGCTGGCTGCGTGCACCTTGTAATGTATGGCATCGATTTCCTATCAAAGTAAAGCTCGGCGTGGCCCTCCCCAACAATTAATTTGAAGGGAACGTGTGTCATGAGAACTGTGCATGGCCTTCGAGAGCATCGCAGGATATGATCCTGGTAATTATGCCCGATGCGAAGGCCTATGAAGCATCACGAGGTGCCAGAGGTTTTTTTTTCGCGTGTCACATGAGACTTCGTTACGTGGTTGTTTTGGCAAGTCGGACATGCATCTGCCACTTTTAGGATTTGCTGTTGCTCCACTTTTTAGCCGGCCATAAGTTGTGGGTGTATAATTAATCAATAAGAAATGTGGTGGATAATATTCAGATTAATAAGTAAACACGTGATGTAGGTTAAGGAGCTTTGTAAGGGTTATGTCGACAGAAGGTGGGGAGTATATCCAATCTATGAGGATCTGAGTTCGATTCCCGGGTTTTTTTTTTCTGGAAATGGGTTATGAGGAAAGGCGCTGGGAACGTGACTGGGAACTTGCTTATTTTTCATCCCCATATTAGTTTTTTTTAAAGCGTAATATTGCGGATATTGATTCGATTTTTTTTTTTGCGTTGTGTGCTAATGTTAGGCAATTTTGGAGGGCGGCCGTAATATTGACATCAGATGGCCTCATTCCTGCAAAATAATAGAATCTGTTCCTAATGGAGCCTTGACAACACGGTGGAAACGAAGACAAAGAATCCTGGGGTAGGCTGTGACAGGGCCATGCCACCCAAATTGGATGCGGGTGGGGATAAATCTACACGCATTAATCTAGGGTAGTAATCCAGAAGTGACAGCCACCAAAAAGTATATAGGAGCCTGCAATATTGGATCTAGTCTGAGATAGAGTTGAGTAATGGATTTTTACGAGCTATAGTTTGATCAGGTGCGATTTTGACAAATTGGGGGGATCAAGATTGGTCGCATGTGGATGCCTTGTGTGTGGGCGGGTTATTATATGCAAATGTATTGATTTGAAATGAAACGCCAGGAGGACTGTTCGGAGTGTGGTTTAAACGAATTACCATTTGCGGAAATGACGTTAATTTTTTTCCCCTCCGGATAGAAGACAATAGAGTTAATTCGGATTTCATCGGACGTATGATAAATAATTTATAGGGGTGTGTGTGGGTTGAAAATTCATATCAGGTGTGTGGTTTGGCACGGCCCACTTTTTAGGGGCGTGTACGTCGAAATTGCGATTTTTTTTTTTTTTTTTTGGTAGAGGACTGTGGTGGCCCTTAAGGCGACAGTACTCCTGAGTGACATAGGATGCTGGGCAGAAGTGTTTTTCCAGACTTGGCCTCAAGTGGCGTCGGAGAAACTGATCTTTGCCGAATTAAGGGCCGTAAGGGATCGATCCGATGGGTGACTAGGGACACAGGATAAATTGAAACAGTCGTCGACCTCTCACCTTCTGTACCTGCCTTATACAACACCACGCAGATTCTTTTTCTACCGAGGTGCAGTGGATGCGCAGTGGAAACGCCCATGTTATTGCATTCAGAAAACAGTGAACTCTGGCACGATTCCAGGGGATCATTACTCAATTTTCGCCTGTATGTAAATGACGCAATTATTCAGTAATTTCGGGGTTATTCATGAGCTTATCTGGAGTGTTATCGCCATCACTTGATATCTGCATGTTGCTCAATATTAGACAGGCGGACTTGTTCACTGAAAACAAAATGTGCAATTTTCTTACATTTCTGGGACTGACTGATCCTTTCAGAATTGGAAGGGAGCGCAGCTTCGTTTTCTTTTTGGGAAATTACCTGCATTTGTTACTTAGAGTTGATGGGAAAAGGGGGACGTAGAAATATTGGGGAGTGTAACCATCTTGTAACAAAAGAGTCGGCACACATTTGTGGGAATGGAAAAAGCTCATTTCGAAAAGAGCTGCAGTTTCTTTGCCAATATATATTTTTTCTTACCAACCTCCCCTTCAGGCTGTATCTGAAGCTCTTTGTACATTTTTTTCGTCTTTTAGTCAGGGTTGTGTTTCAATAATCGTGGATTGCTTATATATAAAAAAAAGTTACAAAAAAGGCGTGAGGGAAAAGGGTCTATAACCTCTGATATAATTTTCGCAGTTTCTGGTTTAGGAAACATCGATTTTCGCTTCGGGCTTAACTCTTACCTGCACTTTAGCCAGGGAGTTAATATCCTGGCGTCAAAATGTGGTCTTTCCAAGTTGATGGTCAGTTAACTTAATCCGTGGGGTTGGGCTGGGTCCTGACCAGCAGGCTGGAAAAGGGGCAGATGGGATGCGAGCTAGTTAGGGTAGTGGCTTTTTTGGGGGGATAGGACCAGGGGGAGGCTGGATGGGAATTTTTCATCGATCAAGGAGATCGGATGGCTGGCTCCTCCAAACACCCACACTGATCCAGTTACCAGGAGCATCAGGATAGAGATGGTTCTGATGCACCGGCTGGACCGGACTTGTATCCAGAACAGAACTGAATAAGCGTAATGTGCAAAAGGAACTTAACGACATATGATATTGTTATATGTTATTCAAGTGTAGGTTGCGATAGGTTGGCTGGTTTTAAAAGAAGAGTAGAGTACCATGTTCAAAGGGTGCAAATGAAGCAGGGAGGAGTTGCATTGCTTGGGAATATTTTTGGGGGAAATGTGCCTTTCAGGCAGTTTCGGTCTGAAATGCTGACTTGATTAAGTTTAATTGCCTTCAGCAACAGTTTGCGTCTTAGTTCCTGGCCAATTTTCCTTGAGAGCCTCCGAACTGCTTATTGATGTTTGCTCCTTTCCTGCTCCCAGAGTCTAATATCCTGGGCCTACAAATGGGTGGCTATAACTCACAATGCAAATGAGGGGTTTCTGGGGTGACATTTCTAACTCTTGATACCACCCTTCCATATTGACAGACATAACAGACCTTGGAGGGAGAATTTATGGCCATGTTATGAACAGGCTTAATGCTCCTTAAAGTTGCTTCCAAGTGTTAGGATGATAGTGAACTGGATATTGAAGGATACACTCTCGTTCTAGGTTTATTTGTGGGTGCCATCATCCGGTACACCGTGACAGAAGAGCACATCACCATCATGCAAGTGGCACCACTGGGAGGACCAAGGATCAATCTGACCGTGCCACCTGACAGGCTTTGGATAAGCATGAGCAGAAAGGACGTGAAGGATACAGCGTTCACCAACAAAACTTACCAGTACAACTTTAGAGGTGAAGTTACCTCGGGAGATAGCAACAATGAAATTGAGCAAAAGGTGAGGAAATATCAGTTGCATTCTTCATTGTCAGTGAGAATTTTGTGTCATGTCTGTAAAAAGTTCAAAATTGACAATTAATGCCGATTGAGTTTGCATTGTCAGCATTGCACTTTCAGTTACACTGTTACAGTGACATAATTTTCACATGAAGAAGCATCATTTTTCAAGATTGAGAGTGCAGTTTACACAACCACGTTTTCTTTTGCAGGCAACATTTGATGCAGAGATTTTCTTTAATATACTCCTACCACCGATTATATTCAATGCAGGATATAGTTTAAAAAGAGTGAGTTTTCACAAGCTTTACCCTTTGGTACTTTGCTGGTGGGAAGTTTTCAAGTGTAATGAACTAAGTTTTTGTATTTTGTTACAGAAATACTTTTTTCGAAACATGGGATCAATTATGACATTAGCATTTGTAGGAACCACTATATCTTGCTTTGTGATAGGGTAAGAAACCAGTTTATCAATGCATTTTAAGAGCAAGTGTGCTGAACTTGATGCATTTTGTTTCCTTTTCAGAGGGATTCTACATCTCTTCACGAAATTAGTACCTTACCTTTCGCATACGTTCACGTTCTTGGACACCCTTTACTTTGGTGCACTAATCTCTGCTACTGATCCAGTCACAATTCTAGCTATTTTCAATGATCTTCATGTGGATGTAAATCTCTATGCGATGGTGTTTGGAGAAAGCGTGTTGAATGATGCTGTTGCTATGGTGCTCAGCGGGTGGGTACAACTTGATTTTGCATAATTCTACCACACAGCTTGTGTTTCTTGAAACCGTTTAACAATTGGATGTTTGCAGGTCTATTCAGAACTACGGGGAGAAGTACCAGCTGGACAAGAGCGGTGGTTTTGAAACCGTCGCATTTTTCAAGGCCATGGGTGAATTTGTGTTTATCTTTGGCCTCTCCCTGCTGATTGGTGCTGGAATGGGAAGTTTCACCGCTCTGATATCCTTTTATGCTTGAAACACACCAGGCTTTTCTGTGTCAATACGAGAGCTTTTTCCTTAATTGACTTTCTCACCTGACTAAATTTACCAGAGTTCGAGACTTTCCCCTCTTGGAAGCAGCCCTCTTTGTTCTCATGTCATACAGCACGTTCCTGATAGCAGAAGTAGCAGACTTGACTGGTAAGAGTTTTATAAATCATTTGGAGAGAGCAGAAATCTATTCTCAATTTTCTTCAGGAATTGTGGCTGTTCTCTTCTGTGGCATATGCCAGGCACACTACACTTACAACAACCTCTCGAGCGACTCAAGAACACGGACCAAGCAGCTTTTTGAGCTGCTCAACTTCCTGGCTGAAAATTTCATCTTCTCATACATTGGGGTGTCTATGTTTACCTTCCCTAAGCACCGGTTCGACGGTGGGTTCATCTGTGCTGCTTTTCTTGCTATTGCCATTGGCCGGGCAGCCAACATATACCCACTGATAGCGCTGCTCAACTTGGGCCGCAAGCACAAGATCCCATTCAACTTCCAGCACATGCTGTTCTTCTCAGGTATCTACCGAGACTCGGTTTTAATGACTTTGCATTATTGTTGCTTTAAAAAATACAGTACAGTACAATACAGTAGTCCCCAGTCTACGAACGGGGTTACTTTCGACCGTAAGCCAGATTTATACATAACTCTGATCCCTGAGGAACAGCACATATATGCAGCATAAAGATACTGCTCCCATGAACTGCTTTCGTAACGTGTGTTTGTTTACGTGTGTGAAAGAACATAGTTTCCCATTATTTACGAATGATGCAATATCATGTCGAACTTGGTGTCAGTCAACATACGCAGGAGTGACGAAAGTGGAGGGATAATATTATAAAATATTATCCTTCCAGGAAGCCTTGGGAGCCCGTTCGTAAGTACCGATCACCGTAAGTCAGGTCGTTCGTAAACCGGGGACCACCTGTATAAGGGAAATAAACAGAATGTGGTCAACTTACTATGCGCCACTGAAGTTAAATCTTGACAGTGAAGGCATATATTTAGGGCTCCTTGTATGAACAGTAGCTTTGGTTAACTGCAGAGTTAGCCCATGCACGAAAAGTAGTAAATTCCTTGGTTATTTTAAACCTGTGTTCGGAGACCAGTTCTTAGAGTGGTTCTTTGCTTTCAGGTCTTCGTGGAGCAGTGGCATTTGCACTGGCCATTCGCAACACGGTGTCGGATGCAAGGCAGATTTTGTTGACGACCACATCCTTGATAGCCATAGTGACTGTGGTGGTCTGTGGAGGAGCCACCATGCAACTGCTCACGTGGTTCAGGATTCCGTAAGTTCTCTAGCATGTCACATCACTCTACAATGTCCTACTGTTGTGTTGTGTGATACCATCATTTATTTCTGGGTTTCAGGGTTGGGATGGAAGAAGAAGTGGAATCTCTGCAATATTCAGGTGTTCAGAGTGTGAGTATCAGTCATCTTAAATGGGCTGTGGGCTGTAGATTTAGCATATTGCTTTCACAATCTAGACTTAGGAGAGATGATGTAGATCATGCACATCAGCAGCATGCAGAATGCACGCATATTGTGCTGATTTGCTGAATTTCTTTGCTTTGTGATTGAAAACTGTGCTTAAGTCCTGCTTGATTTCCAACCACTAGCCCCTCACAACCATTAGATCAACACTAATAATAATCACTCTGCATGGCTTTTCCATAGGATAATGAAGCACTTCATTACACTGTCAGTTCTTGCTGCTGATATGCATGTGATCATGACTAGTGTGCATTGTTCTTGAAAGTCCATGTGTCTCTGATTTATGTAGCTCTGACTTAGGTAGATAAAGACTTGCTTTAAAAAATTCCCATGTGTACAAAAATTTCTGACGCACAACATCTGTGAAACAAACTGGCAACATAAAATGCAGCCAATTGCAAATAAATAAATAACCTGTTAAATGTTGGCTTGTAGCAACTCGGGCCTACCCACCTAGACTCAGTCTCTTGCTTAGTTGACACATGACAGACATTTGTAACCTGCTTCTGGGCGTTGTGGGGAACCATTCCCACTCACAATGGCCCCAATAATATGACAATGACTCCGGATCGATGTACAGTATAAGATACGCTATGATTGCACAATTTTTAACAAGTTCCAAGTTTTGTAAAACTCGACTTATGTGTGATGCTGCGGAATGATTGACTTACATAAGTCAGGGACTTGCTGAAGTCCTTTTTTGGCACATAGCCAAAGTGTGGTCAGTTGCTTTGCTTTTACATCAGTCATTCATATTCTGCATGTTCCAGGTGTACAATACAATGGAGAATCAGAGGGTATGTACATAGTGTTTCATTTGCATCTAATTGGGCGCAAGCTGTATTGTTTGCTTGGGGAAACAGAACTTCCCTATTCTGTGCAAGGCTAGCTAGTGCTATTGCATTTGAAGTGGTAGCAATTTAACAATGGGTGTGGTGCCAATACCTTAACAAAGCAGAGTAGTTTTGCAAAACTAATGCAGCCATGGCAAAGACGTGTTGAGAACATTTCACTAGTGTGTATACTATGTCTAGAAGGTTTGCTCTGTGGCATGCGTCATTTTCACTTGTGATAGCATGAGTGTGAAAATTGCCACTATTAGTCTTCCATCATTATCCATATAATTACAATATGGACAATTAATTTTTGACAAAGTTGTTGCATGATCGATATTTGGAAGGCTTTTTGGTAGGATATGTACTACATGGACTGTGGGTATGGCTACAGTATCATGAGTTTAAAATGAAAACTTTGGAATCAATTAACATTGGACAGGGCAGCATGCTGACAGTGAGGCCACTATGTGACATTGCAATGTATTCACCTGTATGGTGGATAGTTATGAAGCTATATGTTTTATTCACCTCTGGATTGCAAACTTGGCTCTTGAAGAGACGCTTAACAAAATATTGGTGCATTGTAATTGGTGGAATGCACGTGGCATGTTCTCATATCGTCTTGCTCACTTAAGTGACTAGAAACTGACTGAAGGTTATTTATTAGCAGGGGCCTGAGATGCGTCCACTGGAAGGCAGCACTGTCAACACTGGCAGTGACAAGGCGTGGCTCGCAAGGGTGTGGCACGACTTTGATGTGCACTACATGAAGCCTTTCCTTACTCACAGCAGGCCTACACTGTTGGAGACACTTCCTGTCAGCTGCACTCCCCTTGCTAGGCTACTCACCACCACCGAACAACTCACTCAGGTATGAAATCTTTCTAAGATTTTATGTGCCGTTGTTTAGAGTTTGCCATTTCTCAAGTTGTGACTTCTCATTTGTGCAGGAATCACCAGATAAACGCTACAACCTCTCTGATTCTGATCTCTGCCTTGATGAAAACGAGATGTGCACCGATGGGCAGAGGCATACCACAATTAGGGTGAGTTCAGTTGAAATGTTGGAAATTCTAAATGTTTGTAGGTGTGAGTCAGTCTCCATCCCCCACAATTTAATCATTTCTGTGTGGATTTTATTTGGCTTGTGCAATGACCTCTTTTTGTTACCCTAGCGGCAAAAGCCACAGGTTTAAGTACTCAATTAGAGCATGTTTGCACCCATTTGTGGACAAGATTATGCTCAGAAACGTTAAGAATTTACCTGTTTTTGGTAAGACCCCCCAACAAAGCGTACCGGATGTCTGTTCCTTGGGTTGTTGGATTTTCAGGCGAGAAAACTTTCGAATCTCTTTATACTTGCATGCAACCCCAGGAGGATCCAGAAACACACAGTCAGCATAGTGTGGAAGCACACAACTTTATGTAAGGTCGGTCATCATTCCGAAGGTGCAGAAAAAATACTTTCGCTGCTGGTTTTAATAATTAATGTGTCCTGAGAAAATTCGTCTTGTAAATGGATGGCATCAAAGTAACGTTGCACCCATAACACTACTGTATAATTGTCTGCATTTGTATGACAGACAACTCTTTGAACATGGGAGGTAATGTGTATACTTACTAATCAAGTTATGTTTTCGGTCATGCTATGTTGCACTGTGGGAGTAGCATTTTTTTTTCTTTTCAGTATACATGTCCACGTCTTAATAATTTACTTGCACTCCTTCTTTACCTGTGGGTATATGGAGACAATAACTTGGGATAAATGGGATAGAGTGTACCCCAGCAACAATAACTTACGAAGTACAGTAGGTTTTGCCAAACATCATTGATTTCCAAAATTTGTCAAGTTGTTATTTTGTTGATTTATTTTTGAGCAGAACCTACTGCACGTTATGAACGAGGCTCACCTCATAATTGACTGGGTGTGCATGATATGGGTTTCTTTGCTAACTTTTGTAATCCAACTTCTCCTATGTATTTTACTCACTAGGTCATGTAGAGCTGGATGGTACATGTGCAACTTTTTTTCCCCTTTTCTCTTTTCAGCCTCAGTCTAAACCAAAAAGACCTGATATTCTCCTACTGAATGTGGTCTGACTGCTTGTGTACTGATATTTGAGTATGCTCGTTTCTTTATTTCTGTTCATGTTTTGCACTTGTGCTGCTCTGCCACTATTAGTTTCCAATACCAATGCATGGCTCTATGCTTTTTTGCTTTGACCTTCATCTTTCTTTTATGCATGAATTGCCTTGATTCACGCATGCCTTTTATAGTGTGGTTCGACAAAATGATAGATGGCATTCAAAGTGGCCAATTGCATTGCAACAATTGCACATTCAGCGTATTGGTACAATGGTCTGTGTAAAAGACATTTGCTCAGTGCCTTCAGCAATGACTGGCAGTGTCTCACATTTACTTGGGCTGCTTCACATGTTGCTGACACATAATACAAGGCCCACTGTGTCATTGCTAGTTGTTACTAGAAACTAGGTAGTCCTTGGCCAACTCCCCACTACTGTAGCAAGGCTAATCATATTTGGTCTCTGCAAAAGCTAAAGTCGATCTTCAGGCCAAATTTTTATGAAGGAATACTCTGCTATACAGTGCATGTGGTGAGTTGATAATGGATTACATAGTGTAGCACAATTGTACTAGAGGCCAAATACAAAGTAAGTAGGGAAACTTGCAAAGCATGTTGGAGAAGCTTCACACAAGCAGCCAGTTCTTGTGTTGGCCACAGATTGACACCAGTCTGCTCATTAGCAAAGATGGAGAAAGTATCAATGGTCACTTCAACTCTGCCTTTCAGAACGATCAGTTTCAAGCAGGCGACTTGGGACTGGGTACGGAGAGCACGATGCCAACTAGGGTTCGAGTCCCAGGCCCAGGTGGAGAGGAGTTATGATTGAGCCCATTCGTGATATCCAGCGCCAACTTGCGTTAGTGTGCCAGACCCCTCAGGTTGGGAGGTGTGGACCTTCTGGATCTTTTTTTTTTACAAGCCTCTAGTCAGGTTCTGGATATGGAAGAAGTGGAGGTGGTTTTGTTTCCTCACCACAGTGGAGATTAATTGTTGTCTCGCTTTATTGTGGTGCTGAGTGGCTTGTTGCTACACAGCACATCCTTTTTTTTTGTCTTGCAACCTTGTCTTGAAAGACACTGCTGAGTTTTGTACATATTTACACTCTGGAGATGCCAAAAGCAGGCCAGTTTTCTGTCTGCAGTAGTGTTTCTAGTCTGCATGAAAGAGAGAGAAAAAAAAAGGTGGCTGTGAAGAAACTTATTCACTGCAGGTGTCTTGCAGTGAACCAAAGTTTGTGAAGGACCTGAAACAAAGTCTTTTTTCTGTATCCAGTGTTGATCATTTTGCACACTTTGTCACTGCAATTTCGTAACACATTACAAAGCAACATACATTGTTCGTATGGTAAAGGCATCAGTTAAATTCATATTGATTACATTTTCCAATCCTTTCCTTGGTGTCTTAAGATTTTGCACAAAATACCGTGGCTCAAAAGAAAACTTGTTTCTCTTTTACCATTAAAAAATTCAGAGGTGGAAGACTTCATATGAACATTTTCGGTTACTTTTTTATGTTCGTTTTTGCAGTGTGTTGTGCCTGGAAGGGGATTTTTCACACCTCTCAACTTCAATATCTATTTGTATGTTAGTGTACAGTCTCTGGAAAACATTTTTTGTGTACATAGTAGTGTTACTGTTATCCCCAAAACTCATACGACTAGTTGAGATCTCTTTACAAGTGAATTCTTAGCCGCATGGTAGATTCAGCGAATTTTGTACATAGTTTTTGTACAGCATGATGGTGAAGGAAGTGAAATCCACATTTATAACATTGGTTAAAAGTTGCATAATTTTTTGTGGATAAGAAAAGCATGAATCCAGTATTTTTATCCCACGAAGAAAGCCAAAAAGAGTTATCAAGTGTAAAGCTAGTTAATTTATTGCAGAGTTGTTGATGTTGGTTTATGACTGACAGTCTATAATGCAATTATTACAGTACCAGTTTGTAGTTTCAAAGGATTTCATTGCAAAGCGCTTGGTGAATTTTATATTCAATTATATGAGTATGCAAAATGATCCAGTTCTATGGATTTATTATGCCAGTAGCGAGAGACTGAGAGAGCGGAGTAGAGTAGAGTGAATGAAGTAAAAGTAGGTTTACACTCGTTTGAATTTTTACAGCAAAGTTGTTCAACACTTTTATTTAATTCTCATTGGGAATTGCCAGACAATCCGTGCAGTATTTTGTCCTCAGTCATCAGCACCTGAGGTTAATCAATGTTCTTCTATTTTTCTTCTCCATTTGGATACCTTCGGAACAAAAAAAAAAAAGAAAAAGCATTGCCCTCACTTTTGTCCTACTTCCCAGTGGTTGTCGTGTGCGCTGTGTTTCCATTATCCTCACTTTAGATTGTCTCGAGGGTTTGACATCCTGAATTTGTTCTTCGGTTTTCAGGGGGGATTTATACAATAAATTTGTTAAAAATTCCCTCCTTAAATGTGATGTGGGAATTTTGAAAAAAATAATAAAATAATGGAGAGAGCCAACTGCTCTTTTATTTGTTTCCCATTGGGAATGTTGTTGCTGGGTATAATTATCTGAGTCATGGCAAGTTGTATGTTTGTGGCACTTTTTTAGCTGTCATGTTTGAAGGCGGTCAGACTTTGCCCATCCACCATTTGTGAGCGTGGCAAAGGTTGTCGCCATTCTCCACCAGCGGCAGGCATCGCCAGAATGTCATCCGCTTGTGTGGCAGGTCAGTCTTCATTCCCAGGTCGAGGTTCAGGTTGTAGTACTTCATGCAATACGGACTTACAGGTTCCCATTGGGACAGCACGTCAAAGTCTCGCATCGGTGTTGGATTCCTGTAAGCAACATCGGGTGATACAGTACTCGTTATGGTGCAGACAGTGGCATGGTGCAGCACTATTGTATTGGACATACCCATATTTGATGAAATTGGCCCACAATGTTGTCACGATGTCAATCATCCTGAAGTCATCATCTTGAGTCCGTGTTGCAGGGAAGAGTCTGTTGCCAAACAGGTACAGCAGCTCATCTTGCAGAGTAGGACCTGTCACAGACAGTGTTCGAGGACAATGAGGCTGTGGTATTAAGTTTTAATTTTTAACAAAATTGCCTGGGGTTCGAGCTACCAATTTCGACCCTCCATGAAACAAGTGTGTCCCAACTCGACTCCATCCTCAAAATAATGAGTCCGAATCGCACACTACAAAGTAGGTCTTCTCCCTCCCAACAAAGCCGGATGTCCCATTGTGGAATTGTGGTTTCATTATCGACAACGGAGATCGTGGCTGCGTGAGTGAGAGTGGTTGTAACAAAGTTTGGAACCTCACATTATTTTTTCCCCCCACATAATATTCAAAGGTCCTCAAACATCTCAACAAATGTCATGTTAAAAAGGTAACATAAGGAAAAGGAAATAACATGTAAATCACAGTAGTTTGACCTTCGCAAATTTCTGCACCGGTCTACCTTGAGTATAAGGCAAGTGTAGAGTTTGGATCAGATTTTTTTTTTTTCCTTCCCTGGTAGCATTGTTGACTCCTGATAGTTCCGTCAACATATTAATCAGCAGAACATAGCCTATGATTTTACCGGTGGTGTACCCCCATAATTACATCAAAACACATGGTATGACCAGTCTTGCAAAATTATTTTGCTACGAGCGAAACTCACAGCAGTTGGGATATAATTGAGCGAAACAAATCGGGAACAATAATTCCTACAAGCCAATACTTCCGTCACTAATGCTCCATTATATTTTGTTAAGAAAGCATCCGCATATTCCTGGTAGAATCTCGTCACACTCTCTGGCCACTTTAATCTAAATCGTGACGTTGTCTACAGCTCACTATACCGCTAACTTCATAAGTGAAAGGCTCTTTTTATTGCTGCAATTGCATGACAGTATAATCCCCATCTAATTATATGCAAATTTTTTTACTCACCCAAATTGATGTCCTCTTCCCAGAAAGGCCGGACATACGTATTGTTGCCTCTATAAGTCAGACGATACAGGTACGCGTTTCCTCCAGACAATGCATGTTGCCTAGCTGTTTCGTACACGGAGTAGTGGAACAGCCGATCAGAATACAGCTGCAATGAGGACTAGGTTTAAAACCGATTCTAAGAAACGTCGATCATTAATTCGGACGTACGTTAGTAAGAGCTCGCATGCTGTCCTGATTGATTGGCTTATTTCCGAAGTAAAATTCTCGGATGTCGTTGCTGACAGCATCCAGATCGGATGTCCTGTCCCGGTAATAATAGATGATTGGAAAAAGTCGCTCATATTGCGTGTCCAGCTCGTGTAGAAGCATCGTGTTGTTAATCAGACCTGAAAGTGGTGTAATTAAGCATACTGACAAATTGGACCGTAATTGTAGTGTCAAACCTATGATTTCTAGGAGACCATCCTGGGCTGTGTTTCCGAGCAAGATTGGTATGTGGGCTGTGTCATTACTCTTGATGAGGTCGCTTGGAGGTTGGGCCAGGAACCTCTCACCTGGACCCATTTCGACAGATGGAAGGAACACGTTGAACGGTGCCGTGTACCATTCCTACAAAATAAATTATACATGCAAATGTTCTGCAGGAGTGATGAACCAGAAGACTTACATGAAAGGCTGCGCTTTGCTGGACAATCACTGAGGCTGGAAGTCTCTGGAGACATTCCAGAAGCTCTTTGGAACTCTTCCAGCCGCAGTTGAGTAGAAGAGAGAGCTTCAGTGTTTGAGGTCTGGGGTTGACGACGTATGCCAGAGGGCTGAGGGCGGTGGCACTCTGCATGATGGCCCGATGGAACAGTCCTCTAGACATGGGAGACATCATATGGAGATTGACTTGGCTGCCTCCAGTCACGCTGCCCATGATCGTCACCATGGAAGGATCGCCTCCAAACTTGTTAATGTGTCTCTGAACCCATCGAAGTGACTCGACCTGATCCTTCAACCCCATGTTGCCTTGAATTACGTGGTCACCAGTGCTCAAGTAACCTGCCGATGAATCAGGACAATCAGAACACCAGTTCCACACCACGTATGACAAACTGACAAACCTAGCGCTCCTAGCCTGGAGTTGACAGTCACCAGGATGACATCATGGTTCATCAGGTGTTGAGGACTGTGGTACTGCCTATTTCCTGTGCCCCAAGCATAGGCTCCTCCATGGAAGAAGACCACCACTGGCAAAAGAGGTGGAGGACTCCCGTCTCTAGGAAGCTGGAATGCACCCTAATTAATTCCGATACCGGACATGTCTGAAGGCAAACACTTACTTGTGGAGTGTACACATTAAGATACAGGCAATCTTCCTCTCCAACTACAGCTTCTCCCTGGAAAGGGTCGATGCTGGGACAAAGTGGACCTTCTACTGTCCCATCACGCACAGTCGATCCCCACTTCGTTGCAGGCTGTGTAGGCTGAAAAGAGACAACAAGTGTTGAAAACTTCAAACCTATCTCTTTTCAAAAAGTTCTCCACATTTCAGAAACCTAGTGCAAAGTCCGGTTTTGTAGGTGTCTACTAGTGCAAGATCTACCTATGAGAATGCATCAGGACGTCAAGATACAATCCTGTTCATACACGCGGCTCGTACCTGCACCATTTGCAAATTAGTGCAGATAAGCCGATTTACATCATAATTCACTTTTGCGAACATGTCAGCTTAAGTGAAGTAGATAAGAATAGCCATTGTCAGTGGGTGTATTAAGCCACACACCACAAGTGCAACCAGTTGAATCTAGTTACTAGAGGCGATTATGCATCGTGCTGATTTGAGCCCAGATTAGAGAGTCTAATTCTTGAAGCCTGTGCACATTCATCACGAAAATGAGAGGCGCTGGTTTTCCCCACGATACTTGTTGCGATACTCGAGGAAACGACATTGATATGACCACAATCTGACAGCAACTTCTTAAGAAGATGTCGTGACGAATTTCACGCTGATTGTGGGCGTTTTGGCAGAACTGTCAGGTCAGTAGTCTTCAACTACGAAGGACATGTTTTATAGTGTTCATGTTAAAAAAAAGGGATGACGATGTGCTACAATGCGTCGGACATCCGGACACTTCCTGATGTCATTTGTCACTGGAAGTACTCGCACCAGTGACTTTGACCTTGTTAAATTCATGAAGTGTGCCTGAATGACATTTGCTGTCATCAGTTACATAACCTGGGAAGATATCACGTATGTTTATGCGTGTGGTACACTGTAAACAACGTGTGACTGTAATTAGGTCATTTCATAATGTCCTGAGAGACCGACCGTCACGGAAATGGCAAGCGAACAAATTCACTCATGCGTCTTAGCACCTGCACCACAGTCTTTCACGAAGATGTTACTTCATGTTGAGAAACTGACGTGAGAAGAATATAGTCTGCTCGTGCTATTCAGTGCTGAAGACGATTTGGCAATATGTCAACGGAAATACATAAAAATATGGCACATTAATTTTATTATCAGGACGACACACGTTTCGCACCTGCACTGCTGTGAATCTTCTTGAGACCGTACTCGCTCATTGTAAACACAAAGGTCACGCAACAAACCACACTTGACCTAACTCACGTCGCAATAATAAACCGAACAGGGGCCATGCCAAGCCGTCTGCTGATAAAGGCAGATGGACCTAGGGCGAAGTGAAAGTCTGGAATCTGACCACACCCATGGCCATGATCTTGGAACGCAGTTAATCATAGTGGATATGACTCAGGATTTTGGCGGTGAAAAAAGTCTGCGCATCCTGCCAATAAGGAAGCGGACGTGACCCCCTGAACCCAGCGTAAATGCCACTGTTTACTCAAACGCAATAACTGAGTGCGATAGGTCTTCGCGAGGACCTGTGACCAATTATTAAAGAACTCAATAATTCATAACAATTTACTGACTATAAGACCTTCTGTTGTATTATTGATGACACCAGTCCTTGGATTGGTTTTATCTCCCTGATATACATGCACTTTCTCCATATAAAACCGTGCAGGTGGTAGCCTCCAGGATGACTTACCATGAACCGAAGTGATCCGGTCGGTGGTGTTGCGTAGGGCACCTTACCGAAGGAGTAAAAAGTCTTTCCTCTAGACGACACCTCCTTGGCCCCCCTGATGGCCCCTAGGTCCGTCAGCACCGTGGGCGCCTCCTGTGCCCACGTAGCACCCACGATAAGAAGAAGCACCGGCACCAACATTGTATGAGTCCGCTACCTGTAATAACAGTGGCCAAAAGTTGGTTAAAAAAGCAATGGTGCA
Organism: Catajapyx aquilonaris; assembly: GCA_000934665.2. Lineage (NCBI taxonomy): Eukaryota > Metazoa > Arthropoda > Diplura > Dicellurata > Japygidae > Catajapyx > Catajapyx aquilonaris. The sequence goes on from KZ537982.1 coordinate 168,334, forward strand.
ACAAGGCGGAAAGCAGGTTTCGACAGCATCTTGTCGTACCCCCATTCGAATAATGTCACCCTTTCCTCGGCCTATTTATCGTTGTCCAATTAAGCCTAAGGGTTCGTTCACTTCTAAGAGTCTACAGGGTTATCTATAAAAATCAGTCTTGCAAGTAATTGAGGTCAAAACGTGTCCGGAGATAGGACTTGGATCCACCTTTCTCATTGCATTCGACGGAAGCCTTTTAATAAACGGCTCGAATAAGGTTAGAAAGTTTTTTTATATATTTTGTTCTCACGATGATGTAACAGGTACTGGGCATGTTTTTCGCCAAATTCTGACTGCCGGATTAGGGGTTTTGCAATGTATACATACATCGTAAATTTGAGAACCGGCATCGGATTGTTTGACTGGTGTTTGCAATACCTTTATGCAATAAGAAAATGCAAATGTGATGAGTCAGCTTGCATGAATATTTTACTAATTTTTTATTATGTAATGGGCTGAGTGATTGAATGTTTGCACATATCTTCACTTTTAATTTTTTTCCCTTGCCAAATTTTTTTTAAAAATCAGAGCTTATATTTGCAACTAAAAATAACTGCAAATTATGCAACTGAGCTCAAAACTGCTAAAACGGACCATTTGTCATAACATTTTACTTTAAAAAGTGACTTCATATTCAGCCCATTCATATATAGACATTACGTGCTCGACACAACAATAGGCTACGCCTATTGCGTTATTGCCTAAGGCACTTCCGTTTTTTTTTATTGTTACCTAACTGCACGTGTTATATTACCACTAAACGCATATGATCATTGATAACACCTGCAAATAGGGTTTGTAGGTAGAAAAAATTCAGTGCCGACAACCGATTGCATCTGATATTAACCTACTCTATGGTTATATAGGTTAATCGGTTTTTCGTACAGAAAACAGTACCACGCACCATGTGTCCCATAAAATTTTTGTCTTCCCCCCGCCCCACCGCATCGATTCGAATCGCGGACAAAAGGTCGTCACGCCCCAAGAATTATTTTCAATTACAACTTACATTGAGTAACATGTACCACAGTTTTTGGGGTGGGAATTCTAACCATTTTAATCAAGATAATACAGCTCATATCAGAACAATTTGATCTCTCCTTGCGATCCTCGCACGCAAAATTCTCTTTTATATCCAACCAGTCCGACACTTTGTCCTACATACGACTAACCTAAAAACAGCTTTTATAAAAAAAAAATGTGATTTTAAATGACCACCACCTTTCGCTGAATGTAAATTAAGCTATTAAAACAGAATTTTACGGTCTCATCTTGAGAAATTGGCCTACTTGCCTGGAACCTGCACCAATTTGGACATATGTAGGACCTTGGATAGAGCAAGGTTAGCTCACCTTGAGCAAGTTTAGTAATTAAATTCCTGATTATTTTTTTTAAAACTCGTACGTACACATACAAAGAAACATGTCCTCGGAGCCCTAATTTCTCTTATAAGTGACCAGAGAAATTGTAAGTGACCAAATTTTTTTTTCTGTTTTTCTGTCACACTCGAGCTAACTGGAAAGGGCAGGTCGTAGCCAGAGTGCAAACTGGTACGCCCGAACTTATTAGCCACGAAAAATGAAAAACCCTGACACGGCTCGATTATTGGCTGAATTGGCCAATAACTTCATTTCCAGGCGGAATTGCAACGCGGTCACTCCTGTTTGTCCGAAGAGGGGTCATAAACGATGAAGGTGGCGAATTCAGGAACTAGGAAATAGTAGTTGTCTTGAAAGTGCTGAGCTGGCTCCTGGCCAATTGTGACATTCGTTTATCAGGGGGGGTATGACTTATGTACAAAAATTATCAGCGTCTGGTTATTGAGTAGCACCAAAATGTCATCGAAAAGCAAGTTCCCCACACTCTATTTATCATGCATGAATAGTACGTGAGAAGTCATCATATGCTCATGAAAGTGTGAACCCGAAATTCTACACACTTTAGTATGCCATACACAAACAAACGAACAAACTTTGCATTTTATTAGTTTTATAATTATTTAATTAAAACACAAGCTAGGGTGGTTGAAACAATCTGGTTCCTATTCAATCAGCGCCTATTTCTATGAACTATGTACTTTACCTGTTGTATGATCTGTGTAACTCCGAGCAGCGACGGGTTGTAACTGGGCCGCCTGTGATTCCACCAGTGGCTTTTTATGAAAGCTTGTCGCCTTCTGACTGGCGCTCACTGCGACTGTGAGGAAGAACCTTTGCCTGAAGGAATCAACCCATCCCAAAAATCACCGTTTTGCTAAGGCTCGCATTACGTATATGTTACGTAGGATGAATAACGGGATATGCGTCCTATACACAACCGGCTTAAAGATTAGCACGTGCCTACTTGGGACATCTGTGGGACAAACGGGGAATAAACCGGGGATTTTCTGTGGTTAGATGGAAATTCCGGCCGGATATTCATATTGGTTCCGGTGGTTTTCATGGGAGGGGCTGTTGGACGATTTTTGTTTGTTCGGTGATTAATTGGGAATCGGTTGTGCAAGGGATCGTGATTGCCACGATCGTGATTTGCGTCAAGGTGGGGGATACCAGGGCTTGGTCAGGGGATACAGATTGGCTATTTTGGACATGAAGGGTAATATATGGATGGGGAAACGCGTTTATACGATTTCCTGGTCGGAGGTTGACGTAATGTGTATTTAGTATAGATTCACGAATATCTACAACTTGTATGTATGCTATACTCACTACTATATGAATTGTTTGTAGCTGTTCCTGGAATTTAAATATATCCGGTAGTGAAGGAATTCCAATAAGCTTCATCCCAATTAAATAGTTTCTAGCTGAATAAGGAAATCGAGAATGTGATGTACTTCCCCAGTCTCCCAGGAGAGAGGTTTAATGGTATCTAAGTGATGGGTTGATCACATCAGCAACCAGTTTAGAGGAAAGCAGTAAACATGGCAAATGCATTTGTCCCAGATTGTTACTTCCATGTTTGAACTGCTCGCTATATAGGAAATTCATAACCAGTAGGTTTGGAGGGCCTGATTGATTGCTGATATTGGAGGCTGTTCAAGTTCTCCTCATTATGAAAAAGATCTGCATGAGTTAACCAAATGTTGCGTATCATCCCTGACCTCTAACCAGTCTATAACTTGCAATGCACGAAGGGACATATTATGGAGTGTAATGCTTGACTATCACTTTCCAATTGGTGGGAAAATGTTATATGTGCCCCTTTTTCTCCCTGGCAATACTGGTCGTAGCTAGTACTATTAAAATGTGTGCATGTATCCTGAAAAAAAATGTAATGCCTTCGTCTTACATACCGTAACATTGCGGTACAATAATGTACACCTACTAATGAAAGGGTACAATAAACTTTCAATGCTCTTCACGAGTGATGAGACTTTAGAAGAGTTTTTCAGTCTCGCGAATTAGTATGGATGTCACTATTAGTGTCATGAGAGCGTTAAAACACCATGTAGTTAGCGATTTTGTGTACTAGACAACTGCACGTAAATGCAAAAATATGCTTGAATTTTTAAAAAAATGCTCACTGATTTCTTGAAATGAATGCATTGCATAGGTCAAATCTGATTAGGCCTATACTTGTTGGGAAGAAATAATAGGCCCTTTCTACGCACCACATTTATCTGAATCATGTTGACTCAAAAATGACGGCACATCATCCCCTTAAATGAAAGTGCTGACCTTTTGCCATGCTTTTTAACAACACCGTTTGTCACTGCTAACTGATTTTCCACATTCTTTTCATACGCGCTTCTAAGCCTTAAAAATATTATGAGACCATACAAGCCACAGTAAATCACTTCCACTACTAATTAGCCCCCACACGAGGAGGTTGGCATGCATTAATGAGCGTATAGAAAAAAGGTGACAGCATCGGCCATAAGAAAATATAAGGAAAAGGTCTCTGGTCATGCATCCAATCATCAGGTCAAGGGAATTTGCGAAACGACGTGCAGTTTTGACCTCGAACTTTTACTGTTTCCCTTTCCCTCTTTTTCCATTTTGTTGCTATCGGATGCCTGCACGTAAAACACGCGCGTAAAAATAATAGTGTGTACATGCTCATCCCATGAAATTTCTTATTAGGATATACGTGTCATACAAACAATCAGCATGAAATCAGTTATAAGCATTGCAAAATATGACCATTCATTGCATGGCTGCATTTTCTATGCACCGATAGATGCTATTAACCTGAATTGAGTGTTGTAAAATTAATGCCACTTTAAATCTTAAAAGTTCCGTTATGTAAAAAAAAAAAATGTAGTTTGGACACATTCCGTGCAATGGCGCCAAAAACTGCGAACAACTTTCTAGAATTGCAATAAGCTTCCACTAGATGTCAGGATTTGCAGGCGGGATTGGAATAAAGGTAATTAATTATGTGCAACAATTTTATTATGACGAATATGAATATCAGCAAAAATAATATCAACAATTCGTAATGTTGAGCGAGGCCTTTGTCTGAAGGTATAGATGGCAATGAGAGTGATGATTTTTTTTTGATTTACTTACTGAATATGCAAATTCTTCTTTAATACTGCAGTTTTATATGAGAGTCCAGGTGATTCTTTGGTGTGATTTTCCGCTTCCCAGTCATGCAGCCTATATTGTCAACGACTCTGGTACAGTACCATTGTGATGGCTACACCAAGCAGGTGAATTATTGGCAAAAGAGGGACCTGTGAGCTCGAGGAGTCGACATCTGCAAAATATAAATTTTATTTGCTCCAAGTTGAATAAGATAATCTGTATTATGACTAGACAGAATAAAGCTGAAGAGGGAACATGGCGGAAAACATATAGATAAGCGAAGAAACAGCTCGATTATTGACAATATTTACCACCAATGGTGTAAATAATGTCAACAATTAAAATTAATTTAAAAAACATCAATTTGTATTGTCAATCTCCAATATTTATTTCCGGAGCTATACAAATATTTTGATGCCATTTGTTCATCAAAATAAATAGGGTGTCATTTCTACAATAAAACCTACAAGTCAGTACAAAATGTACATCAAATCAGTTCTATAAAACAATGAACCAGAAGCTAAACATCTAGCCGTATCAAACCCCTTGCATAATACTTTTCTGGTAAAGGAAAGATTTATCAGGCTTTTAATCAAAAAAATAGCAGCCTTTTGGGTCAAATAAATTTCTGAATTACTGTCGACCATTAGGATGGGCGCTTACGACGTCTGTCTTCCGGCTGAGGCGGTGGACGACAACGTGTGTCATCTCCATTCTCCAGAAGAGGCAGGGACTTCCAGAACCTCATACGTTGATGAGGAAAGTCTTCCTTCATTCCAAGGTCCAAGTTGAGGTTCATGTACTTCATACAGTTGGTCTCTAGAGGCTCCCACTGAAGCAATGAGTCGAATTCGCCAGGAGGAGTTGGGTTACTATATAGAAAGTCAGATATTAGAGTGAGGAAACTACTCATTGGAACCATTACTTACCCATACTTGACAAAGTTGGCCCACATAGTGGTCATGATCTCAACCATTTTTCGGTCCTTTGTTCCCTGTTTAAATTCAGGGGCGATGTCCATTGTGAAGAGGTACAGCATATCATCGTGTAATGTTGGACCTGTGTAGAAACATGATTAGAAAATTGTCAGGATGCGCCAAACATGTGATACGTACGCATGTCTGCTTCTGAGCCCCAGAAAGACTTGATAAATGTTTCTTCTCCTTCAAAAGTCAGCTTGTAGAAGAAGGTAGGTGTACCGGTTGCTGCGTGCATCCTGGCTGCGTGGTATGTCGATGAATCGTACAGGCGATCAGAGTAGAGCTAGTGTAGAAATATTTGTTAGTAAATTAATGGCTTCAGTTGATGAAAGGAAGACTTACATTGACGATCGAGTCCATGGCGTTGTTATTGATGGGATTCTTTCCGAAGTAGACTTTCCTGACCTCCCTGGTGACAGCATCCGGGTCAGACGTCCTGTCTCTGTAGTAAAAACTCAAAGGAAACAACCTCTGCGAATGTTGGTCCAGTTCCTCCAAAAGTTGCGTGTTGTTGATCAAACCTGTACCAAACAATAATTGTAGTCATTCCTCACGGATCAACAATGCTCTTTACTTCAATTTCTGACCTATAATGTCAATGGCACCATCTCGTGCGGTGTTTCCGACCATCCAGGGCACCCTGGCAATCTGGTTCTTTTTCAGCAAAGAGAAGGGGTCTTCAGACAAGAACCTATCTGGTCCTCCTTTCTCCACAGAGGGGGCGAAGGTGCTGAACGGGGCCACATACCACTCCTGTAAATGTTGACAAACACGGTCCAATATCCAGCAGATTAGGATCGCATCCCCAAATTAAAACTCACGTGAAAGGCTGAGTACTGCTGCAGGATGTCATGGGCGCTGACTCCTTGCATACAGGTCAGCAGCTCCTGAGAGTTCTTCCATGTACAATTGAGCAACAGGCCTAATTTGACCGTCTGAAGCTGAGGTTTGACCACAAATGCGATTGGAGACAATGCAGTAGCACTTTGTGATATTGCTCTGTGGAATAATCCCTTGGACATTGGCGAGAGCATGTGGTAATGCACACTGCTTCCTCCAGCAACGTGACCAACGATGGTGACATTGGCCGGGTCTCCTCCGAAGTACGAGATGTACTTCTGCACCCACTTAAGCGCCTCTACCTGGTCCTTCAGTCCCATATTGCCCTGAATCACATGATCTCCGGTGCTCATGAAACCTGTTCAAAAAACGAGCCACTATAGGCATGACCAGATCATAAAAGTGCGACTCTCACTAACCTAAGGGTCCTAGACGATAGTTGACCGTAACTAGAACAATGTCATGGTCCAGAAGGTACCGGGCTCCGTAGTACTTGCTGCTACCAGTGCCCCAAATGAAGGCGCCACCATGGAAGAATACCATTACAGGTATCGATGGTGGTTGACGCCCTCCTTCACGTCTCTACAAAAGGGAAAGGGGATTCATCATGTGTGTTGTGTATACATGACCCGACATACATACCCGTGGGGTGTACACATTGAGGTACAGGCAATCTTCGTTACCAATCAGTTTTTCATCGTCGAATGGGTCAAAATGTGGGCAAGATGCCCCTTCAACACTGCCATCTCTGGTTGATTGCCATGGCTCCACTGCACGAGGAGGCTGACAATGAAATTTTAATTAAGTTGATAGGTGGCCAAACTGGATTGAACTTCCATCTGACATATATGTGGAACATTGAACTGTATGCATGATGCATCACGTCATAAGTTTCACTTTCAGACGCTGCCAGATCCGGTGTAGACACATGTTACGCACCCTACACTTTTTACACTTATTTTCTCATTAAATCATAACGACCTGTTTACATCTCATCATAGAGTGAAACTTTTTTTCCCACAAGGAAAGAGGTGCAATATTGCACACAATAGATTGGCACACTTTGCCATTGTCTGTATTTTAAATTCGCGAATATTAGTGTCTGGCATTTGCGTGCACCGTGGCGACAGTACCCATGAAACATAGGGAAGGAAGTTTAAAAAAATTCTTGTCTGGGTCTTGCTTCAGGTAACAGCAAGGCCACTCCTTATTAACTCAATAATAAAGGCTGCATATGAGGTGTAAAAATAAATTAAGCGTTTAGTTCTTGGTGGATGTGCATGTGAAAGTGCATGCCTATGCGAGGTTGTGTGACCTAACCTACGAGGTCATCACTGAAACGCATCAAGTGCGACACTATGACGTGCGTGCTCGCTCTAGTGTGAATGGTACAATAAATTGTGTCACTCATTAGCAGTTACCTATCAGGACATGAGCTGGAGCGGAACATATTATGTAAAAAATTCTGAATGACAATTTTAATCAAGGACCAATTTTTTATGAAGCAAATTTGAGCTTCTCATTACCTGCACTTTTTATCCTAATGATGACATTGGTCAGGATCTTCCTTGTCCCGGGGCAGTCCGGCCAAAGAATGCGGTAATACCCTTCCATGTAAACAAAGGTCTTTGAACGACCAAGTTGGCGGAACCACTTTTTTTTACATGCTAGAACAAGTCTGCGGAAATTACCTATACACAAAGCAAGTTTCAAACATAGAGTTCGTGTGCATTTTAAAATCGAAAGTGAAATGGACCAAAAATTGTTTGTATTTAGATCACAGTGGGGCATCACAGCAGGAACTAACCAGCCATTTCCTTTGTCATTATAAATCTAGGTTGGCGATTAAAAGTTTGCGAAATATTTGCCACATGCACATGTTTTTTTTCCGGGGTCCTTTTCTCCTCGGTACATATGCCAAATTTCGACCACAATGCAAGGACTCTTCTTCAGATAAGGAGAAAGGATGCTGTTGTCCAATGCGGTATACTAACCATGCATAATCTGAACGTGTTGCTATTTTTAAGCACCTTCATTTACAGCTTGTGGGAATAATAATAAAAAACGGAAGGACAGGATTTTATTACTCGCGTGCAACAGCAAGTGCTGCTGTATTTTAGGATGTCACGATTTGTTTAAGGGTGGTATTTGTGGGACCCGAGGTGACCATGACACTAATGGGACCGGTTAAAGAGTGCGGTTCGAATTCGGTAGAGCCTGTACTTTTACTCGTGGTTAATACCAATGTACAGTGCTGTGTAAAAATGTCTATTGACGATGTATGCAACTTGGCGTTTAAACAAAAAAAATGACCATGATGGCCGTAACACCCGGTGAGAAATTTACTGACGCATACAATGTAATATTTTTCACTTGAAAATGAATTTCCATCTCCCACCATTATTTTTACTCACTGTTATTCTTATTGTAAATGCAATGTATTATTTGCAAGAATCTCATCAAAGAGTGTATCCCATTTTGGCATTTATGAGTTATTTGTACCAGTAACAGACCTGGTGCCATTTAGCCATAATGAGCCAGGAAGCCAGGATTTTCTACATTCACTAGAGTCGTAAACAAATGCAAGGTCAAATATTTGTCTTCGATTATCTCAATTAGTGGATTTCACGTTTAACTGAAGTTCACTCAAATTAGAGAAATTGAAATTATTTCACCAACCAAAAATAATTATCTCACCATAAATCTGAGCTGGCCAACCGGTGGCCTAGCATACGGTATCCCCTTGAAGGCCAGGTAAATCCTCCCATTGGATGACCTCTCCTCTGACCCTCTGACCGACCCCAAAGGTGTGGGCACCACCGGCTGCTCCCTTGGACTTGGCTGACCCTTGACTAGACACAAGCCAAAAGCCAGCAAGACAACCACTTTTGTCACCATTGCTGTCACCTCCGGTACAACGGGTATTACGAGTGAGACACACAACCTTCGCACTGGAAGGGCAGCCGTAAAATGAGGTGAGTTTGAGCCTGGCGCCCCCCTTTTTGTTACAAACGTGTGTGTGTGTCCCTCTGGTTTGAAGAACCAACCGGGAAGGAAGTCTCGTAGGTACGGCTTTCTTTTTTTTTTCCCCCGCCCATGTAGACGTCATGGTTGGGATGACAACATGCTCCCTGGACATCATGGTCACTCTGGGTATTTGACACTGAGGGTCAGGGGGTGGGAATTGGTAACTTGTAATCATCTTGTCATTTTGGGGACAACTGAATTGCTGGGAAGTTGTGTGACCAACTAGAGGATGTCATACAATGTGTACAGAGCCAAATTCAAAATGGGTTGAATACATTCCTTTTTGTAGAATATATTGCTGACATATTGAAAGGTTTGGAAATTGAGCTGCAATTGGCCTAAATTAATATTTTTCCATGTAATATTTCTCACGTTCAGTATACAAAACAATGGGAACACTATACAACGTAGTTATTATGGATAATTCAGATTTGACCGCCTAAAGTAATTGAGTGCCAAAGGCTCACGCGATGGGAATTCTGGCAAACCTTGAGCTCTTAGTACCGTATAGTAAATTCTGAAATTGAATTGCATGATGTAAACGGATGGTAAATAATGCAAACCTTGAGAGTTTGTTCCTGAAATTGGGAATAAATACTATATTGCAGATCCATTTCTTTTTATTCATTAATAATGCAACAAAGTGTAACAAGAATTGTTGAAGGAATTCTCCGGTTTACTTGGAAATGTTTGCACAATTCGTGAGGTGGAATACGTCACATTGCCTTAGATAAACCTATATATGATCTGGATGTATGTTTTCCTGAGGACGTTGATCCATGGAGGAAGCACCACTTCCCATTTCTGGGACCACAAGTTTGCGGATACTGCTGATGACGTAGGCTACAAAAACAGCGTCATTCAATGAACGTATCATTTAAGACTCAACATTTATAGCTTGTGAAATTTCTGCGTACGGTACGTGCGGAGAGTCACATAAGTGCGTTGGCAATGTAATCTTGCCTTCAATTTTCCACAACCAAATCTAGAGTAAATAAGCCATAACTTATTTCCCTGAACTAGAGCACACCCTATATCAGTCAACCCAGATCTAGATATTACAGTTTATAATATTTCCCCCCGGGCATGTACAGGTTGAGCCATGCACATCGCTCATGTTTAGAGGTAATTAGTTCCTGTGTTCCTGGACAGATGAGAAATGAGTGTGTACAAGTCTTCCTTATAGGAATTCCCTATTTCAAAATTCCCGTCTTTTTTGAGGTGATAATTAAGGTGGTTAAAGTGAGTCAGTCGGCACGCCTTGATAACTCTAATCTTTACAAGGCCACGTATCACAATTTAAATCTTTTCAAACATTTCGCACAATTCTGAGTATAATCCGCGTCCATATTAAAATTGCAAAGTACTAAGAAAAGGCGTGTTCGCAGTAGAAGTAGCGCACTCTTACATTGGGTATTCCCAAGAACTGTTTATGCCAAAGCTTGTTTGATTTTTTGATGCAGTTCAAATTTGAAGTATGGACTTTTCTTATAGTATGTTGTGAGTGTATCAGGAAATGCGTCGGCATGGTTTGGATATCGTGGAAGCAGTTGACATGTAGCCCCCCCTTCCTATTTCGTGACCAGAAATGCCGGCAGGCCCAATTTGGCCCGTTTGAATGGAACCAGTCAGTTGGGTAACCACTCCTTCCTATTACACCTATTCGCGTGATGCCATTTACATGCGATCTAAATGGGAGTCGACAACAGTGTTTCGGGAAGGAATCAACATTTTTTGGGGGTGTAAGAAATAGACCTCGAATGGCTTCAAGTACTGGACAATGCATGCATGTAACACGGTTTCCCACTGAAGTGTCCTCGTCTCTTCATAGCTCAGGGTCGGAAGGATGGGTGTTGCTGTGGATGCAAGGCAATCGTGCTGTGATTAAATGATCGCTTGAATAGGATGTGACAGGGTGTAGACGTATCAACGTGTCAAAAATGGGAGCTTATTTTGGGGTTGGTTGTATAATTGACGTCATGTTGTAGGAAAGGACAGGTGAAGCGGATGTTGAGGTGCCATACACGTGTATTATTTCATTTAAACTCTTCGCCTTTCAATTGATCTACTTTTCTAGTTGGAAACACTTTCGATATGAACATGCCGGAAACATCGGAGAGGCTGATGATTTTCTGTGTAGCGAATGGCCTGGTTTTGTGTAGACATGCTGAAATGTGAGGGCCACTTTCATTCGAATTCTACGATACAACAATGAAACGCAATTGTTCTCACAATTGTCTAGTATCTCGCTGAGGTTTAATCGTCACTACGTGGTCACTACATTTTCGTTTCTCTTAGCATTTGTTAGTCGTTTTATAGGTTTCTATTTTTTTTAAATCTATTAGTATTGTAGCTGTGGACTAGAGGGAGGTTGCATATGCATGAGTAGCTTGACTTACATCGCCATCTGGAAGATGCAAATTGTACTTTCAGAGAGAATAAAAAAGTCAAGGACAACCGCACCTGACGTACAGTGCAAAAAGGTGTACATCCGTAACTCTGCACCCACACATCAAAACCTGCACTTCGTGTGTTGCACAGAGTAACTTCTGCTATCGATATTTTATTATCGTGCTATGATGTTTTAGTACACCTTGAAGTAAATATTTGTCACTTATTGCATCTAGAGTTATTACAAAAGCACGTGTCTACTATTAGCTTTATGTTTCAATAGCATTACACTAAAGTTTATTACATTGTAGGCCTATATTTGTGTCATCTTTTCCTATATTTATTCATCGTAAACTACTCATTCTACGGGGAAATACCAAATTGTTGTTGTTGTTGTGTGAGCAGTCAGATTTATAACGCAACTTTTCAGAACTAGCAGGGGGGGGGGGNAACCAGACGCGCATATACAGGTTTATACCATTCACCGAGGCCATCGGTTTGACAAAATGAAGATTTCGGCTCTAACATTCGGAACCATTCTGGTGTTGTCAGGAACTCTGGCAGCACCTACTGAAGACTGGAGCACCTGCAATGAAAAGGGCCATTGGTACAGATTGGACATCGAATCTGGAGAGTTCTTGGAGACTGGTAAGAAGACATCATGCGGCCAGAACATGATTTTCTACATGCTAGAAGGTAACGACACTCACGGCATGTGTGATTGCGACTACAACCATGAGTGTGGGAATAACTTGCTCTACTGGCCCAACCACAATCAATGCTATTGGATGCACCAACAGGTCAGTTTGTACACACTACAAGTCTCACCACTAATGGTTCGTATAATTATTATTATTATCAGGGTCCATGTGCGGATGGAGAATGGTTAACAGTTGACGACAATGGTGAGGCTCTGTGCGAACCGGATCCATGCCCAGGACACAGCAAAACTGGTGACCACGCTAGCCCTTTCTTCAGATGGTCAGACGGAGAGTGCTATCCTTTACATAAACAAGGACCGTGTCCAGAAAAGTACATTTTGTGGAAAGATGCTGATGAATTCTCGCCTAAATGTAAGGAAGGTGCAGCTTGTTCCATAGCCTTTCCTGGAGTTGCACCATGCAGGCTGGGACACCGGGTTGTGTCTATTGGAAAATGCAGTTTGACGAATGGTAAGGCTGATAATTTTGGGGATTTATGTCGCACAGGCACAGCAAATAGCCAACTTGGTTTTGTCTGCATAGTATATAGAGACATGAATGTGCACGTGATTTATTCTCTGAAGGTCAGCAAGTACCTGTATTTCAAGAATTTGACACTTCTATTGCGTCATAATTTGTGTAAGACGCCTATAAATAATTAGCTATCGCTTGTTGTTCCTGGAAGTGGGATGCATAATCAGTTTTTAAGAGGTTTAGATTAGGGATACCGAGCTCAATAGTTACAGTCTGAAGTTTGAAAACAAATGGAGGTTCATCCAGGAGCTGCCTTGTTGCTTCTCACTTGTGCTGTTCTAGTCACCGGCGCCCCTCAGGTGACGCACCCTACAAAGTGTTCCAATTATCTCCAACGTCGAGATCCGACAAGTGGTAAATGCATCGACACGGGTGTTGGCACAGAAGGGAATCCTTGCAGGGGAGCCAACATGGCGTTTGTGACACTGGACAACTTGGGAGAGGAAGTGTACGGCGGCTGCGATTGCAACAATTGGGAGGAGTGCCATTATCGCTTGATCTATTATCCCAAGACAGATTCGTGTTACTTTATGCACACCCAGGTGACTTATTTGCTCATAGCCTCACCGTAGTAATGTGGTAGTAATCTTGTAGAATTCATGCTATTCTTCACAGGGTCCATGTCGCCGAGGAGAATGGTTCACCTTCAACAGGCAGGGTGATGCAGGCGAATGCAGACCCAATCTCTGCCCTGGATACGACACCGAAAATGACCTGTATTTTCCATGGCCCGATGGCAAATGTTACCCCCAGGCGCATGAGGGACATCCTTGCCCGGACGGTTATAATTTGTTTATGCCAAGAGGTGGCTCGTTTCCGTCATGTGGCGAAGGTGTTGTTTGTCCAGCTGTCCTTCCTGTGCCAGTCGCTTGTCACCCTGGGCACCGTTATGATCATCTTGGTAAATGTTCCAAAACATTTACAAATCATGGAGTCGAAGACCTATGTGGGGGAGGCACGCGATGGCATCCGATTAGGCAAGCATGTGTGAAAGAATGAACTTGATCTAAGCACAGTTATTAGTCATGTTACTTCTGATAACTATAATGACATTTTCGTTCAGGCACAAGTGTTGCTCCATTAATGTAGTAAACGTGTATGAGTAATAAACTTTCTAATATGTATGTAACTATGTATTAGTTTGGTTCACACTAACTGATGGGTGGTTGACCTATGTACACGTACAGTACACACATATCTGATTGTGAAGGAAGGAAGTACTTACCCTACATGTGTGAAAGGAGGCGTATGTCCAGTGGCCTACCCCCTACCTGCGGCTTGCTTTCCAGGCCATCGCCTGGATCATCTTGGCCAGTGCAAGAAGACTTACAAAAATCCAGAACATTCAGATTTGTGCAGCGATGGATCTCGCTGGCATCCGATTAGGCAGGCATGCGTTAAACAATAACTAATATTGGCATTTGAAAATTTAGATTAATAATTGAACATTTGATGTCATAAAAATAAATGACAAAACACGTCTAAAAATTATTATATTACGTAGGTGATGGTTTGTGTTAAAAATCCTACCTACCCACTAGAATCGCTGCAATTATTGAAGCAACTAAATGTCACAATGTTGATGTAACCAAACGTAACCCTAGATGTAAACATGGCACAGAAAATAATTCAGTTGTTTGGGGCAAAAATCGATTGTTACCATGATTGTTACTTTCGCCCCAGACAATTATTGGATTCTTCGCTCAGCGATACCATCGCTGATCGAATCGCTCACGTGTAAAATCGGATTAATTATCCTTCATGATCATTACTAAATATGTCCAATAATGAGGCGAGGTATACAGAGCCAAAAATAAGTTACTGTCACTGCACTGAATGCTGGAAGGAACTTTGCAAGCAGTTTGTTGAAGGTTACAGGAGAACTGGTAGGTCTTGGAACATAACTTATTTATGCGAGACCTTGCACAAGTTGACAACAAGTTACGACCAGATTCAGGATTGCAGCTGAATAGCAAATAAAATATACCAACTTGGTGGTGTTACGCGATAGACCAAAGAATATATTACGCAAGAAGATCACCTGGTCGGAATCCTTCAACGCGACAGTTCCCATTTCTTAGCCAGTGTATCAGCAATATGGAGGCTGCAATAATTTGTCTTCTCGCTCTTGTGGCACTGACCAGTGGTGTTCCTATTAACATGGAAGTGGAGGAATGTTCAGATCCTCTGGAACGCCGTGACCCTGCGTCTGGTCGGTGTGCAATTGCTGGTGAAAGAGGTAAAGATAACCCTTGCAAAGGAGCTAATATGGTCCTTGTTACTCTGGATCACTTGGGAGACCATGTGTATGGGGCATGTGACTGCGACAACTTTAACGAGTGTTCTCGGCGACTCATGTACTGGCCCAATACAAATTCCTGCTACTTCATGCATAGTCAAGTAAGTCATGCTCTGCTTTTATCAGCATTATTTTTTCCCGTGTATAATAGGACCTATAGACCTGTCCAGCGAAGACTACAAGATTCGCATCAAGCGTGATCAACCCGAAGGAGGAGGAGGCGGAGGAGAAAAGGAAGAAGAAGGAGAAGAATATGAAGAAGACGAATGTGAAGAAGGAGAAGAATGCGAAGAAGAAGAATATGAAGAAGAAGAATATGAAGAAGAAGAATGTGAAGAAGGAGAAGAATGTAAAGGAGAAGAATGTGAAGAAGGAGAAGAATGTGAAGGAGAAGAATATGAAGAAGAAGAATGTAAAGAAGGAGACGAATGTGAAGGAGAAGAATATGAAGGAGAAGAATGTGAAGGAGAAGAATGTGAAGAAGAAGGAGAAGAATATGAATACGGAGAATGAGAAGAACATGAAGAAGGGGAAGGAGAAGCGGAAGTGGAAGAACTAGGAGAAGGAAAAGGAGGAGGAGGAGGAGAAGAAGAAGAAGAAGAAAAGAAGCATTGACCCGTGTGGGTCAAAGTTAGGGGAGTGATGTAATAACCCATTATTGTGTAATTGTTGTTTCAATTGCACATTCCATATTGTTAACGTTGTTGTTTGTTGGCATTTCGGATTTGTGTACATTGTCATTGTTATGATTGTTTGTGTGGTATCGTCGGATATCGTATTCCCGTTGTTAGTAACCAAGGTTGGTATCTATATCTATATTTTAGTTCGTTTGTGAGTTTGTTTGTCCCTTATACAAATCCAGGACAGAAGGCCCCTACACCGCCTTAAATTAGCATAGGCCTATACATCAAAAGAAAGAGGAAGATGAGGGGAATGCAACTATGGAAGTGATTTCCCTCGACAATGCAACCAGAAAAAAACGCGCCTCGCTTTACACCGGCGGCCGGTCAAATTTTCGATAATTTGGACCTCGAAATATTAGTGATGTATTTGGGCCAGATATTTCATATTTAGTGACACGAATACAGACCCACACAAGTTGCAATATGTCTAGTTTGAAGCTTAGGTCATGAATAGTTCGTGAGCAAAAAAATTAGAAATAAATGAGAAATATTTAAAGCAGTGCCGGGGAGGGGAGGGGTCATTCCCCCTCCCCTCCGCCGCCTCGCGCGATATTTTGTCCATCTCTATACCGCGGGAAGTAACATCGACAGCTTCAACAGGCCAGCGTTGGGAGATAGGCGTGGAGCTTTCACACCGTTTCTCAATACAGGGGCGGATCCAGACTTTCGATTGGGGGGGGGGGGGGGGTCCC